>OY725325.1:61774687-62374687 GCA_963242795.1 Inga leiocalycina | reverse complement strand
ACCCTAAAAAATAAAACATTGAATATTTCCCATGAAGTGGGATCTTTTTTTTTTTTTTTGTGAAGCATTAATTCATTAGTGATTTTTTTTTTTGTCAAAAAAACATCTTTATGATTTCAAGCTCAAGTAATCCATGAATTGTAACTATCACTTGTTCTTTTTTTTTTTTTTGGCCAATTTTCACTTGTTCATTTTAAAGGAATACTAAATGAGAATACAAATGAATGGGTCACAGAATTTCTCTCAAACAAAACAAAATGTCTTATATTAATATCCAGTACCAAAAATCATTATTTGACTATAGTTAAACTTCCAGTATAGTATTATATTAAGCTCTAATTGAATTCAAAACATTCACAACAATAGGACTCCTAACATTATGGGTGCCATCGGTCCATACTAATGATGCGAACAACACCGTTCCTGCTTCGAATTTCCCTCCCACAATTCTCACGACAAAAGATTGTTTCTCATTCAAACACTTGAAGGACAAAACCTTAGGTTCCACTGTGATGTTGACTCCTGGGGTTGACTGTACAATTACCTTGTACTTTGAGCTGACCAATCCAACATTTGTGACTGTTCGCTTAATCTCAACATTGAAAGGTTCCACAGATTGTACTTCCACTAATATTGAAGGAACATTTGTATTTCTTATTAAGGATCTAGCAGGAGATTTGGGACATGTGATATTTCGATCACCGGAGATTCTTCTTATGATTGAAGTGTTATAACCAAGATTGCAGAGAACTTCAAGGTAATCTTGTTTTGGAAGATCATAAACAAGTCCAGGATCAATAGCTTGCACGGGATTAACATGTCCTGATCCATAAGCAAAATAATCTTTTGAGCCACTCAAAGGTTTGGCTGTCGTCATAATCGCAGATTTGATGGCGGCCGGAGACCAATTGGGATGAAAACTTTTCACAAAAGCAGCTATTCCAGATACATGAGGACATGCCATGGAGGTTCCTGAGATTATGTTGTACTTAACCCTTCTTGGGTCTAACTCGATCATCAACACCTAAAGAAGCAGTTTGTTAGAATTGTACTTGCTTATCAACCCATCTACAAATATAAATGAAAGACATTTTGATATCTTACAGTAGTAAAACGATGCATTTTTACATTTTTTTTATGGTTTTTCAGAAATAATAAAAAAATGCATCGTTTTAAGGTATTTTTTAAAACAATAAAATCGTAACAAAATAAAAAATTTGACCCATAACCATAAAATATAATAACAAAAGAAATTTTTCTGATATTTTTTCTACTATTGTTTCCCCCCACCCTTTACAATCTTGTTAAATAATTTCCTCTCTCCTTCTGGTGTTATATGATGTAAAACTTCTCTTATTTCAATATCATTTTGCCTTTCATTAAAAAAAATAATTGGAAGATAAATACACACACACACACACACACACACACATATATATATATATGATTGAGAGGTTGAGACATTACAAGGGACATTAGAGAGTGGTACATTATTTAGAAGTTCCAAGCCCGAAAAAATTCCAACAATAGCTTGACATTTGAGAAAAATCAAGAGAAATAATATTAAGAGAAAAGTTCTCATACATGTTTTACTTTATTAGAGAAAATTTGGACAGAAAATAGCTTTTTGCAGTGGAATAATTAAACAAGAAGAAGTTGATGTAAAATTTTGAAAAGTAAATTACATATAATTAAGATATTATACGACCTACTTTGTAGTTTAATTTCTTCAATAAAGTCAGTTTTATATTAAAGACTAGAGATAGAATTCCTTAAAACCACAGTTTTTTGCCGATAATGAACTGAAAACAAATGTGAATTTGTACAGGAAAGACATAAATGTATATAATTGAGTGTTACCTGAAGGTGAAGACAGAGGAGAATATGCTGCTAAAATATACACTCCAGGGGCAGTTATATCTGGTTTTAGGACCTCTGGGACTGCTTTGCTTGGTCCACGTGAAGAGAACTTAGCTACTATCGGAGCAGTGTTATCCACAATACTCTCACTCTTCATTATCTCAGCTTCTGGATTTTCTGATGACTTTGAGTATGACTCTACCACATTATAGTCTTTTGGAGATAATGTGAGATAAGGAAATATACTCACACCAGTTGGAACATTACTTTGTTCACTTTCCTTCTCAATTGCACCAACAGCACCAGCTTGGTGAGCCTCAATGTCTATTCCATCATTACATAAAACAATCTTTCCCTTGATCTCACTTTTCAAACAACCACAAACGTCGGAGTGAATTCGATTCGCACACTTGGCTATGGGATATTTGGTCCTCTTTGGATCAAAAGAATTTATGGAATCTCTCACTAAGGTTGTCCCATTCCCAAGAACAAGCTTGTCGATGATTTTGCGATCTATGGTGCTTCCTGCAACAGAGAAAATCCATGGCGCAACACTGGTAACTGTGTTTGGCTCAGGCCCTAAATTTCCTGCAGATTGCACTGTGAGTATCCCTTTAACCATAGCATCACTATAAAAAATGTCACCACTGAAAGTGCAACTTTCATCGGCGAATATCAAAATTCGCAGCTGAAAGTGCAACTTTCAGCAGCGATAATTAAGTCATCGCTGAAAGTCAATTTCAGTTTTTTTTAAATTAATTATTTTAAAAAATAATATTTATAAAATTAAAATATAATTATTAAATAATTCTATTTAACCTTAATTATTAAAATTATATTATAATTTATTAATATTATATTTAATATTTTCTACTAAAATAATATTTATGATATTTTTATTATATTAGTTATTATTTTATTTTATTTAAAAATAAGATATATGTTATTAATATTATATTTATAATTTTATATTAAAAATAATATTAAATTATTATTTATTAAGTCATTTTAATTAAAAAATTGTTTAATTTAAATATATAAATATTTTTTTCGTTTTTATTAAATTTTTTTATTATTTTTAATAATATTATATTTAATTAATAACTAATTATATGTATATAATTAATTAATTATATGTATGTATGTTTATATATTTGATAATATTATATATATGATAATATGATACAGGTTCATTTCAGCGCAACTGTTAAAGACTCGCGAGCAAAGGCGTCGGCTCCTTGAGATCGCGGGTTTGAACGGGAGGAGCCTCACTTGGAGGAATTATGAGGTGATGACATGTGGTAGCACGAGGAGGCAACACGTGGCAGCCAGGGGAGGGAGACACATGGCGCTCTGAGGAGCAAACACGTGACATTTGTAATTTTTTTTTTTGAAAAATATTTTTTGAATTTTTTTTTTAAAAAATTGACACTTTCAACGACGACTTGTATTGAGTCGTCACTGAAAGGCACATTCAGCGGCAACAAAAAGTCGCCGCTGAAAGTCACCTTCAGCGCGACACAAAAGTCACCCTTGAAAGTCACCTTCAGCGACGACAAAAATTGCCTTTCAGCGGCAACAAAAATTGTCGCCGCTAAAACTTTCAGCGACGGTCGCAACAGTGGTGACTTTTTGTCGCCACTAAAAACCTTTCAGTGGCGACTTTTATCACCGCCGAAAGTCTTTTTTTTTTGCAATGCATGAAAGGAACCGATTGTGATGACATCATTTTCATCGTACAAATGTTGTTGAGGAACCTTCCTTCCAACAAGTGAAAGCGAAAGTATGTCAACTCCATCTGCGATAGCATCATCGAAAGCAGCCAAGATTCCAGCACTATGGCACCCTATAGCACAAATGTCGAATGTTTGTTACATAAAAGTAGGAGTAGTTAGGACAGATTAAGAAAATTAGATGTGTTTTTTTTCTAAAATATTATTTTAATCATTTATATTGGAGTATATGAACCAGCTGGGCTAATGCATCACACGAAAACATACTATATATATATATATATATACTTTCTTTGTTCTTTTTTATAAGCTAAAATTAAATGAATTGTGTGATTCGATAAATTAATTAAAATTAGTTAAATACAACAAACATGTAAAAAACAGAAGGAATTAATGAATTTTTTTTCCACAAATGCGTTATTTATGTAGAAGAGAAAAAAATATGTTATATTGAATGTTTTATCAAACATCATAATTAAGTACAATAGTGGTATGAATAACTTTTATACTTAAGTGAGGGTAAAATGGGAGTTTCTAAAAGACTTTTGAGACAATCCCTAAAAATTTATCTTATAAAAAGGAATTGGGCATACCCACCAATTATATCTTATAAAAAAGAAATGGAATGAGTAATTTACTTCTCTTGTCTAAATGTAATTGCTAGATAAATAATTTACTGATATTAAAAAAAACTAGTTAAATTTTTCATAAGCAATAAATGTGTTGATTTGTCAAAAATGCCCCTTTTAATAGTTATTCCTATTGATTAAACCCCTTTAATATACACAGTCATAGGAATAGCTCGGGAGAAAATTTACTAATTTAAGAGGTAACATGCATTGGTGTCTTGAGATCAAAGTAGACCCCTATAACTCCAACATCTAAGACAAGAAAGAGTATATGGATAAATTTTCACAAATTTATTTGTAGAAAATGTTACCTTGATTACCACAGGTTTTGTAAACGGCAATTCTTGCCGAAGGGACCCCACCTCTTGCAGTGCCTTGTGCTATACCATAAAAGCTCGCACCATTAACGTTGTTTCCTGCAGCTGTCGAGGCTGTATGAGATCATGGCCTTCATTGTCTCTTGCAGAGTCGTCGTCATTGTACATTCGAGCTCCTATGATTTTGTTGTTGCATGTGAAGTTTTTCCCACCAGCACATGTTCCTAAATGCAACATTCTCAGATGATGACATTGTTTAAGAAAACGGTTAAATTTAGTTGAGAATAATACTTCAAGTATGTATGTCTAAAATTAGTTCTGTTTTCTAAGTATGAGGTACAAGTAAGAGAGAGAAAGTAAATATAAGTGTCACAAACATTTTAATTGATGCAATACATATAATTAACAAGAGAAAACATGAAAAAAACTCATTAAATGTTCAAATAACTCTTATCAAGCTCTTACAAAAAGAACTCAAGGGAGTTTTTTTTTTTTTTTTTTTGAATGAGTAGTACCTTTCCACTTCTTAGGAGGAGAACCAAAACCTTTATCTGTGAAACTCTCTGATTCAGGCCAAATTCCTGAGTCAAAAATTCCGATGATGACATCACTTTCACCAGACACGTTTCGGTTGATTGACTGAACCAAACCCATGTAGTCCCAGGATCTGGTTGAATGAGTGTGAAGTATTGAGTTTGGAAAAACAGATACCACTTCTTCCATTTCAGCAATCTTGTCTCTTTGCTCTTTTGTGAGTTTTGCAGCGAACCCATTGAAACTTCTCTAGTAGCTTCGAATCAGTAACGAACTTGCTACTTCAGTTTCTTTAGTAACTTGTTGAAGCATTCTCAGATGATGAGAAGTTGGAGAGTACGATGATTCCTCAGGAAGTGATCCCATGTAGACTATGTAAGTTTTCAGGTGCTCAACATCTTCAGGAGAAGCATCGCATAATAATAAGGAAATTACTAAGCATGCTAAGAAAATAATTGAAGAATGCTTAGCCATTGTTTTGTTCACTGCATGAATTTGGATGGTAAGGGGCACAACATCCATATATGAAGAAGAGGAGGAAGGATAATTTATTGATATAACGAGTTGCATTTGACTTCCATGTATGAAACAAATCTGACTGTTTTTTGGTTTCGAACAAGTCTGACTTTTTCAAGCTTTCAATCCGAATATGATGGAGAGTCCGAGTATACTTGAATTCATTTTAATGGCATAGTTAATGAGGAACAGGGTAGGTGCATTGAATGAAAGCTAAATTTATTTGCATTAAACAAAAAAATGAATATTTTTAGTGCCACTAAATTCAATTGAAAAATTATATACTCTCTCTAGTCCACAATATAAGTCGTTTTAATCAATTCATTATAACCAAGAAATGATAGTTAACTCATTAAATTTGACTTGGATTAAATTTTTTTTCAACTTTACTCATATTAAATATGGTTTTTAAGGGAGAGAAAAGTACAAGAAGTCACATTCAAGTATTAATTGCACGTGTGAAATTGACAAATAACCATTAATTACTCTCCAAGTGACTTATATTGTGGACCAAATCATTCTTTTTGAAGTGACTTATATTGTGAACCAGATGAGAGGAGTATGTTACTTTTTTTATTTCATTTTCGCCTAATTTTTTTGTTTGATTATCTGATATTTAGTAACATCGGGTCGAATTCAATAATGTCAAAAAGCCTAAACAAAAGCTTATATTCATCGTGATCATGAGTTCGAGTACGTGTAAATATAGAAAACATCTTTATTATAACTATCCCCAAGCAGGCATGACAATGTTCTGATATGTTATAGTTACTGTTATATAGAGAACTCCTATATAACATGATTTTTTTCATCCATAAGTACAGATACAAGACTCTACTGTCTCTTCTATTATTTGACCTTACCATTTTGTATATGTCTAGTTGCACACAAAATAGACCTACTTTATGTGTACTTTGGTTGGCCTATCTAAACCTATTTATAGAGAAATACTTACATACTTCAAGAGTGCCACATCATCCAAACTCTTTTAATGAAAGCACAACAATTTATAAAATTTTAATCCAAATTGGCTGATAACTCATGAAATAATTGACATTTTATTTTTTTAAAACAATAAACCTTTTAATCCTAATTGGCTGGGTTTGTGTTTTTTTTTTATTAAGAAGTTTATTTTTCTTAAAAAAATATAAAACGTGAATTATTTCATACGAGCGAGTCATGTGCTAACTAAGATTAAATTATGAGTTGTTGTATTTTTATTAGACAAAGTTAAGATGATATGTCACTTCCAAAGTATGTAAGTATTTCTCTACTGTATAGGCATAACATGCATGTCAAATACAACTAGTAGGTGTTAGTTCTAGTAAAAGGAGCTTTGTTTATTAGAAGTCTCAAGTTTGAGTACCCTGACAACGTTGGCTTCTCTTCTTTTCTTTTTCCATCCGCTCCCATCCTTTACCCGCTTCATGACCATTTAATCAAGATCCAATGGTCTACATTTAATATTCTATAAAAATATTATTACAATGGAGAAAAGAATAAGAAGGAAACAGAGAGAAGGATGGGAAGAAAATATTAAATATGAATCATTAGATTTTGATTAAATGATCATGAAGGGAGTTAAGGATGGGGGCGGACAGGAAAAGAAAAGAAGAGAAGCCAAATTCAAACATATAAGCCTCATTTTCAGCGCAAAACACCCAGCAATCCAAATCCGTGGAGACCGAACCTCAAAGAAACTTCTGACCTTTTCTTAAATTAAAGTCCCATTATTTTTTGGTGAAATAAAACTTCTTATGCACACTAAGATAAAGGTATTAAATTCATCACAAATACACCTTTGGTCATATTTATAAGCTAAAGACAAGATTTGTTTTCATGCAATTTATAAGTCACTTTATTACATTTTTCATGTGAATTTACAATTTAACACTTCATTTATTATTGTGTACACTTTGTTCTTATAGTGTATTGTGCATATTAAGTACAGGTAAAGCTATACAGTTATTAAATTTTAAGACAAAGTTAATTAGGTTTAAGGCTTTCCTTAGTATCTGTGAAACATGTTTGAAGTGGCTTGTAAATAGGATTATAAGGGTACTAGCCAAGTCACACATATACAAATTTTTTGTTTATCAAGAAAGTAGTTAAAAGTAGTTAATCACAATAAATATGTAAATAATATATATTTTTTCCAGTTATGGCCTTATGTATAAAAAGGATAAGTGAGAGAGAAAATAAATGAGAAAAAAATATGAGAGAGAATGTATGGGGAAAAGATAATGAGAGAAAATGTGCTAAAGAAGAGAAAATAATATAGTAATACTCTATATCACAAAAATAAATTAGGAGAAATGAGTCAAATGACCCTTTTTTTCTCCCTCCCTCGTAAATAGCAGTGCCTAATTAATGCAATTCATTCACTAGTAAAAAAACTATGCAAAAAAGCAGGAATATATATATATAGTTAACAAGAGCAAAATTGGAAAAAAAAAAAGCAGTAAATGTTGAAACAAAACTAAAATCAAGCTTACATTTTGGGACAGACCTCTTCTCATAAATCAAGCTTACATTTAGGGATGGAGAGGGTACCATTTATTTCCTACATGTAAGTCACTTGTGCCTCATTTTTGCATAACAAGGAATGCATTAAATTGATAGAATCTTTCACATTTACCCTTATTAAAAATTTTGTCTCTCTCTTTACATTTACAAATTATTCTCACATCTCTTCCCTTTTTCTCTCTTTCCAATAGAAATTAAATAAAGGTAAAATTAGGGGGGGCGGAAATGTCATTAATTACCCTACAAGTGACTTATAATTAGGACCAAACTTTTCTCCTACAAGTAACTTGCATATAGAAACAAAGTGGTACATCCAAGAAATCAAAGAAGTTGCAATTAATGTGACTTTAAATAGAAGCAATATTGAACAATGTAATTAATACCTCACTTGTGTCTTTATTAAGAAGGACCGTCTATTTCTTATGGAGGATCCTTAAAATAACAAGCAGAGGGAGTGCATACATATAAATACATATAGACGGGCTTAAAATATATAACCCAGAGATTTAAATAATAAAACTTAAAGATGAAGTTAATGGTCTAAATGAAAAGTACAATTTAAAGTAAAGCTGAAATATTAAATTAAGGGTCTTTGGATTTGCGTTTGAAAACTACATTTACCCTAGTCAAAACAAAACTCATTTCATATGTTTACATTATAACGTTGAAAAGAAATTTATATCACCTATCCAATCAGGCATATTAAAATTGTTATTAGGCCAAGAACGACTAATATTATGAAGTGTACTTATTCACTTAAAACCATGAATATACTTATATACATTATGTTGTGGCCAAAAAGAACCATGCATTATTTTTTTTCTCCACTGATGACTATCATTTTCCTTTCTTAATATCAAAAAAAAAAATCATTTTCCGTTCTTTCTATTTTTTTCCGGAAAGTAAAATAAAACATTGAATATCTCGCATGAATTGGGATCTTTTTTTTGTTTTCAATCGTTGTCCTTACTCACGAACCATTTGGTATAGATGTTTCTCAATCAAGTTCATGGATTCTAATAACTACTCCTTTAAATCTTGGCTACAATCGGTCCTTACTTCACTTAATAATGATTGTATTCAATACATAATGAAAGGAATTATTGTTTTAATCAATATCCTCTGGTGTTAGAGAACATTGCAATACATGATGGGAAAATATTACCACATCATGCGGTTATTAAAGAAATCCTTGGCTCTATTAATTTTTCACAGATGACCTTTGAATATAGAGGCATAAGTTGCCCCCATACGCCTAATCGGAAAGACATCACTATGACTCAAGATTTAATCAAGTTACAAGAGGCTAGTCGTCGATAGTGTCTAAAAGGACGATAAATAGAAGAACATCATGTATGATTATAATCCGTCAAAATATAATGGTTTGATTTTATTAAGGCTTATTTGGAGTCAGAAATATGAATAATTACAGATGTTCACTGTACTTTGCATTAGAGGAGCATTGACTGGGATCAAAGCTTTTTGCATCATCCAACATGCTTTCCACAATTATTTTGTGCAAGAGGACCAGCCTTGGAGCTTACGAGAATCATCACTGTGGCAAATATTAGTTCGTTGCTCTTGATATTCGCAGAGATAAAATTATGCAGTGTCGAATTGTCCTTCTTGCACCAATTCACAAATCTATATGTTAGCTCTACTGTAAACTGTGATTTGTAAAAACTGCATTTTTACTTTTTAAAGTCATTTTGTTTTAAATGAAAAAGTTCAACCGCTAATTCGTTAGTGATTTTTTTTGGGCCAAAAAGCATCATTATAGTAATCCATGCTTGAAATGTAACTTTAAATTATTCATTTAAAGGAGTACCAAATAAGAATACAATGAACGGGGCACAGAATTTCTCAAACAAAACAAAATGTCATGTACACACACACACACACATTCAATACCAAAAATCATTATTTGACTATAGTCAAATTTAAACTCTAGTTGCCTTCAAAACATTCACAATAAATGGACTCCTAACATTATGAGTGCCATCTGACCATAACAATGATGCGAACAATGTTCCTGCTGCTAACCCCCACCCCCCCACAATTCTCACAACAAAAGATTGTTTCTCATTCAAAGGCTTGAAGGACAACACCTTAGGTTCCACTGTGATGTTGACTCCTGGGATTGACTGAACAATTACGTTGTACTTTGAGCTGACCAATCCAACTTTTGTGACTGTTCGCTTAATCTCAACATTGAAAGGCTTCACAGCTTGTACTTCTGATAATATTGAAGGAACGTTGGTACTTCTTATCAAGGATCTATCAGGAGATTTGGGACAGTTATATTTCGATCACCAGAGATTCTTTTGATGATTGACGTGTTATAACCAAGATTGCAGAGAAGTTCAAAGTAGTCTTGTTTTGAAAGATCATAAACAAGTCCAGGATCAATATCTTGCACGGGATTAACATGTCCTGATCCATAAGCAAAATGGTCTTTTGAGCCACTCAAAGGTTTCGATGTGGTCATAATGGCAGATTTTATGGCTGCCGGAGACCAGTGCGGGTCAAAACTTTTCACAAAAGCAGCTATTCCAGATACATGAGGACATGCCATAGAGGTTCCTGCGATTATGTTGTACCTAACCCTTCTTGGGTCTAAATCATCAATACCTAAAGAAGCAGTTTATTAGAATGCTACTTGCGTATCAACCTGTCTAAAAAAATAAGAGACATTTTTATATTTTACATACGATGAAAAAATAAAAATTACGCCTGGTTTTAGGGTATTTTTCTTTAAAAAATTGTAACAAAGTAAAAAAAAAATGACCCATATCCATATAATATAATAATCAAAAGAAATTTTCCTGACCCATTTTCTACTATTGCTTCCTCACCTTTTTACATTTTTGTTAATAATATCCTTTGTCCTTCGTCAGTTGTAAAACTTCTCTGATTTCAATATAGTTTGCCTTTCATAAAAAAATAATTGAAAGAAAAAAGAAAAAAATATATGATTGAGAGGTTGAGAAATTACAAGAGACATTAGAGAATGGTGCGTTAATTAGAGGTTCCAAACCCAAAAACGAGCTCCAGCATGGTTAAATGAGTACATTTGTTTTGGAGAAGCTGAAAATGGTCAGAATGGTAAGATTCTTAAAACAGGTTGTAAGTATCCCATTCATGAATATATCTCCTATGCAAATGTTACTAATGATTATAAGAATTACTTGCTGCATACTGATGAGCTCGTTGAGCCTTATAGTTTTCATGAGGCATCTAAGGATCCCAAATGGGTGGAAGCCATGCTTGAGGAAATGGCTGCCCTAGAAAACAATCAGACATGGGAAATTGTGTCTCTCCCCAAAGGTAAACGGGCTATTGGGTGCAAATGGGTCTTTAAAATAAAATATGACTCTTCTAGGAAAATCTTGAGGTATAAAGCAAGATTGGTAGTAAAGGGATATAGCCAACGAAAGGGGATTGATTACTTTGAAACTTTCTCCCCAGTTATTAAAATGGTAACACTAAGGACCATCCTCACTCTTGCATCAATGCATGGTTATCATCTCTTTCAAATGGATGTCAACAACGCATTCTTGCAAGGGGACTTAAATGAGGAGGTCTACATGCACATTCCACAGGGATTTAACACTTTTGGTGAAAATAAAGTTTGTAAACTTCACAAATCCCTGTATGGATTTAAGCAGACCTCTAGGCAATGGAATGTTAAACTCAGTAATGTATTAGTTAAAGGGGGTTTAGACAAAGCAAATATGACTATTCTTTGTTTATTAAATCAGATGATCATGGAATAATTCTTGTCTTGGCATGTGTAGATGATTTGGTTATTGCAGGAAATAGTACGCAAGAGGAATAGAGGAGTTTAAAGCCTACTTGTACTGTCAATTCAAAATCAAGGATCTTGGAAATTTGAGATATTTCCTTGGTTTAGAATTGGCACGGTCAGACAAAGGCATAGTGCTTAGTCAAAGAAAATACACACTTGATCTCATAAGTGACATGGGGTTGAGTGGTGCAAAGCCATTATGCATACCTATGGAAAGGAGCACACAGTTGAGTCTAGAAGGACAAGTGAGACGTGATACAAACAGTAATGATTGCAAGAAATAGAAACAAAGGGAAAAGCTTGATCCTTTGATGACAGATCCAATAATTTATCGTCGTTTGATTGGTAAGTTATGTTATCTTACCAATACTAGACCTGATATTAGTTATGTTGTGCAGACTTTGAGTCAATATATGAGCACTCCAAGGAAATCACATATGGCAGCAGCTGTTCGTGTTGTAAGATATCTTAAGAGTTGTCCAGGACTTGGGATTCTGCTCTCCTCAGCAAATCAATTCAACATGGAGTGCTATGTAGATTCAGATTGGGCAGCTTGTCATGATACAAGAAGGTCAGTCACCGGATATGCCATTAAATTGGGAGAGTCATTGGTGTGTTGGAAATCAAAGAAGCAACATACCATCTCCAATTCTTCAGCAGAAGCCGAGTATAGAGAACTTGGAATAGCCGTGTCAGAAATAGTTTGGCTTACACGATTGTTGAAAGATCTTGGGATAAAGGGATTAGAACCAATTAAGGTTCACTGTGATAATAAGGTAGCTATCTATATTGCAACAAATCCTGTGTTTCATGAACGTACGAAACATATCGAGATCGATTGTCACTTCGTATGTGAAAAACTTCAGGAAGGTGTTATTGATTTACAGCATGTAGCTTCCAAGAATCAATTGGCAGATGTGCTAACAAAGCCTCTTGGTAGAAAGGGTCATGATGTCTGTGTGCGCAAGTTGGGTACTAGCAATCTGTTTAGTCCCCTACTTGAAGGGGGTGTTAGAGAGTGTTACTTGTACTGAATATTATTTGTACTGAATATCATTTGTATTGATGTATTAGTCTTAGTTCTATTGGGTCTATTTGTGGGCCAGATTATGGGCTTCTGTTTCTGGGCCTTTATGTGTGAACTTGGTTCAGATAACTATTGTTTGTACATTTCTTCTCTATAAATAAGAGTAAGGCCAGTCAATTTTGGTTAGCTGGGTAATTTGTCCATTTTGTATTGGGTGTCCATTGGCTTAGTTTTCACTATTTCTCAGAACTCATTCGCAAACTACCCACAAAATCTTAATCCTCACCTGAAGGATTGCAAACTTTATAAGCAGCAATTCTTGAGGATGGAACAACTCCTCTTGCAGTGCCCTGTGCAAGTCCATAAAAGATCGCATCATTCACTTTGTTTCCTGCAGCGATTGAAGTAGTGTGCGTCCCATGGCCATCGTTATCGATAGCAGAATCATCTACGAAGAATCAAGCTCCTTTGATCTTCTTGTTGCTGTTAAAGTTTTTCCCACCTCCACAACTTCCTAATTCAATCCACATCCACGAACCAAATCAAGCTTCATTTAATGTCCAATTACTTTGACTTGCCTACATAAAGTTTTGGGTATAACCCACTTCAGATCCCCTATGCTTTTAACAAATTTTGGTTTTAATCTCTATACATTTTTTTTATTGTTTTTCACCATTTACTTTATGCCATCCAAAATGTTTAGTCCTATAATTTCAATGAGCCTAATGCTGTTAGCTTCACTAATGTAGCATTAACAACATTAAGTAGGCTGACATAGACTGATGTGGCTTACATGTAGGATTAAAATAAAAACTCATTAAAAGTATACTCATCTAGTCCTATTTATAAGGTACTTCTAATATGTTTCACACAAACAAACAAAAAATATTAAACCTCATTAACTCAGCCTTAAATTTAACAACTTTTCAACTTTATCCCTATAAAATATACATCATTCTTTAGAAAAATAAAATCTACACTATAATAAATGAATAATAAAATCATACATCCATATGAAAATTTTAATAGCGTGTCTTGTAAATAGAATCACTAAATTCCTTCTCTCTTGGCTTAAAAATAGGACAAGAGGAGTATATATACCAATGTTGTCAAACTCGTGAGTTTAAACAAACTCGTAAGGGGGACATAAACTCGGAAATGTAAACTCGTATCGTAAACTCGTAAGAGTTTACCTTTGTTAATAAATAACAATTAAATTTATATGAAAAAATAATAATTAAAATACTAAAGATGACAACAATTTGGTTTAAATATAATTTAAATCTAAAAAACTGAAATTAAATTCATTAACATTCATAATTTATCACACTTAACATAAAAATTTATATGAAATTCATGTACTAATATAAACTCACTAAACATCATTAAACAAAAATAATTATAAATTCAACAAAGATCATCAAATGTTGGATTATCATTATCTCCATTGTCTTCAAATTCTTCGCCTTCACCATTATAATCTCTATTTGCATCACCCGCATCATCATCATCGTTATAATTTGCCCTAACATCATCAATGTTAAAATCAACATTCAAGTCAACTCCAAATAATGGATTAGCCATATTCTCATTAATTTCATGAGGTTTAAGACTCATCATCCTCTTCCTCCACATCGTTTCCATCTATCCTTCCTTCAGTAATCCATTCATCATCGGAAAAGATATCATCAAAATCATAATTGAAAGCTCTACTCTTTTTCTTCCTTGTGAGTTTCAAATTGCACATGACAAATGCCAAATCATTCATCTTCTTTTGATGCAAACGATTTCTTTTTTTTGTATGAATCTAAAAAAATTGAAGAAAAAAAAAGCTTCATTATTATTCTAACATTCAAGCAAAGTTACGTTGAAAATTTAAAAAAAAAAAGGTAAAAATCTTACCATCTCAAAAGCATTACAATTACATTCACAGCCAGAAGAGCTACAACATAAACTAAGAATACGAATTTCTATTCTTTGAAGTTCTGGACATCCATCTCCATAAGAATCCCACCATTCTGCTGGAGGAAGTTTTTTTCTTAATGCTTGTGCAGTTTCACGCCCAAACATATCTCTTGCATTATGAAAGTCAGTCAATTGAAACTCAATTTTGTTAAGCTCATCTTGATCCCCAACCATTCTTGACAAACAATCATATAACCCTTGTTTAATCATATAATGAGGCTTAAAATTAGTGTCCTAATGGAAATGAGGATTGAGGTAGTATGCCGCTGCATGTAAAGGCTTATGTAGTTGAGCTTCCCACCTCTCATCAATTATATTTCATACAAGCTCATAGCTATCACAAATCACAATCAATAAAAAAAAAGGGTCATTCCACAAAAAGAAAAAAATCAAATTATAAAAAACATAAAACTTGCATAATAAAATTAAATACAAAATTTTAATTTAATACTTGCCTTTTTTTAACACTTAAAATTTTGTTTGATCTTTTCCTTCGCACTTTCCATGGCTTCGTATATGAATCCCATAGCTGGCTTCTCTTCTGAATCGATTAAGCAAAGAACTTTAACAAGAGGAGCAGCAACTTTAAGGCATGTCACAATATTCTTCCACAAATTATTGTCTAAAGTACTTTTTGCTACTTCTTTTCCATCTTTGGTAGATGAAAATTTGCTATCCTTCCAATCTTGAGAATTAAACAAATTTACCAGTGGTACTCTGTGCTCATTAAGAAATGACAAAGTCAGGTATGCAGTGGCAAATCGAGTTGCAGTAGGCCTGATTAAATCCTTTCCATTTGTGTATTTTCTCAAAAGGCTAATGAGTATTGATCTTGTATAAATATATGTTGTGATTTTTCTACCCCTGCTAATGGTTTCTTTATGCAATATAATTTTCTTTTCAAAGTCCTCCAACATTAAGTCAATACAATGGACTGCACATGGAGTCCAATACAAATGCTTTCTTTTCTCCATTAATTTTTGCCCAGCTGCTTTATAATTTGTAGCATTGTCGGTTACTATTTGTACCACATTTTTTTCACCCACTTTTTCCACAACTTCATCAAGCATCTCAAATACTTTATCAGTCGTCTTAGAAATTTCAGAAGTATCTAATGAATATAAAAATACTATCCCTTTTGGACTATTCACTAGAAAATTGCAAATTGAACGCCTTTTTCTATCAGTCTACCCATCAGACATTATGGAACAACCTGTTGTTGTCCATTCACTCTTAAAATTCTCAAGCAAGGCCTGTGTGCTTTTTAGTTCCAAGTTCAAATATTTTTATCTGATCTCATGATAAGAAGGAGGCTTAAATCCTTGACCAAATCTTCCTATAACTTCACACATCTTTGTAAATTCAGGATTTTTTATACAATTAAAAGATATAGCACTTGTATAAAAAAAATCGAGCTACTTGTTGACAAGCCTCTTCCCTCAAGTCTCTCTTAAACATATGATTAATGGTTGATTGTGTGTTGCCTACCCCTTTGCTATTATTTTTTGTATTTCTCAAGAAATTCATCAGCCCTTTCCCTGAATTTTAAGACTCAACTTGTGTTTGTGCACCTTGATCATCTTCATCACCGATATCAACCCATTGTTTTTTCCTCTTAGATGAAGCACATTGTGCATCATAAACAAGCTGCAGTACTATGGTCTTTACTTCTTCAGGAACATTGCCACAAGCTTCAACATCTATTTTAGTGCATGCTAGATGATTTTTGAATCTATAAATACCCCCATTAACAATTTTTCCACAATAATTACACTTCACTTTTTTGCCATTCCTATCAACATCCATCCCGTGTTTCCATCCTATATCAGATCTATTACCCGGATAATTTTTTCTTGCAGCAATAACTTTTTTTTCAGTATTTTCCTTTGCACTTGAAGACATCTTCAAATTAATATACTACCTAATTAATAAGCAGTAAGAAGAAATTCTCAAATTAAGAAAAAAGAGGCAACCAAAAAAGACATCTAATACCCAAAGGTAAAAAATAAACCTCACCTTAGTTTGTCAATTCTCAAAGACATAGTTTGTTTAATGTAGGATAGTGTTTAATAAATAAAATACTATTATAGAGATCACATTAAACAATAACAAAACAATATCTCACTGTTAAGAAAAAAAGGTTCTCATAATGTGCAAGGTCCCTGCTCCCTCATGATTTTGATAAACACAATATAATAATAATAATGAAATATTTGTTAATTAAAAACAATGAAAAAGTCAAGAAAAGGATCAAATACTTGTCTCCTGATCGGATGTGCAGCGTCTCTTTATAGTTTCTAATGATATGAATTATGATCCTTTGCTTCACTTGGCAAAAAAATAAAAATAAAATAAAAAATTAGCCTTTGCTTCACAAATACTCAAGCGTCAAGATCACTGTATTACTTGGAAGTTGGAACTAAAGTGTAGCGCTGTAGCCTCACAAGTCAAACTTTCACCTAAATGAACAATTTTTAATAAAAAAAAAGGGACAATCAGGTGAAGGGCTGAAGCACACAGTGACACTGACATAGTACAATCTGCACATATCACAAGAGACAAAGGCATACTCCTCACTCCTCACTCCTCACAGATGACAAGAAAAATCGAAAACTCACATTTAATTGATCATTGTAATTGTTTTTCTCTCTCTACGGGCTCCGTTCTCTCTTCTTGTTCTTCGTCTTCGTTCTCTCTTCTTCTCATAAACCAGCAAGAACAAGCAAAGGCACAATCGCACAACGCTAACTGCAGAATGAAAAATAAAAGCTGCGAACTTGAGAAAGAAAGACAGTGGGAGGCGGCGCAAGGTCTACAAACTTAAAATGAAGCAAGTTGTATAAATATTATGTATTTTTCTTTTTTTAACTTTATACTAGCTTTTGTTTTTAGTTTTTATTTTTTGAAGATTTTTGGTCGATTTCTATCCAGATCTCTAACTTCTACTACTCATATTTCTGACTCACTGAACTTGGTTTTGAAACGGCGAGTTCACCGAGTTTGACCGAGTTTATGTATAGAACGATTCCATAAGTGAGTTAACTCGATTTCATTAGTAACAAACGTAAACTCGTCAAACTCGGCGAGTTGACTCGCGAGTTTGACAACAATGATATATACTATAAGGTTTTTAAATGAAGTTACCTTTCGATTTGTTCGGAACAGGACCAAAACCAAGATCACTGAAATTGTCTGAAGCTGGCCATATTCCAGTATCAATGACTCCGATGATGACGTCACTTTCAGCGGCTGGCTGTCGTTTAATGGATTCGTGAAATCCTATGAAGTCCCATGATCTTGTGGTATGAGTTTCAAGTGTTGCACTTGGGAAAACAGACACTACTATTTCCTTCATGTGAGCAATCTTTTCTCTTTCTTCTGCAGTGAGTTTTGCGGCAAACCCATTAACAATTCTCTTGTAGCTATGAATCAACCAACCTGATAATGCATCATCATCTTCACCACCTCCATTGATGACTTGTTGAAGAATGCTCAAATGATGAGATGTCGGAGAATACGATGATTCCTCAGGAAGTGATCCCATGTAGACTATATATGTTTTCCTGTCATCACCAGTATCATCAATGGCGTCACAGAATATGGAAGCAAGAATGAAGAAAGAAACACAAAGGAAAACAATTGAAGAGTATTGTTTGGCCATTTTTTCACTTACTGCGAAATGAAGGATCGATGTGTGAATGGTTCATCTCTATATACTCCTACAGTAATTAATAATATGTGATTCAGTTGAATTTTTTTAAGTGATTAAGGAAATTAAATAAATTAGTCAAGCATAAAATATGGTGTATATTATTAGATTATCAGAAAAAATTAATAAATTAAATATAAATACTTTAAAATAATTTATTTAACTTTTTTTCTCTCCTAAAAAAATAATTTAACTGGTTCTTATAGATTTTATTTTATGAGCGGAACAATAATTTTACTAATTTATTTCTGTTTCACAGCAATTATTACTTTAGATATTGGTATTAAAAAAAAAATCTTGTTCAATGAATTAGTTACTAGTAATTCATCTTGATGCTTGAATTTGACTTGGCATAAGCCATTCATTGTAAGGTCAGATGTGCGTTTGCTTTAATTTAATGCCATAAATATGGATTAAAAAATTAAGAGACAGATAAAACTGTATACAGTATGCCACCTCTTCTGGGGAAAAAAAGTATGAAGTATGCTACCACAACTTTGACCCTTTAATTAAATTTTGTGGAAAATTTTTAATTATTTTTATGATTATATAATCTTTAATCCCTCAAGTTTCAAATCATGGGTTTAGATCTTTCAAGAGACAAAATGGTCTAGGCTTTTATTAAATTTTAGGGAGTAATGTTCTAAACAAAATTAAACTTAAGATGCCAAAACTTATAATTTAAAACTTGAGAGACCGAAATTTTTTTATCTTTTTTGGCCAATGAAGATTGTATTAACCATTATTTTTATTTCATGTGATATCACGTACTATCATCAATCTGACATGACAATATCTATTAATAAGATAGTGGAGTTATTAGCCTAAAGAAATTTTAGGTCAACAAATAAAACATTAAGGAAGTTAATTTTGAAAGCCACGAGATTTATATATTTTTGTCCATCATATTATAAAGTGATAATATATAATACTCATTATTTGATGAAAAAAGGGTTTGAACTTTGAAGGAACCGGATGCTATCAAAATTGATTATATTCTTGAATCGGATTCCCTAGAATTTTTTTACTAATTAACATGATTATAATATAAATTAACAAACAAATGCAAAAAAAAGGTAGCTAGGTCACTCCAGGAATATTTTTTTCTGCAACTCCCCCAATTCCATAGTTAATTAAATATATGATGGAATTGGATTAAATAAAATTTGGGTGAACCAGATTCCGTGGTAATCAGTGGTCTTGAGCACCAAATTTGCTTTGTTCAAATTCATTTCCATTTCCTTTTGCACTTTCCACTGAGTTGGCTGGTAGCCGATACATTATATTTCATCCGTACTTATTATTACAGGCACCTCTAACCCTTTCACTGGAATAAAAAAATATGTTTAAGTAATTAAATTTGTCTGAAAACATAATAAATTTCTTATTTTACCCATATTTAAAAAAAACATTTCCAAATTTGTATTAAATTTTCGCTCACTATGACTTTAAATAGGGATGATATTAGAAAAACATAATTAGTACCCATCCAGTGATGATCATCCATATTTTTTATATAAGGTACCTTTTTTCTGCCAACTTTCTGTAAGGTTCCTTATCATAAAGACCGGACAAAATATTAATAATAGTAGCTCGTTATTGATATAATACGGGATAATAATTAATTAGAGCTTCTAGAGATTTTAGATATTTAACTTAAGTAATATTATTTGAAAAAGGACATTTATCTATTTAGATTTATGAGATTATTTCTTATTTAGTATAATTCCCTATTTTTATAATTTCTATAACTTCCTATTTCTTTTGGTTCAAGATTGAGTTAGGATTAGGTTGCTTAGAGATCTATAAAATGAGCAAAAAATTATTTTCATTTGCATTATTAAATTGAATTTTGAGGTTTCTCCTCTCCGAATTCTCTCTCATCTCCCCCCCCCCCCTCCTTCCGTCCCGTCTCTTCCCTTCCCCTCTTCCCCGTTCTACATCAGTTAGCCAATAAAATAACTTTGAATTAATCTTTGCATCAGAAATTGCATACTACTTTAATAGAAATGATACGAATATATATATATATATAGTCGTGTGTTTATGCTTGATTTTTTGTAGATCACACACATTACTTATTTAAGCTGCGGACCTAAGTTTCTTTTTTCTTTCCCACCATGTAGCAAAGATTCCAGGAACCATATATATCAATGTGCTTATAACACATCAGGGGGCAAAAAAAAATGCTTGGATCCTTTACATATTTCAATATTTAAATATGTGAAAAGAATTATTATAATCTTTAAGAAAATTTTAAATTACTAAATATCTCTAAAGGGAAAAATATCTAGCTGTTACATCATTCATACACACACACATCGTTTTCAAAACTCAATGACTTCTCTACTCATACATTCCATTTCCGAGGATGCCAGATTTGATTGAGCTCATAAGCAAAAGCCTCTGCCGGTAGGGAATAAGAAAATGTTTTCAAAACTCCAGGTACCTGAAACTCCCATTATTCGTAAAAATCAGCCAAATAAGAACAATAAAGGAAGGAATAGAATTTTAACTCCCAATATAGTGTGATTCGATAGATACAAATGCACCAACCATAATGGAATTGACACAAATGGAGACATAACTGATTTGGTCTTGCAATGAGGGAAAAAACAATTATGTTCTACAAATTCCTTCTCTTTGACAATTAGAAATCAACAATGAACTTGCTGCTTCAGTTTTTTCATGAACTTGTTGAAGTATGCTCATGTGATGAGAAGTTGGAGAGTATGATGATTCCTCAGGAGGTGATCCCATGTAAGTTTTCAAGTGTTCAACATCATCAGAAGAATACAAGGATAATTAAGAAAGACTTACAAAACAAGATAATTGAAGAAAGCTTGGCCATTGTTTTGTTCACGGCACGAATGGGCCCAATTGGTGAAGGGCACAACATGCATAAAACATTAAAAAGTGGAAAAGGGAGGACAATTTATTACTCGTTAATATTATTTGACTTTCATATGCAAGAAATTGGACTTTTTTAAGACTTTCAATTCTAACATTGAGAATCCAAATTCTTTAATTAATATTATTTTCATTGAGTAAAAAATAATATATTTAATGCCATTCATTTCATTGAAAAATTATACTCCCTCATGTCTTTTTTTGTCTTTTTTATAAGGAAAAATATCTTTCCCACTGTAGTAAGTCCAGTTTGGAAACGCCCACCTCAATTCCGACTTATTGGGAGTGGATGTGTTGGTTTTGATACTAAACTTGAAGTTAGTAGTAAATGCTCACCCCAATTCCTTTAAGGTTCATCAGTCTCCTATGACCTTATGGTTCATCATGCCCCTCCCAATCCCAGACATAGCATTCCCTTGCTCTTAAAGGAGATACATCCTTGAACTACTATTTGATGAAAGTGATATTCGAACCCGTGCTGCCTCTAATATCAAACTTTAGGAAGATAGCTCTAACCATTTTGCCTATAGCTTAAACTAGTGGTTAAATCATATATCAATTCCTTTAACTTATTACCAAACACAGGTTCACCACCTTACCTCTTAAATCTATAAATGACATTAAGCCTAACATCATTATTCTATCCAATGGCCCCAACTCCCCAAGTTTTTTTCATGTTTTAATTGAATGGGTAGAGCCGTAAGTATGCACAGAGTGGGGACGGCCAGATAAAATAATCATGTAAGGCTTGAGGTCAATTATGGAATTGAGAGGTGAAGTGCCAGAGATGCAAAGAGAGAAAACGTTGAGGCTTCGTATTCGGCGAGTGATGAGACGAGGGAACTATAGTCTAAATCAATACCAGGTCCAATTTCACAGTTGCTTCGTATCCAGGAGTATATTTTAACAATTATATTCAATGGCCTGTTGGGAGTAGGCTTAATCTGTGTTGGCTTTGATACCAAACATTAAGCTAGTAGCAAACACTCATCCTATTCCTTTGACCCATATCAAACACGCGTCCATAAGTTTACTATGACTTTGTGATTCACCATGTCATGTCCCTCCTCGACTCAGACATAGCAAACTATGAAAGTGATATTCAAACCTGTGCTGGCTCTAATACCAACTCTGATACCAAACTTTAGGAAGCTCGCTCTGATATCAATTCTGGTGCCAAACTTTAGAAAGATATCTTTAATACCAAACTTTAGGAAGATGGCGCTAATCATTATACCTAGAGCTTAAACTGATAGTGAAGTACCTCACCTCTTAAATATATAACTGACATCAAGCTTAACGATGCTATTCTATCTAGCGGCTCCCACTCCCCAAGTTTTTCTAATGTTTTTATTAAATGGGCGGGTCATAAGTGTGGATGGAGTGGAGGCCGCCAGATAAAATAATCATGTTAGGCTTGAGGTTAGTTATAGAATTGAAGGTTGAAGTGCCAAAGAAACAAAGTGAGAAAATGTTGAGACTTCATATTTGACAAGTAATGAGACAAGTATATTGGGAATCATAGTCTAAAATAAATTCAAGGTCTGATTTCATGGCTATTTTGGCGTCCATGAGTATGAGCCGACGATTATCTTCAATGGCCTATTAAGAGTAGGCTTTGAACCTATGTTGGCTCTAATACCAATTCTAATATACCAAATATTAAGCTAGTAGCAAACACTCATCCCAATTCCTTTGACCTATATCAGACACACACCCACAAGTCTCCAATGACTTTGTGGTTCACCATGTCTCTCCTGGACCCGGATGTAGTATTAAGAAGGAGGTTTGACAATCTCCAATTTGTTATATATTTTCATGATTTTTTAAGGATTTTGTCATAATTATTGAGCTTAAAATGCCTTCCATGTGATTAATTTAGAATAAGAGTAAATGCATTGAATTATAATAAAAAAGGGTAAAATTGTCATAAAAATTGTAATTTCTCTTAATCATTGATTTTTGAGAAGATTTGATGTTATTTTACTTGTTTTTAATTGTAGGTACTTGAAAAATTGGATCCAATCTCAAAATGAAAGTTTAGGGCTCAAATTATAGAAATTACACTTTAGCGCCACAAACTTTTAAAAATTGCAGTTTAGTTCCTTTTGCAAAACTGTTGCATTGTGAATCAATTAGGGCAGCAGTAGCAGCAAACGATCCCAACACTGTGAATTCTAGAATAGAAGGTGGCAAACGCCACTAGCAGGGGACCTTCTACTACTATAGAAGACACTTTTAACAATCGTTTTTATGCCCTTTAGACCATCGCTTTCAGAGAGATGTGTATATGAGCATTGTTAAAAGTTGAGATACACGATTGTTTTAAAACAATCGTTGTAGAACACTTGCAATGACTATTTTCAGTAAAACACAGTTGTTTTTTGTTAAGACATACAATGATTGTTTCCATAAAAACAGTCATTATATGTCACTTACAATGACTATTTTTAGAAAACAGTCGTTGTAACTCTCTTTTTTAAAAAAAAAAAAATATTCTCTTCTCATCCCACAGCTATTAAAAACCACTAATTCCCAGACAATTATATTTTGAATTTGGAACTATGTTTTTAAAAAGAAAACATAGACGGAACATGTTCAAGCCAGAGTTCAAGTTGTTCTTGAACAAGTAGAGGGAACATGTAGCCTTCATAAAAGGTGTCATGGGTTTTGCTCTTGAAGCTCCACTTACCCAGTTTCCCCTGTAACCAAAAACAAAGAATCAAATTTTAGCAGGTTTAATTATGAATCAATGAAGCAGAAAGTAAAAGGGGCTTGTTTTTGTTTTGTTTGGCTTTTTTGCTTACCCCAACAATGCCTCTTACTCCTGCTTCTTCAATGGTTTCTCTCAAAGCGGCCTCCTTTTTGGATTCATCTAATTCCCAACCTCCCTGGTTTTGGTCAACCAGATTATTATTAATAACGTAAATCAGCAAAAAAAACATAATGATGAAAATGTCTCATTTGGGCGTTAATTATTGACTACATTATACGTATTTGCAGGAAGGTGGGTGGGTAGAAATTAAAAAACCTTTGGAAAACCAATCAATTGTTACATTTCCCCACAAAACCAGATCCACACACTTGTTAATGCCCAGTGGCCCCATTGCTATGAAGAAAACCAGGAGAAAGGCGAATCCTTTAGCTCCTAAATTTGTCTTCTAGCAGAAACCCATAAAACCTTAGATGAATGGCAGATGCAACATTCATCCAAAACCTTTATCGTTCAAACCAATACTCATAAAAAAATAATAATATAATAATATCAACCAACCAAAATAAAAAAATCGTAGTATGAGTATAGAAACAAGTAACAGCATTGGTAACAAACTTCGAAAACATAACATCTAATGAATGCACAAAACTTCTCATAGAGCTGGTACCAGAGCTTCTTCTGGTACAAATCTACTAGAAAATCATACCACTTAGAGATCTACAGGTGGAGACGATGCAAGAGGTTGGAGATGATACCGGAGGGCCGTCTGGGGTCAAAGAAAGGGCCAGAGACAAAGGCACGAGAGAGACTGAAGGATAAAATAGGCAAAGACATGACTTGAGAGGAAGAGAGTGTGCTCTGGATGGGGTTTTGAATAAGCTTTCAATGACTGTTTTTAAAAATAGTCGTTGAAAGCTTACTTATAATGATTGTTTTTAAAACCAGTTGTTGAAAGTAAGCTTTCAACGACTGTTTTTTAAAACAGTCATTGAAAGTACAATTTCAATGACTGTTTTTATAAAAATAGTAGTTAAAAGGTTAGCCAAAATTTTAAAAATGCCACCGCCTCCTTTTTTACTTCTGTTTTTTGAAAATGGATGTTAATTAGTGATGTTAAATGTATTATTTGTAGTAGTGTTCTCTCTCACGCTTTCACCTTCAATTTGATTCCATTCCATCCCATTGGCACTTCTACCAACATTGACCATTGGCGCATTCATTCGCGACTCCATCTTCACCGATGACCTTCATTTCAGTCTCCTCCATCATGATTCTCATCTTCTTTTATCACCAAACCATACTTTATCATCAATCTCCATCGTCCTTCCATCATGCTTTCCATGGCTGTTGCTACAAATTCGAAGGTGGCTCGGCTTCTGTTTTGATGGTTGTTCGAGGTTGAGCATCCCAATCCTCTAAAGCAATGAGTAATGGCTAGGGCTTAGAGCTTAGAGCTTAAAAAGGGAGTTTAGCTCTTCTAATCTTCTTTTTCATCATTATATATTTGATTCCTAGATCTTAAGATGACTTTTATGGTGATGGATTGGTTTGTGTTGATGTATTTTGGAAATTAGTTGTAGCTTTTCAACCTCTAATTTGCATTTAACATTGGGCTTTGATTAGCTTCAGTTTCTTTACATTTTCTGGGTTAGTGATGTATTGAGATTGTTGTGAAAATTTAGTGGTAATTCACTGTGTTAGTTATTGGATTATAAGTTAAATGCATTTTTTGGTTCTCTAATTGCAAGAGCATTGATTAAGCTTCGGTTAGAGGCATAAGGCCTTGCCTGGTGCATAAGTGTCTTAGTAATCTAACTCAAGCTTGTCAAAAGGGTTTTTTGGGCACATTTTAATTAAACTAGAGGACTCGACTCTCATTTTATTTGAAGTAAGGAAAGTCAATACCCATTTGCCAAAGAGGATATCCTTATCGATTTTCAAGAGGCTCATTATCATCCATTTTATTCACTTCCATTCATTATCCCTTTTTATGAGAAAACACCAAAAATATAGTAGTTTAGGTCATTTATCTTCATTGCACTTTAGTTTATAAATTAAAATCCAAATTCCTCATTTTCCCAAGTAAATTACATGTTTAATGACATTTAGTCTAGCTTAGGATTCCAAATAAGGCTCCTCAAAATAAAACAATTCGAGTTGTGCTATATTGCATTGCTTTAATTCAATTGTTGATTGTGGACCCTAAGGTGTTACGACAAAGGTCTTCATCAAGGTTCATCCTCAAACTATAAAAGTGATATTCGAACCCATAATGGCTCTAATATCAATTCTGATGCCAAACTTTAAGAAAATAACTCTGATCATCATGACTAGAGCTTAAACTAGGAGTGAAGTCACATATCAATTCCTTTACCTATTATCAAATGTGGATCCACCACCTCACCTCTTAAATCTATGACTAACATCAAGCTTAATGTTGTTATTCTATCCAACGACCCCCACTCCCAAAGGTTTTGTAATGTTTTTATTGAATAGGTGGGGCCGCGGGTGTGGACAGAGTGGAGGCCGCTAGATAAAATAATCACGCTAGGTTTGAGGCCAGTTATGGTTTTGAGGGGTGAAGTGCTAGAGATGTAGAGCGAGAAAACATTGAGGCTTCGGATTTGACGAGTGATGCGATGAATATATTGGAAACCATAGTCTAAGATGAAATTTTTTTTCTTTTAACAATAAATACTCCCTCCGGTCCAAAATATAAGACAAATTTGACTTTTTTTGAAAAGATTAAGAATAAGTTACTTAATCATATCATATGTTGTGTATCCTTATATTATATATCAGTTTATTTGTCAAAGTAATTATTTTGGGAAAAAATATAAATATAAATATTGTAAAGTAAAGTAATTTAATTAGCTTCCTTAATCTCTCCAAAAAAGCCAACTTTGTTTTATATTTAGGACTGGAGGGAGTATATTCCGTTCCTATTTTCTATTGTTTATTATTCATTAATCATTATTATATTATTGTATTTAACTAATCTATCAAAGATTAACTAATATATTATTATCTATCAATTATTTATTATTAACTCTTAATTTTTTATTAGATCTAATAATTTAATATTATAATTTAGATAAGAGGGAAAATTAGAGTAAAACACCTAGTAAAGATGATAATATTTCTGGGGAGGATCAAAAAAATTAAAATTATTTAAAAGGACTAACTACCAAAATAAAAATTTAAGAATATTAAATTGTCCATGTAGGAAGAATAAAGAGAGAGAGGAGAGACTAGCATATCGGGGTGAATCCATATTCGGATCCAGGTCAAAGCTCCAATGCTTCATAATAGTGTCCACAGAATTATTAGACTACTAGAGCCTAATTAGGATTGGCACAACATATCACTAGAACAAGAAAGATGGTAGGAGAGAAGAGATTGCTAGAAAACTCAATAGTAGGGGTGAGGAATAACTAAATGAGGCACCTCCTATTTATAGTGGTTTAGGGTGGCCACTAATTAGGAAATGATGTCCACCCTTTCTGCCTTCCAAGTTAGTAATTAGGAGAATTAATTCTCAATTAATTTCTTGAATTATGATTACTTGTTTCTCAATTAACAATATCATAATTAATAGTAACTTATTCCCCAATCTACAATTAATGTTGATTTGATTCTTATTTGATTAGGCTACTTGTATCCTAATCAAATCGTCTAGCCCATCAAGGACGGACTTGGACCCAAAGTCCAACATCTCTCACTCGCACTTGATGGGCCTCCTATCGTGCGTCCGTTACTCTTTCCTGTTTCATACTTGGCGTCTGCCATGGCCGTGTGGGCAAAGACGTTTTCAAGATTTGGTGCTTGTGGTACTATAAATCCCTCATATCGGATCAGCATCCATGGACACCCTTTATATATATCTGTAAACTATATATTCATTTCCTCAGATGTATTACTCATGGCATATCTAATCCCTCTCGAGTTAATATGTTGTTTAACTCATATTGCCTTCCATGTACATAGTATCTGCACTTACAAGCTACACATAGAGTTAGTAAGGGGTCAACCACAAACACTACCATATCTTATGTATCTAAGAGTAAATCTTCCTTTTTTACTAAATATCAGTCCATCTTGACTTGGTTGCTTTCCTAGTTTTCACTTGTTTGACCGAATTGTGTGTAGCTTCAGCTAAAGTAGCTATCACCAAAAAAAGCTTTCATGATGCCTCCTAAGTCTTAAGGGCATCGTGGAAGGGTTCTTCCTTCGTGGGACTCACACTATAGTGAACTAAGGATCTTGCACATACATCCCATGTTGCAGTCTAACTCTCAAGCACATGCAGTATGAATTGCATGCTACGGTGAACGGTTTGTGGTGTACATCGATTTCTTTCTCTTTCACTGTACAGACATTAGTTTCAAAATGTACTTGACATATGAACCATAACTTTCTTTTTCACAATATCTCTTTACAATCTCATTTATGAAAAAGAGTTTTTTTCCTGGCTACATGTCTGTATTCATGCTTCAATTCATTTTCTATGTATACACACAAATGTGGATCTCATCTCAGTTTTAAATGAGGTGACTCAAACGCAAAGATTCTTCTTAACTATCTCATAGAGATCATTTGCTCGTCTTACCTTCCCATGCCCCTGCAAAACATGGGCAAATGGTTGTTCGTATGAGTGAACCAACCTTTTCAAACCTGTACAACATTCAAAATTGTATACCTTATATGTATTTACTCATAACATACATACTATTTCTTTTATCTTCATATAAAAGACATTCACGACCTTATATTTTTTTTACGCCCCAAGATTTTCACTAACTCAATGAATATCAAGCTACGGGCTCAGTAAGGGGATCTACTAACATTCTATCAGTAAAAGGTCATTGAACTGTCGCTTTCCCTCTTTGAAAGCATATCTCTGATAGAGATATATCAAATGTATGTTTCATCTTACTGTGATACTTAGGATTCATTATCAGATGCTATCGTTTGGATCCTTCTATCCACCATTCATTCCCAATCACTCATAGGAACTACTTTAGCCATATGGCACCTTGAATAATGGTAGAACATGCTTTGTGTTCTAATTCCATGGATAACAAAAATACATTGTATATTTCCTTACTCTATTATCATTTGGCTAGGCCTTGTATTGAAGTATCCTTTCAAAGGAAAGTTGTTTCCTTGAAAACTAAATCCATGGTTATTCTCATAATCTATTTCACAGCAGGACCAAAAATAGCTTCTAAGTTCGACCAAAAATATTTGGTCTTATATACACCAATATGTACATTCATATTACCAACCATAGTCTTACTATGGGACTCTATCCACTTTTTTATGTTGGATTCCTCATAGGACATATAACCTCTGTAGGTTTGTGCCCTTGAGTTCAAGGGTGTCTATGGGTTAGAAGTTTGGCATCCTAAGATGCCTAAGGATCATACTTGTACATGTCTTAGGTAGAAAAGACTGTATCTTCCTTGTGCAATCTCTGTTTACCTTGTCATTCAAGATATTATCTATTCAACCCATGATTTTTCAACTAAGAATTTAAAGATTCTCTGATCCTGTATTCCTTTAATTCCCTTGACACTTATTTCAGCTAAACATATGTCATTTGATAAAGGATGACGTCACAAAGAATCATCTTAAGACCGTTTGGCACTTATGTAGTATTCTTTGATTATCTCAAAGTTGGTGAGGCTTTTCACCTTGTGAAACCTCATACACTACTACCTGGGTGATTGTTTCTATAAAGCCCTTAAGTTGCTTCATATATAGTTCATCATCCAATTTCCAAATTTCTAAATTGGAAAGCGGTCTTCATATCATCTTGATGTAATTTCAAGACTAAGTTTGTTGTCATAGCCAAAGTTCAGAGTTAAAACGTACAATGAACAACCTTCCATAGTAGTACCCCTTAGCCACTAAGTGTTTTATGTTTTACATGCCCCCAACAGATTTGAGAACCTACTTGTTCCCAATCGCCTCTTGGCTAGGTAACAAATTCCCCAAACATGTACTTAGCTAGTTTCAAAAAGAGTCCATATCCTCTTGTATGACACTTTGCAATTCTTCTTAGCAGGTCCTTCTAGTGTCTTTCAGACACTTATAGGTAGTCATCATCACCTTCTAAATGATGAAGAGAGCATTCAATCCATTAGGGAATCTATCCCCTTATAGTTATTTGCTGGATGACAATTTACTCCAAGGTGGGTTTCATAGGATTTATTTCCTATTTATGGGTGAGGTAATCCTCTCATAACTTACCTCTTACCTCTTTCATTATGAAAATGGTCTCAACCCTCCCACTCGAATCAGTGAACTTAGGAACACTTGGCTATTACTTGTTTCTATGAACCTCTTAGAAAAATTCAGTATGATTAATGCTCATGTCCTACTAGGACATTAGAGTTTTATGAACGTTGTGTCCCTCAGTTTTCTCTCAGTCACTGAGCCACCATCATTTTCACTAATAAAGACTTGTCTTGTCAAATTCTCAGGTTATCTCACAAAGAGATACCTTGTATACCTTGGCCCCAATCTTCTTACTCATAGGAAGAATTATGGATATGATTTTTATGATACCATGTCGTAATGAGCTTGGGCCTGATCTAAGGCCTATCCACGATTCACAGGGTAAGGTTATGACTGACATAGAGGGTATTTGGTTAAGTGTTAACTCATAGAAATCAGGAATATTCTAGCACATTTTCTTCTCTTTCCACTTATTTTTGGGTTCAAATTGTGCATATAAAGAGATTATAGAAGAAAATGTGATAAGATATAAGCAAAATCAAATTTTTGTCAAAACCATGAGTTAAATGCAATTAGTTTTGATTAATTATGAAATTTGAAGAGCTCATAACGTCTTCCTCCTTGCAGGTGGAAGATGATAAGTTGTAAAAGCTCATAAAGATCAATGGAAGATGTGAAAGGAAGGGAAGAATGCAAGAGGAAGAGGAAAATGGACATTATGGAGGAGAAGCATGTACTTACTGTGGAATCCATTGTAGCCAAAGTTATAGCGAAACCACCTGAAAAAACATTGCTTCTGTCTAGTTCTATATGACCATTCGCCATGGCATTCGCCATCGCGAACCCACGGTGAACACGCGAAACTGATGTTTTGCATTTTGAAAACTGAGGCAAAAAAACCAGTGTAAAGGCATATGCTAGGTCCAAAATCACAAGTTATGGACTCCTTGAACATCTTGGCTCTAGGGTTTGGCATTTTGAAGATCTTGGAGCTTGAGATTGGGGTGAGAAAGGATTTGGAGCCTCAATTCTTGGGTTTTTCTTGTTCTTCTCTCCTTTTTCTCTATTTTGCTGATATGGATTATGATTTTATGCTGAGAATTTGGCTTTTAGAGACCATGAGTAGGGGTTCGGTTTCTCTCATTGTCCATTTTCTCATCATCCCTCATAATCTCTAAATCATGTCCGTCCAATCAATCTAAAAGGTAAAAGATGAGCCACGTCATCAAGTTATCACTCCTTTCACTTTTCTCTCCCCTTCTTAATTAACGGTCCAAATGGCTTCTCTTCTAAATCAATGGTTCAGATGGGTTCATGAGGGATGATGAGAAAATGAGATGATGATAGGATCTGCCTCCCATGAGTAGCTAGAACTATCAATTAGGATTACTTTTACCCATTGTATGGATTGAAACTATTAGATTATCTTGCTTTTTTTTGGTTAATGAGTATTATATGTTGATTTTTCTTTGAGCTTAATGCTATTTTGTGCTTAATCACCACATGATTAGAGTTGTTCAATTGGAAGATGCTTGAGAGAGCTATTTTGATTGTAGAACTTAAGAAAATCATGCTAGACTTGAAGTTTAGGGATTAAATGGATGGTTTGTTGTTAGAATAAGGATATATCTAACAACCTAGCATAGTCAAGTGAAGGCTTGCTTTGGAAAGATGATTCTCATTAATTGTAAACAAGAGATTGAATATTTTTAATGAGGATTAAAAATCAATCTTGACTTAAGAGAGCTTGATTGATGATTTTAGAACCTTAGACTAGCATATAAGACTCATTTCATCAACATAAGTGGATAATTGCATAGTTTCATGAAATACAATGGGGAAGAAGTAATCCTAAGCTAATATCTCTTGAAATTAGACCCAATTTCCCAACTTCCACTATTTTTCTTTATTTATTTTTATCCAAAGTCTTTATACAATTTGATCAAATTCAAATGAATCCATTCAACCTAATTAAGAACATGGTTAAATTACTTAACTTGCTTTTATCATAGTCCTTGTGGATTGACACTCGTTTATCTCTAATTTATTACTTGCGACCCATACGCTTATGGATGCTAAATGGAGAACATTAAGTGTGAAGATAATAGCTGTGAGTTTACATATCAACATATGGCTGATAGTTTCACTTATGTCATTATTTACTCAACCATCTTAAGGAGAGGTATATCTCTCTGTTTCAACAACTCTATTATGTTGAAGGGTTTTAGGTATTGATAGTTGCCTAACAATCCCTTTCTTGTACACAAATCAGCTTGAACTAATCACGTGGGTGTTCTTAACCCTTGTTAGTTCAAAAAAGGTCTTATCCTTTAAGTTTAACTAATTCCTGACTAGATTTAGCCATTATCTAATAGCTTCACACTTACCAAAAATCAAGTAAACATAACTGTATTTTGAGTAAACGTCTATGACGTTAATGAAACAACAAGCTTTGTGTTTTGCCCTTACATTCATTAGTTTGCAAATGTCATAGTTTGCCAATTGCAGAGGATATCTTCTCAAAATGTTTCTTTGTTTTTCTTGCCATGTAGACTAAGTTCTCAATTTACTCACAAGGGTATTGACTCTTTAGCGTATATTATTTAGCAAATTCTCTTTTGCTAGTTTGATCAATGTGTGCATGTGGCAAGAAATGAATTTATTATCCCCAAAAAGAAACATCAAAATCCAACAAAGGATTTAAGAGTCACAGTCCCATCAATCCTTAACTAAAGAGATGGCAAAGATGTGATTTTGTCTGTTGCAATTGCATGGAGTGAATCAGGGTGGTTTATCTATGCAGAGTTAACATGCAAGTCCCAATCCCCTAATTCTTTCTCTTTCTTGCCTTGCATCTAACATGAAGCCATATGCTTCTGTGAAACATCTACTACTCATGTAGATTGCTACTTCTACAACCCTTAAAAGATTATCAATGTAGCCTTTTATCTTTGTAGAAACTATTAACCTCCTCTAAATCAAGTTTACCTCAAAGGTTTCTTGGCCTTAGGCTTAGAGAATGAATCCTCCCACTCTTTATAAGTTCGTCTGACTGATGGATCTTGGATCCTTTAGTCTTTCATACTCAAGTTCAATGTGGTGAATCACATTGTCGAAGGTTACAATATGCATATTAGGAGTAGTATTTGCTTTCATATATGCCCACTCACTGAAAGACGTGGCTTACTCCCACTTAATAGGAGACATAGCTTACTTTCACTCACTGGAAGACATCTTGTCACTACATACACTTGTTGTTTGTAAGAAAGAACTTGGCGTTTTATTTGCTCAACTTCTTAGTTTGACATTTTCCTCAAGCGTTGCCTAAACGACATGTTAGGACTTAGTACACTATGTTAAAACTTAACTTAGTTTTAACGTTATGGAAGAAGATCATCAATTCCACTATCTTCCAATACTATCTAAATTGCTTGGATAAAGCTCAATTGCTCGTACCATCATAAGTTTGAGCAATCTTGTTCTTTCTATGCTTGATAGCATAAACTTTATGTATCCTTCGGTTGCTTTAGCCTCTAAATACTGAAGACTAGTTGGTAGGATATCCCTGACATCTCATTCTTCCTAAATACAAGAGATTTAGGAGTTTCTAACTCCATAGTCATCTCTGTTAAGCTTGTCTTTATCAGCTTAGTTAAAAAAAGCGTTGGTCATAATTAGTCACTTAGATGATTATGGTTTACAAATCATATTTGTTCAAATAAGACAAAAGATAATTAAATAATAAGTTCACTAATTGCATGTTTAGGAGACAACTATGTTGACTCTCATCCCAATCATGCTAGCTAGATCATCATTCTTTTAACCATGGCCTTTATTGAACACATTTCCCTTTGGATATCTAGATACTTTCCATAAGCTCCCACCAATTAAATACAATTATACTAATAAGATAATAACACAATATCATCTAATCAACCTGAATGTTCATGAAAAAGAAGAGAATATGCTTAATTCAATTCTAAAAACATAGAATTTAATCATAAATTCAATTGAAAAAAAGAACATTATATTCAAAAATTTATAAAAACCTTGCCTCATATTGTTTAACCAGGTTCTCCCTCCTATAGGCCCTTTGACCATATGAACTCATGTAGCGTCTAGCTACAATGTCAAGCTCCTCTTTGCCATGTTTACATTCACTCACTTGGATGTATTTGCATCATACCTCCTACTTCATAAGAAGATTCTCACATCTCTATCTGTCTTATCCTTTGTCACAACATTTGTGATAAAGGGTTGACTTTAGAAGTTATTGCTTCAATCCCAATTGAATCAATGTGGTTAGAAGCATGGGAAAACTTATTATTATTCAATAATTTCAAGTTACTACAATTTTCAAGTTCTAAGAGTTTGCATTAAGGTTGGATATGATCTTATATTCAAAAACTCATTTGAATAATCTCTCACTTTAAAGAATCTTTCAGCATTAACCTTATGTTGCAGCTGAAATATTCTTAATAAGTAAGCCAATATATCCCAAAAACAATAGAATCATCATAGACTCAATTTCAACCTTTTTGAAAATCTCTAAATGCATATAAGCACCTTGTTGACTAAAATCATATCCAAATGTGCTTCAAATATATGCAAATTATATATCAAATTGAAGCTCTTGAATTTAAAGATTTTAGGGAACAAATCGCGTCTCATTCAAAGGTCTCACGCACTCTCAATCGCCCCTAAAAGGTGTTTGGATCAAAAAATCCTAAAAAATTGGAAAAATCCAATAAAGGCCACTCTCAGCGGAGGCGCGTGTGTGTCACACACCACTAGTACCGGTAATTCGCCAGCCCACCCTTTTTAAATGGGTTCAGGCCACCAAAATGGTGGCCCGATTAAAAACGAGCTAAACAGGCTCAACCCGTTTAGCCCGCGGGTCTCGGGCTGGCCCGCTTAAATTTTTTTTTATTTGTTTTCTCAAATATCCTTGGTCCCTTATCTCATTTTCCTTTGATGATGTGTTTAATTAATTCCTCATACTTTTTATTTGACACTTATTTTCATATTATATTTATTTATTATACTATTATTAAGTTAAAAAGAGATGTATTTATATAGTTTTGTGATGTAAATAGATGAAAAAAAAAGGAAAGTAAGAATGAAATTGATTTCTTAACACAAATATATAAAAGAAAAGAAGTGTGATATGAGCGGGTGAAAGAGAAAATATTAAGAATTTTAAAATAAAAAATTGGCGAGCTGGCGGGCCCACCTAAACGGGCTCGGGCTGGTAAAAGCCAGCCTGCGAAGGGGGCAGGCTGGTGCAACCCGCGGGCCAACCCGTTTTCCCACTACTACACACCGCCTTGCATCCGTCTGCCAGTGACATGTGCCGGCTTCCCCGACTCTACGCGTTGTCATCTCTCTGACAGTGCTCGCCACTTGTCAATTAGTGGCCCCAGTGGACCCCATGCACCACTTGTCAATTTCTAATTTTTTTTTGTCAATGGTTGACCGTTGACTGGTAAACTGCTAACATAGAGATGATGTGGCGCTGACATGTCTTGGTAAACGGATGACGTGGTCTGTGTTAACCGATGATGTTGTGTGACTGAACAATGAAGTGGCACTCCCTCATTGGTGCCACATGGTTCGGTTGATCAATGACGTGGCAGTTAACTGACACGTCATCATCGTCAACCTCCATCCGAGTCAACTCGACCTGGTTGGAGCTTTGGTGGGTCATCACAACCCGCCAACTTCAAAAGGTCATATATCCCTCGTTTTAGCTCTGTTTTTTGTGTTCTTGGTGTCATTGGAATCGTAGATGAGCGAACTATAAATCCATGGCTTTTATTTGATCTGAAAATGTCTTTTTCATGGATCAAATCATGGCTCAAATGGTGGCGGTGACAATCGCCCCGCCATCATCTTTCCTTCATTTCTCCCTCATCCGAACTCTGTTTGATGCATTCTAAGCGTCATTGAAATCGTCTCTTTAAGGTCTACACATCCATGGCCTTTCTTTGGGCAAAAACACTTAGTTTTGAACACCCAATTTTTCTCAACGTCATTGACGGCGCTCCATAATGTGACTTGGATGTGTGTTCTCTATGTTTTAAAAGGTCTCCTACCTTTTGAGGGCTAAAGTTTATTACTTTTGATTCCACATAGATTTCAAAAACAAAACTTAACTTTTGAGATTGAAGAAGTGAGGAGAAGAAGTAGAAGGAGATTGATTAAAAGAAGAGGAGCATAATCTTTATAGATATTAACATGTACATATTAAAATCACATGTTCCCACATAGAGTAGAGACAAATGCGTCTGATATGCTCATGGATTTACGCATTTGATCATAAAAAAAATAGAGAGCAACTCGGTCGTTCAAAAAAATGTGCACAGTTTTGAGACATGGAAGGATGCTGTAATTCGACGTAGATCCAAATAACCAAAAAAGGTATATACATGCATATGGACCGAAACATATATAATCTCACATATATATGAAAACATAGCATAGAAAATTGCACCACACGCATACACTTCAAAAGGAAGGCATTATAAAATCCTTTTTTTAATAATAAAAAAAAAGTGTATATGCAGAGAAGAAGAAGAAGTCGTACCATTAATACGTATACATATATTAACATCATATAATATATGATAGCACAGCGGAAAAAATTATGATGGAGATATAAACAAATTATATCATTTAGTTAATTATTCACAAAGAATAAATCATAGCCACAGGATCAACCATGCTCTGATGCCAATTTGGGAAAAATAAAGAGAGAGAGGAGAGACTAATGTATCGGGACGAATCCATATTCGGACCCGGGTCAATGCTTCAATGCTCCATAATAGTGCCCACACAATTATTAGACTACTAAAACTTAATTAGGATTGGCACAACAGATCACCAGAATAAGAAAGATGGTAGAAGAAAAGAGATTGCTAGAAAACTCAATAGCAGGGGTGAGGAATAACTAAAGGAGACACCTCCTATTTATAGTGATTTAGGGTGGCCACTAATTAGGAAATGATATCCACCCTTCCTGCCTTCCAAGTTAGTAATCAGGAGAATTAATTCTCAATTAATTTCCTGAATTATGATAACTTTTTTCTCAATTAACAATATCATAATTAATACTAACTTATTCCCCAATCTACAATTAAAACTGATTTGATTCTTATTTGTTTAGGCTACTTGTATCTTAATCAAATAGTTTGACTTATCAAGGACGGACTTGGACCCAAAGCCCAACAGTCCAAAACTGAACAATATATATTCTCTCTCACCTCATCCCCTAATTTTTTTCATTATTTAATGAAATAATCAAATTTTGTTCAAATTAACTAATTCAAACAAATATAAATTTTATAGTCATAAAATAGCCAGCACCAAACCTAACTTTCGTGATGCGGTCTAAATCTTAAGGGCATCGTGAAAGGACTTTTTCCTTCTTGGGGCCCACCGTAATGGAATAAGGATATTCCATCAGCATCCCTTGTTACTTTAGATGCTGGTATTTAAACCAAATTTGGTTCAATTAATTAGTTACTAGTAATTTCACTTGATGCTTGAATTTGATTTGGTATAAGCCATTTATTGTAAGGTCAGATGCAACGTTTTTAGGGCCGGACCGAACGGTCAAACCGACCGGACCTGATGGTCAAACCGGCCAGACCGTCGACCGAAGGTAACTACGGTTCGGCTTTATAGAAAAGGCCATTTTGATAGTCTAGCCGGATTCGACCGGAAAAAATCCGTTATCAGGCCGAAAACCACTCTTTAGTCAAAAGCTGGAACAAGTTTTTGTTAACAAGACGGCTCATCGCCAACATTTATATCAAGGAAAAAATGAGGAAGCCAAAGAGATGAAGAAGAATAATCTATGTAGCCGAGTGTTTTTCGATTTTTTCTAACATTCATCACGAATATGAGCTCCTTCATATCTTGTTTTGACTTCTGAAGTTGGAACTCATCTTCACCAGAAAACACAGATCTAGTTCGGGAAAGAGAAGATGTGGTTGAAGAGAGAGAATTAGTTGGCTTGTATGATTTTTTTTTTTTAATAATAACTGAATTTCATTACAAATTCGTCAAACAAAATACATCAAAAACCCCAAAAAACAAATCAAGCTCAATCATCAACATCCACCTCTCAAAGAAAAGGTGGAGGGTGATCATAGAGATAAAAGTTGCCTTCTAACTCGTAAGAATATTTAGCTAAATAATCAGCTATCCTAATATTATCCCTATGAACTTGTATGATATTTTCGATTCCCCATATTACTTTTCTTTTCTTACGCAGCTAGCTAGTTTTGTCTGCTAGTGGAATACATTAATTTTCCCAACTGTTAAACTCATTATATGGATAAAAGGGTTGTGTGGCTGTGTCATAAAAAAGGAATAAAGCTTCTATAGATTACTTAATTCTCTCTCATCACATGGGGGTTGAAAAAAATTCAAACTGAAGTATCGTACTAGAGTAAAACATGTAGAAGTCTTTTCATCTTTTATTTTGATTTTAATTTTTGTGGTCAGGTTTTAATATTTTATTAGTGTATGTTTTGCCAGTTTTGTTTAACTGTATAAACAGGATTTTATTGGCCAGTAAAATATCCGTGTAAGCCTTACATTTGTTCAAAAAGATGATGACATTTTTGGTCTAAATGTTTTTTTAGAAATTCATGTTTAGATCAATCAAAATAAAATATTTTATATATATATATATATATAAAATATTTTTAAATTTAATTATTATGTCACCGGTTCGGCTTAACGACTCAACCGTTACAACCGGTTAAACCTTAACCCGCTGATCTTTCCGGCTCAATATCCGGTCCGGCTTTTAAAACATTGGTGAGTTGTGCGTTGGCTTTAATTTAATGCCATATATATGGATTATTCACAAATTAACAGACAGAGGAATACAGTCGCTCAACATTGACCCTTTACTTAAATTGTGTGGAAAATTTTTAATTTTTAGCATCCCGTAACTATCATTAATCTGACAAGACAATATCTATTAATAAGATAATCGAGTGAGAAGCGAAAAGAAATTTGGAAAATTTTCAAAAAAATGCTTTCAAAAGTAGAAGATCTCAAATTAGTTATCTCCTACTAACATGAACTGTGAATTGCTAATCTGGTGTTCTCAATACCTAAACTATTATAAAAAAAAAACAAGAAGAAGAAAAATTGATTTGGGACTTTGATATTTTGAAGGTATTTTTCTGGAATTTTCCTAAAAAATTTTGAAGTTAAAAAATAAAGTATTAAGGAAGTTAATTTTGAAAGCCACGAGATTTATATATTTTAGCTCATTATATTAATAAAATGATAATATAGAATACACATTATTTTGATGAAAAATGGGTTTGAACTTTGAAGGAATTGGATGCAATCAAAATTGCATAAATTGCATCGCAATTCTTGAATCGGATTCCCTATGTTAATAACATGATGGAATTGGATTCAATCAAAATTTGGGCGAAACCAGATTCTCTGGCAATCACTAGTCTTGAGCACCAAATTTGCTTTGTTCAAATTCATTTTCCATTTCTGTTTACACTTTTCACCAAGTTTGTAGCCTATACCACGAGTGAGGGTAGATGTATCCGGATCCTAATAACTATATAGTGTCATATATAAACAAAACCAGAAGATCTTAAACACAAACAACAACAAAGTTATTAGGACCAAGATTTATCCCATCTTATACTAAATAAACTGAGAAATATGTAAATGATGTAATCCAAGAGCATGTTTTAGACTTTTAGTCCATGTAAGTCTGAGCTTTCTCATCTCATCTTTGCTCAAGGACACTTTAGGACTTTTAGCCTTACACAGATACTAGATTTTATCATTTACCTGTTTCTCAATACTCTCATAGGATCACGATCAGATTCTTTCTGACACACAAGTTTCTCATGAAGAGGCAAGTGCAGAGCATACTTAAATCTTTGTAGAGACAAAGGCAACATGCTAAGAACTCAGCTTTTCAGAAGAAAAGAGAGAAATTTAGAATGAAAACATATTGATATTACAAGAAAAAGATACAACTGATTGTTCGATGATCCTTATGTGAGGAGGAGCATTGTTTATAAAGGCCAACATCCTAAGAAGACAACAAAACATATTACTTCCTCCGGTCCTAAATATAGGATATAGTTTGTAATACAATTTGCATTACAAATTATGTCCTATATTTAGGACCGGAGAGAGTATCATTTTACAAACACATGGCATACATACTTTATGTTACAAGACAAACTGAGACCGATGACTCATGACTTTATGGGTTCAATAAGTCATTGCTTTAACAAGAAGTCATGAGTCTCAATTTGTCTTGTAACATAAAGTATGTCTATCATGTGTCTGTAAAATAATAATATGTTTTGTCTTCTTCTTAGGATGTTAGCCTATGTAAATGATGCTCCTCCTCACATAAGAATCATTGAACAATCAGTTGTATCTTTTCCTTGTAACATCAATATGTCTTCCTTCTAAATTTCTCTCTGTTCTTATGAAAACCTTACTTCTTAGCATGTTGCCTCTGTCTCTGCAAAGATTCAAGTATGCTCTGCACTCGCCTTTTCATGAGAAACCTGTGCATCTAAAAGAATCCGATCATGATCATGTGAGAGGACTAAGAAACAGGTAAATGATAAAATCCAATATCTTTTTAAGGCTGAAAGTTCTAAAGTATCCTTGAGTGAAGATGAGATGAGAAAGCTCGGACTTACCTGGACTAAAAGTTTGAAACATGCTTCTAGATTACATAATTTACATATTTCTCAATTTATTTGGTATCAAATAAGATAGATCTCGGTCCCAATGACTTTATTGGTGTTTGTGTTTAAGATCTTCTAGTCTTGTTTATATATGACACCACATTGTCATTAAGATCCAGATACATCAATCCTCACCCGTGGATAATTAGTACCCATCAAGTGATGATCATCCATATTTTCTATAAGATGCCTTATAATAAGGGCAGGATAAAGTATTTACTTAATAGTATTAGTTCGTTTGCAATTGAATATGGGATAATAGTTAATTAGATATTCTACCTATTTTTATAATTTCCTGTTTAATAGAGTTTCCTAGTTCTATAACTCCTAATTCTTTTGCTTCAAAATAATTAGGATAAGTTGCTTAGAGCTCTATAAATAGAGCAAAAATGATTTTCATTTGTATATTAAATTGAATTGAGTTTTCTCTTCTCTCTCTCTCTCTCTCTCTCTCTCTCTCTCTCTCTCTCTATCTATGCTCTTCTTCCTCCTCTCTCTAACTCTCTATATGCTCTTCTTCCCCCTCTTCCCTGTCCTTCATTAGTTAGTCAATGGAATAACTTTGAAAATTTAAGTTAATTCTTTGTATCAGAAATCGCAAACTGCTTATAAAGAAATGATACCAATATATATGGTCGAGTTTTATGCTTGATTTTTCGTACATCACACACAAAACTGATTTAAGCTACGGACCTAAGTTTTGTTTTTATTTCCCACCATGTAACAAGGGAAAATTATCTATATATATATACACATAGTTTTGCCCAAAAAACCGTCAACAATAATGGGATTCATGATTACAGGATTATTCATTTCATTCTGCTGCCATAAAAGCAAAACAGAGCTTTGAAGCATACACTGCGCAACCTAAGAGCAGTGTCCCAGAGTCTACTTCTCACTGCAAAGAAATACAGTATCACCATGAAAGGAAAAGAGGATTGAATCAAAAATATACAGAAAGCCCTTGAAAGGAAAATTCAAGGGCACTATCAAAGGATAAATAAATGAGTAAAAAAATTTCATAATGAACAAAGTGCAACTAAACCTCATGGAAGGCCTATAAAACCCAAATCCCCATGACTGCACTACTCATTACTTTCCATGGATGCCAGATTCTGCAAGTAGGGAAGAAGAAAATGTTTATGAGCTGAGTAATTAGTATGACTTCCCACAATGTATCAAGCTTCCAGCTCCCAAGAAAAGACCAAAAACTGCAGCACTTCCCAGTGTGGTCCGTCCAATATGCCTAATTTTCAGAACTCCTGGTACCTGCAACTTGCATTATTCATAAAAATCAGCCAAATAAGAACATTAAGGAAGGACTTGATTTTTAACTCCCAATACAGTGTGATTCAATAGATACAATTGTAACAACCATGATGGAAATGACACAAATGGAGATACAACTGATTTGGTCTTGCAATGAGGGGGGGGAAACAATTATGTTCTATAAATTCCTGGTCTTTGACAATCAGGAGTATTCATATCTTCGGTTCCGTTTGATTTAGACCAAAATCAAATAGAACTGACTTAATCAGTTTCACAAAATAAAGGTTCTACTCAGTTTTGTTTGCCTATAATGCATAAGGAGTGGCTTTCACATTTGGGATCACAAAGCAGCAAAGGTCAAGTTGATAAAACAATCAAGCCAAACGCATGTGTAGACTGAGTGGTCTCTGTACAATTGTACAAACCCATCTAACTGAAGGAATAAAATATAACAAAGATTCCTCAACTATGCAACCTATATTTAGTTCAAGAAGGCTCAATTCAGTATTTGGTGCTGCAAGAAGATCTTTGCACTATATCTTTCACCACACACGAGATTTGTTCTTCAGATCTTACATGCTGAAGAAATCAAGTACGCCATTTGTTATATGTTATGTATTACAACATGAAGTTGTTATTCCATAAAGTAGCACCATACTGAAGCGACTGTCAGAAACAACACCACTACTTTCTCTTGTCGAACATCCAATGCAAAGACACCAGCAAAACAGCAAAGGCACATAGCTCAACAAGAATAGGACTCATCTATAAGGAAAAGAAAACTGGAAAACACACATGCATGCTTTGAGTACAATCACATGGCATACCTTATACCTAATAGCCTCGTATGTCCCATAAACAGCACCTGAAAAAAATGAACATAGAAATTAGTAAAAGTTATGTAAAGATTTCAAATGCAGGTCAAACATACCTTATGAAAACCATGAACACGCTAGGTGGCATGTGATTATAGTATTTTTATGAGTTTGACAACTCCAAAGTCTTTAGTAGTTACTGACAAGTTTTACAAACACCAATTAGAAAGTGTCAAGTGTTTGAAGTAATGCTCCAGCCAAAGTACTAAGAGCTCATGCAAAGTCTAGAGATCAAGATTCAAATAAATCCATACTCAGCTCAGAAGTGTAACCTCAATTGGATTAAAAAATATTGTGCCGAAGAAGATGCAAAGCGCAGTGGAAGGAATCTCTCATTTGCTCTCAGTCCCCTCAACTTCTATTAATATTTCAATGGGTATGTCCTATCTAAACACACTACGTAAGAGCAACATAATTTGGCTTCATATTGAAGAAACCCTAAGGTTTGAGATTTAGACCCTGGATCAACTAAGTGAGTACTACAAAAAAGTGATAATAAAGTAATAGGGAACAGACAGAGGCATAATGGAAGAAACCATCTCAGCAGAAATTTGTTTATTCGAGTAGTCTAACTATATATCAGATTGGCCCAAAAAAAAAAAAGGGTCTAACTGTATATCAGAATTCTGTATTGTAAGCAATATAAGAAGAAAAGAGCTAAATCAAATAATTCCTTCACAATTCCAGCCACATGACATACAAAATAATAAAAATTTCAAATTTTTTTGTTTGACAAAGTAGAGTTTATAATCCAAATGTTAGGCAATATCCCACACCAATGGAGGATATGGGAAAAGAGGCATCTGATAGCACATTCATGGAGACATCAAATAAGTCATGGCTCCAAATGGAAAAGGGATCATTTCAAAGGTATCAATGAATTCTGTCAAGGCCAAAAACTCAGCAGAATGAAACACAAGAAGAACCAAAAACACAGTCCATTAGCAAGCACATCTTACCTAGACATCAACAAGAATTAAAGATAGTCAACTAAAAGCCTTAAAATTGCCAGACCATAGGGATAAATGACTATAAAAAAATCAATTCAGGCATCAAATTGGTAGATTAATTCGAACAGTTTAAGTTCGAATTTATACCAACACAAGAAAATTAATCATAGTTTATGCAAGTTTACACCATGCTAGAAATATCCTCGATGACACAAAGAACTCCAGAAAACAAGTTGCATGAATTTATTTAAAAAACGAAAAAATAATAATGCAAATCAATTAAAAGTTGAAGCAGAACTAGAGGAAGCATAAAGCATCAAAGGAGATGAATAAGAAGCTCAACAACAAAGTGAAGCAATGAAGGGCAAAAATCAAAAGGATTATACGTAAAAGCAGAGGCAATAAAATGAAATACCGACAGCGCCGCCGACAGCACCACCAACTGCAATGCCAGCAGTGACACGAGTAAGGCAACTATCCTTCGCCATAAGAAAACTGGAACGAACACAATTGAGGTCCTATTGAACGCTGAACAAACCAAAAAGCAAAGGCAAAAGCCCTAATTGAAATTGAAAATTATATGGAAAAAAAAAGTAGTGAAAAATTAAAACATTCCGTTGCCGGGAATCGAACCCGGGTCTCCTGGGTGAAAGCCAGATATCCTAACCGCTGGACGACAACGGACTTGTTAAATTTTTGGGTTTAATTTACATATAAATAACCTTTGTAAATCTTAGAACCGAAAAAGGAAAAAAATGAGCAAATAAAAAAGAAGCTTCCATAAGTAGTGAGCCCTTCTGTGCAATATAATATATATGTGTATATACGTTGATTTAGACATAATTTCTTTCAATGATTATATATAAATTACATGAAAATTAAATATGAATATGATGAACACATCCAATTTCATTTGGAACACACTCAAGTTGACATGAATGAACTTCTCATTCCTCTATGCATCAAGTAATGGCATAAAGTACACCTCTTTTTTGAAAAAAAAAAAAAATCACTAACATCAAGTGCTTATAGTAGGATTTTGAATTTGCACAAAGATTGAACACATATTGCATGATGATTAAAGATTATATAAAGACTGAATTGATATCTTATTCTTTTTTTTTTCTTTTGCCAGTGGCATTGATATCTTATTGATGTTAAACATATGTCATCACTTACTCATATTATTATGACATTTTCCTTACAATCTCATTATACACAATTAAATGAAGATTTTTTTTTTTTTGGTGTCTTTATCCTAACAAGGTCGTTTGCCTTAACTCTTCACCACTACAACTTATCTTTTATGATATAATAAAATCTTGCAATTACTTACACGCATTTACCATACTGCCCCTCTTTTGTTTTTGGCAAAAAAATTACCCTCAGTTTCTCCAAGTATGAAATTAGTTCACAAGTAACATTACTAATTACAAGCATGATAGTTAGAACCTCGTGAATCTCAAGTGGTATCTCATAATTCAATTCAAAAATAGGTGGAAAAAAATACGAATCTATTAATATATTTTACTTAGTCATGTATCTTACAACCTAGTGATTTCTATAATTTTGGGTAAACCAAATCAAGTACAAATCAGATCGGATTTAGCTCAACTTGACTTAAGAAAACCTATTTTTTCGTTTTTTTTTTGTTTGTTTGTCTGATTTTGTCCATATTATTTTAAGAATTTCTCTTTACTTTTATAATCATCCCTGATTCCTTCTCACTTATCCCAATCAAAATCCTATTTTTTTTTTATTTCATTTTTTCCTAAGTGTTATTTACCATTAAAATGTTACTCCCTCCGGTCCTAATTATAAAACAAAGTTGACTTTTTAGGAGAAATTAAAGAAGATAATTGAATTACTTTAGAGTATTTTTATTTTTATTTTTTTTCTTCAAACTAATTAATTTAACTAATAAATTAATATATAATCTAAGGATACATAACATACGATATGATTAAATAACTTATTTAACATCCTTAATTTATTCAAAAAAAAAAAATCAACTTTATCTTATAATTAGGACCGGAGGTAATAATATGTACAAATCTTTGATTTTCTCTTATATAAAATTTACTTTAATATCATTTTTAAAATTAATCATGAATTTTAGGATTCACAATACATTTTGATTTACAATTCGTATCCCGATTTGTTACCTTGATTGCAAGTGCTAGAGGAAATACACGTTTAAATCAAAGAACGGTACCTCCTATAGCCAAAGGAATTTTATGAACAAGACAGATGACCAAGGGAAAAAAATTACCAAATGCATTTTGCTTATGGAATATACATTTCAACAAGAGCCAGCAACCTACTAAGAATATACATTTCTATCCCTCAACCCCCACACAAGGTACATATAGGGAAAAAATGGAAGATGAAATCAATTTTAGAAAGAGGAAAAAACGGGGGAAATTACAGAATCATAATCAAATCCCTACTCTTTCCTATCGTCATGCCAAACGTAGCTTCCCTCTAGGCCTTATAATAAGATGGAAGCCAAAATGTACTTGATTAGTGCAATCTGCTTGAAAATCAGAGCCGAAATGTTGAGAAGAACATCTCATGTACAGATTGTTATGTCAATGAGCCAGGCCCTCACTCCCCATACCAACAGCGGATTTGTCGATGCGCACGTTGTATTGTTCATACACACGTGCACGATTCTCAGCCCACCATTGTTCTGCCTGTCTTTCACTAAACCGCTTCCGACTGCATTAACCAGTGTAAAGGTTAAAACATGCAAGAAACATTGAATCAAACACAACAAAAAAGGGGGGTAACATAGCAAGCACTCCTGGGATAGGTACTCATAAATTAGTTGTTTGATGCTAAAGATTTATGACAGATTAATTGGCTGGTCTGTTTAAGACACCATGACACAAGTCACTCATCCATGCTAGATAGCCTACATTAAGTTACTGCACCAAAATCTCCTTTAAAAAAAAATCCCCTACAGAGGCTAAACTGATTTTAAAATCAAGCGGTTACTGAATAAAGGACCCTATTTTGTAAATGCATAAATACCGTTACCACATTCTACATGACCAATTTCATGAAGTCCTGTAAGTTTACATAGAAACAATGCCCCATGATGGAATCCATACCTGAAGCGAACTCTCTTCAGATCTATTATACCTCCTGGTAGGGAAGTAAGTGTGATATATACACCAGGTTCATCCTGCTCAACCCATTCATTCTCATTTCTAGATTCACTTTCCTTTGTCCTACTTCCGTTTCTGCTTGATACATCTGAGTTGCTCAGTTTATAGTGACCTGCAATACGGTTATTGATGGCGCTTGATCCATTTGTCAGTGACTGATTATTTGATCCCATCAAGTCTGGTTCTAGACTAGTAGCCTGAACATTCAATCGCTCAACAGAAGCATTGCTAACATCATGGGAACCAGGACTGGAACTAAAAGATGCAATAGATGGTGATTTGACGTTCCTTGCTGCTCCAACAGGTAGCCTCTCAGCCATTTCCTTCAACTATTCAGTGTAATATACAAAGAAACATAAGATCAGTTAGACTTGTTCAACTATTCGAGCTGGTGTTTGCATGTGAGCTATTGATTGTAATGGAGGTCTAATTGTATTGTTTTCCAAGACTACAATCAGTAATAACAACTTTTATTGCTTGGGTGTTGTTATGGTCTGTGGAACTACTTCAAATTTTGACTCCAGTCAGGACAACCACTGCAACAGAATCACATTAGATACAGAATTTGTAGACTATCACGCTACTTTGCATTACTAATATCAATCCTACCTGAGCAGTAAGTGACTTGATCACTTCCTTTGCTGCTTTACATTTAGCACTTTCTTCACCAGCAATGGCTATTGCTTCTTTCAGCTGTTTAGTTGTTCTTTCTAACTCAATTTCTTGAAGTTGAGCTTGGCGAGTAAGATTTTCCACCTAAAAGAAAAGGAGAGATTAGATTTACTACCAGACAACCACGCGAATCAACCACCATCAAGTAATCAAGAAATAAATTGTTGTGGGGGGCCCTTACACTCACACAAAACCCATGCATCAAACAGTCAACTATAAACCTTAAAAGACTTAACGTTGAGCAAGTTATTAAAAGAAACTTTGAAGTAATTAATTGAACCATCCAAACCAAAAAGCTAAAGCAAAATTCACATAGTTAATTTCGTACATCTAATTGGACTTTGCAAACTGAGGAACAATAATTGTTAGCTTAGATATAGAGCTGGGAATCAGGGCCGGCCCTTGACGGGCCAGGGCCTAACAGTCTCGGGGTCAGGAAAATTACAGTTTTTCAAAACCCGGCCAGAGAGCATCAGGGCCGGGAAGTCCTTTTCAAAATATTTAACTATTTTTCCTGCATATTTTCCCCAGAGAGATATAATTAATACTACCTCCGGTCCTAAATATAGGACAAAGTTTGTAGTGTAATACAAACTTTGTCCTATATTTAGGACTGGAGGGAGTAAATAACAATGATTAAAGTTCTAATTTAATACATAAATGTTGTCAACATTAAGGTTTAAATAACACGTCTCTTGCAACAAACAAACACAGTTACTAATGTATAATTAAAGGTAAAATCATATCCATAAATAACTCACATAAAGGCCAAAGTATAAAAAGGCAAGAAGCTCAATACTCTAGCCTCTAAACAACATGAGTATGACGACTATCATTTGCACCTTCCTCGCCACTATCATCAATTTCAAGGACATTTGATTGTGTTTCACTTTGAGCAGTAGGTTCAAGTAGTCAAATAATCACAACCTCCATCAAAAATCATATTTTATCAGGCAGAATAGTATATAATATGATTTTATTTTAAATAGGCAGAATAATATACTTAAAAATCATACTCAAAAATCACAATATGATTCAAGTAGACAAAACAATATACTCAAAAATCATACTCTATACAATATGAGGATAGGGTGACATATAAATTCAATAAGGCAATTAAAAAATGTAACATGGTTCTTGTCCAAACAAAACAAAATAAAAAATAAACGGGTTTAAAGGGCCGGCCCGAGGCCCGACTTCCTTTTGAAGCTACAATTTGTAAGCCCGGCCCTTGAAGGGCCAGGGCCAGCCCGACGGGCTCGGCCGTTTTCCCGACTCTACTTAGATATGAGCACATTGGAATACAGAATCTCCTTTTCTTTCTAACCTTGTTGCATCACAGAATCTAACAGCCCCAAACATAACATAGCCAGATACTCTTTCCTTTTCGGATTATTGTTCATCTCTTATATATTAACAGAAATTATAAAAGATAACCAGGTCACAACATAAACAGATAAATAGATAATGCATTTCGCTGAAAAAAGATCCAAGTGAAAAGGAAAGAATTGACACACAACTCCATTCTTGCCTCTGCTTCCACATGGTATCCAGTTAATTTTCTTCTGAAACTGTTTACATTTATGAGAAACATATCTAATATCAAATCAACGTGACTAAGTCCATTTGAGAGGGTCGAACTTGTAAGCCTATTTGCCTGTTTGTTTAACTTTTAAAATGTGTTTTTACGGCGTGAGTAAGAATGTGAAAGAATTTTTATCTCGGCTTACTAAAAGGCACTTAAAAAAGCAATTTTCCATGCTCCCACACAAGCATTATGAATATAAAGATTCTTGTTGAGAGGCGCTGATTAAGGGAAAGACTTTATTATTTTATCGATTAAGTATATCTAGGTTATTTTTAGATATTATGTCTTCCGATAATGTTATTATATCTACAGAGATAAATCTAAGATCCTAGGATCAGGGTTAGGTGACTTCTTATATTAAGACCTTTTGCGCTCAATTTTTATCTATCGAATAAAGCTATGCATTCTACAATATAATTTCAATATTATTGTAGGCAAGAAAGGGAATGTTGTCAATAAATGGGTAGAACAAATTACCTGCGCTCTTAATTTAACAACCTCTTGACTGAGGCTATCATTTGTCCTCTTAGCATCATCCCCCACAATCTTTGGGGAGGTAAGTCCCCCCAGTGTTGGGGTTGGAGTAGTTGAACGTGGTGGACTGGGCCGTCTAGAAATGGGGGATGTTGCTCGAGAAACAATTCTAGATCCAGGAACAGAAGCTGAAAAAAACTTCTTTGACGATCCAAAAACAGGATTGAAAGATTTAGAAATATTCAATGCTCCCCACTGGGAGCCTCCATTTGGAGCAGGCGAGACACGACTACTGTTGAATTCCAATTTCTTGTTTTTCTTTGAAGACCTGCTTTCCACTTGCTTCAAGGATTCCATTGAAGAGAATCTTGCAAGTTGATTACGAGATCTTGACTCCAACTTATCATCCTTATCGATAAACTCCAATGATCCCTGATTGATACTTCCTCTTCTGCTCACAGATGAAGAATCAGTTTCACTAGCTTTTCTTAGTTTGTTGGAACAATTATCACAGACACGATAAGGTTTGTTGGGATTTGGTGCCATTGAAGCTTTCAGACACTTCTTACTGCTGCATGAATGACAAAAAACAAGTCCACAATTATAACAATTGTGACGTTTTCTTTTAAAATTAAATGGCAGACGGCAACCAGAACACATGGACTGGTCAACACCAGAGACCCACTTATGGAGACAGATAGCTGCAGTAAAATTAGTACCACAAGCAATACTTTTGACTTGCTTGTCTCTAAGAGCTTCAACTAATGTCGGGGTATTTCTATCATCTGTATCCCCATGGCCTAAACGCCCATTCGTGCCCTTGCCCCAAGAATAAACCTCAGTCCTTGAAGTTAAAACAGCAACATGATATGCACCACAAGCTATCTCCTCCACAAAACTCTTTGAGAGCTTTCCTTCAACACGTGTTGGTAGCTTCCCATCAACTTGGGGATTTCCCAACTGACCATAGACAGGACTACCCATTGCATAAACATGGCCCTGTGTAGTAAGTGCAACAGTCAGACTATGTCCACAAGCAACTTGACAAAAGTTGGGCTCAACAAGAGCTGCAACACAGGTAGGAACAAGTTTTGCTTCCTTGTCACCATGCCCAAGTCGACCCTTGTCTCCATCACCCCAAGTAAACAGCTTCCCTGAAGAGCAATTGCTGGAACTTGAATTTCCAACCATCACTTCCACTACAGCAGCAGTATGCCAAACACCACAAGCAGCACGCACAGTACGAAGTCCCTTAAGAGACTCTACTTCCCTTGGTATTGAAACACTTTTTCGGTCCCCATGACCTAGAACACCAAATGTACCATCACCAAAAGTAAATAATTGCCCAGAAGAGGTTACAACTGCAGTATGCCATGGTCCACATGAAATAGATGAAACATGCATACCCTCCAAGGGTCCATTAACTCTTTTGGGGACCCAGTGACTCACTTGATTTCCATGCCCAATGAGACCATAATTGTAGGTGCCATCACCCCATGTATAAAGATCACCAGAAAGTGTCACAGCACATGAATGATACTCCCCACAAGCAACAAGTTCAATATTTGTATTACTTAGAGCTTCTACAAGCTTTGGATGAAGGACATCAGAATCAACACCATGTCCAAGCCTACCTCCTGATTCTTCACCCCATGAAAAAATTTCCCCTTGCTTAGTCACTAAGGCTGCATGCCGTCCACCACAAGCAATATTCTGCACATCAAGTACTACTGCAGATTCCAAGGCTTTGGGCAACAAAGAATCCGTTTTTACACCAAAACTACTACCAACTCGGTGAGTCCCACCACCCAAAACACCATCACCTGTGCCTTCTCCCCAAATGAAAACATCTCCCAAAGCATCACCATCATCATGACCAGAACCTTGGCTGGATGAACTGACAGCACTAAGACTAACTCTAAAAGCATCCATAGGCATTGTCCTCAGATGGCCATGTACACTGTCGGACCCTCCTGAGGACACGGAATGCACTGAACCACTGGCAGAATCTGGAGGGAAGAATCCCTTTGGAGGAACAGCATACAAAATCACATCAGATAATGCTTTATCCAAACCATTCTTTGGGGGACTCTCATAAGGGCTATGAAGGCGAAGGTGATCTCCGCCATCCTGGATAGGGTAATGAAAATCCTCTTAAAAGAAAATATACCATGTTGACTGAAATGGACTTATGTCCGGAAAAAAAAAGGAAAGTAGCACGGATATATAGTAATACCTTCTGTAAGCTTTCATTACTACCAAATGGAGAACTTAAGGGAGAACTTCTTCTAGTGTATGTTCGAGGACTATTAGTTTCAGAAGGAATGCCATCACTTCTTGATTCTGTTCTCCACTTCCAGTGATGGCTACGTGATATTAATGCTTTCAAACCGCTGAACCAAACTTCAGCCTCATCTTTATCTTTGCAAATCTAGTTAAAAATAATCAAATCGCCCAGTTACTAAACCTTTACAAACAAAATAACTTGATACCATTCAGTGTATCAATTGTATTCCGCAAAACAAAGCAGCAGACCAGAAACAGCTGCTAATCCAAAGGAGGTGAATGAGAAAAATACATACCAAGTCCAGTGACCTATCATTGTAGATAAGAGAAAATGACTGATATTCCTTTTCTGGCCGTGGATATCTTTGAAAGATTGGCTGAGAGTAGGAACAACGTTTAATCAGTCAGGACAGCAGATTGCCAAGGACAAGACAGAACTAGGAATATATTTATATTAGACACCCCTGTACAAGCTCACCAGGAAATCATGTGCAACGTCATTTAATAAATGACAACTAATTAGATTAGGAATAACTGGAGAGCAAATAAAACCAGTACGCATATATAAATTCTTGAGAGAAACAGCACATTCATGGCTAATAGAATCTTCACTGAAGGGAGTGAGAGAATAACAAAACCATGACCACAGGAAATTAATCCCTGGAAAAACTACAGCAAATATTTAAAAATATTAAATATACCATCCAACAGTTTCCATAAGAGTAAAGGCCTATCTGCATTGGAGCACATGAGGGATCATATTCACGAGAGTTCATACAGATGATGCATATAGAATTAATCAAACAAGTAAGAATGAAAGTATAGTACAAAAACAATCATGAAAAAAAGAGAAAAGTAATTGTCTCCAAGAGTTCAGGCAACTTCTGTCTAAATCTGAAGCAGCAAAGTAGTATCAATGAAGTTCTTCTAAAAGTACTTACTGTGCGCTGTCCAGAGATAATTCTGGAAACGTGGCTAAGTTTAAGGTGTTTCTCCTCCTTCCCTGAGAACCATATTAAAACAGATTCATCCTGAAAGCAAAGAAAAAATAATAAATTACTTTCAACTTTTAGATGCGAAAACAACATCAATCAACTTCATGATGGAATCGACTAATGTAATCAGCTAATGCAAAATATATTGCAAGCAAGACCACTGCAACAATGATGATCCTAGTGCTATTATTAAGTAATGAAAAGGAAAACTTTAACATCATATACAGGCAGCAAAGTTTCATGTGGTCAATAAGATTAAATATGTTTGCAATTTTTCATAAATGGAATTTTGAAAACCCATGATGTAAGTTGGAGTTACTGCCTTGGTTGATTTGGATAAGCTTTTAGCAAGGCAAACTTCCTTCAGTCGAAATTGTGCAGCAATATCATGTTTCCAGCTTCACATTTTCAACTAGTCCCTAAAAACTTTGTAAGAGGTTAAAGACCATCGTGATTTCATTTTTTCTTTTCTTTTTTGGAAATTCACACTTCTTAAATAACAATGTAGATAAATATTTACAAGGACTAGTTTACATCTATAGTGGAAAAACCAAACTCACATTTGAGAGGCGGAAGGGGCAAAACTTGGGTTTCCCCCTTCTTCCGTACTTGAGCAAGCAAGCCCCTTTCTTTAAAGCGGTGATGGCCTGCATATAAAATTATTAGAGGACCTAAATCAGTACGAACAACACCTTTAACGATGAAAAACATTTAACAAAAAATTTGGGGAGTAGAGAGGCAATGGCGTTGTGTCAGTTCTATCCACCCCATCACACTGTAACAAAGACCAAATGCACATCAAATTTTGTAAAGATGTCATCACGTAACATACCACAATGAGACAACATGGACAATCTATATGTATGATTTTCTTATGTACTGACTAATATGGAGAAAATACGAGTACATCGTATTTTTTTCAAGAGTATGAACAACACCTTTAACGATGAAAAACATTTAACAAAAAATTTGGGGAGTAGAGAGGCAATGGCGTTGTGTAAGTTCTATCCACCCCATCACATTGTAACAAAGACCAAATGGACATCAAATTTTGTAAAGATGTCATCACGTAACATACCACAATGAGACAACATGGACAATCTATATGTATGATTTTCTTATGTATTGATGAATATGGAGAAAATACCAGTACATTGTATTTTTTTCAAGTGTATTAAATGACGAGTTGGGAAAAAAAACCTCAAAAAGAGAACGAATAAGATGATCCAAGAAATATTATACTAAAATAATTAAACACCTCAATGACAAAAAGTCCATAAGAAAGCCCCAAAATCTTTTGTATGACGTTCTGATGCCATAACACAAACCTTTGCAAATTACAGAGCATATTTGATCACTGTGTAAAATTTCATTTAGGAGCAACTGAGCAAGGTATCGGAGCAACAATCCAAATGCATTGAATTCTACATTTTACATTTTCAGATCCATTCGTTTGCAAAAAAGAAAAAAAGGTACCCTGATCCAGATTAGCTAATCTGTAGCCTCTCTGCAAGCAAGATGACAGGATTATTCAGGAAAATGCAACTGAACTCATACTAGGCTCTAAAATGCAACATATCCTTCATACGGCTAGTGTAAAAATTTTATATGCTACAGAGATATTAGTTCTTTATGGCATAAATTCTTCAAATATAACGTTCAAGCAAATTGAAAACTCTACTGTAGCAGTCAATCTCGACATCATCCTTGTAAACCACTAGAAAAACTAGGGTGAAGAATTCACTTCCTTTTGATATAATTATATCCAGTCAAGCATATGTAAGGCAATTTTGATTTCTTCGACTCTCTACATAGGAAAAAAAAATATCCCCTTTCCCAGTCAGTAGGAGGTGCCTCTTTGCCATTAAAATCACCCAGAGGCAAATTATCTTGATCCATTAATTGAAGGGCCGTACTCTCATTGCCCAGTCAGCTGCCTCTTTGGGAAGCAAAAGGCACTTGAGCACAATTTTTTTTTTTTCATATTTGTTCCACTAAGCAATGGTGTGAAAGAAGTCTAAAGACATGGGCACAAAAGCTGTTAGATATACAGTGGGGTTTGACCCTTTCTTCTATCCTAGCCCAGGGTATTATAAACAAAAAAATTAGGTGTGTTTGGAAGAGCTTATAATTGGGAAATAAGTCCTTATTACGTAAGCTGAGATAAAACTCTTCTTACATACTTATCTCGTATACCGTGAATCACCAATTATAAGCACTTATTGTCAAAAAATAAGCTATTCCAAACGAGCACTAGATGAGTTACAAACGAAACTCGACAGGGATTTGAGCAGCTATCATTCAATGCCATCAAATTTAATGAGGTAGCTAAAGGACAATAGGCCAGAGAACATCTCACATAAGCATAGGAAAATATTTAGTTCTCTCTCCCACAGAAAACTCTTGTGAAGGCTACTCACTTAAGCAAGTTCCTATCTAAAACCTAATTCACCACAAAAAGCATTAAGTGCCCCTGCTATATATATCCAATTATATTACTCAGCATTGTAGAGTCCAATGAAGTTTACATAACTTATAAGATTTAGCTAGCACTTCACCAATTCCACATACCCAAAGGTCATAATTTAACATCATACAGTATACTAGCATCCTTTTTCTTAAGCATAACCATAGGTAGCCAACATTTCCATTGACTGAACTGGATGTCAGTTCATTTTCTTTCCCTTACCATCACTGCAAGATTTTCTTTTAGGGGATACGAACGTGAATCAGATGGATCCACATGAACAGTGGTGTTAAATGTCTCTTTTACAAGATAGTGTAATTGTCACTATTGAAAAAGTAAGTGTAAAAAGGTGATCGAAAAATCTAGCTTGAGCTCATACACTTTTGGCCAAAAGTTGACACAGATTTTGTGAATGAGAGGTTTTAAAACTAGACAGTTATTTGCATGAATGTGAAACTCGTTGCCCCAAAGAAAATAACCAATTACCTATAAATTCCCTCACCCCAAACACATTAAAATCATAACATCAAGAAACTTGCAAAACAATGCCTCCATAATGATCAAAATAACAACTTTCTTCTTCATTCAAAAAAATAAAACACAGAAGAAACAAAACGATGATAACAACATCAAGAACACCATTCTTACCAGAGCTCACAAGGTTACAGGTACTCGAACATCTTGGCAATGTCAAAAAATTAAAATTAGCGAGCAAAAAGGCTACTCAAGGGATTAAATTTGGTTAAGAAAGGCAAATCACAAAATAAGTTGGACATCTACAACATCCTACTTGTCCTTTACCCCATAACTCATAAAGATAAGACATTGCTTACAGTGCCCAAACAGCACAATCTAAAAGCAAACATTACTCTAGCATCAAATATCCAGAAATATCTATACCAACGCGGTAATGTGGAATTCAGGAAAGTTTCCAAGGAAATGGACAAACATAGATACCTGCTCAGTGTCTCTTTCCACAGGGCCAGTTTTGTTAAGATCCGACATCATTCTATCGGTCCGCGACATTACCCAAACAAAAAGCACTATTAATCACTTTTCCCAAATCTAAACAACAGTCTTGCACTCAACCATTTTCATAATCATGCGCTTCCATTCATTAATTCGTAAAGAAACTCCTCGAAACCCCCAGTAAACGCCCAATTGCAACGCTCCAAGAGCTCAAAATCCTCACTATCCCGCAAATCCACCATGATATTCCCTCCTCTTGAACTCCAATTGGCTCGATTAAATTTCCACAAGCACTCACCACACCAAAACAATGCTCCCGAACTGTATGCGGCCAAGCAAAGTTAAAACTCAAGGGCGCACCAAAGTGAGTTTCGACACTAATTAACAAATAAAACCTGTTAGGTTATGAAGGAAAACCGATCGACAAATGACGGAGGAGCTTAATGAATTCCGGCGATTGAAAGGTCACTGAGCTCAGGTCAGTGTGACAAAAAGGAAAATCGCACTGAGAAAGTGCGGGAAATAAAATGGGAAAATCTAGGGAAGCATGATCTGATTATCGTTGCAGAGGAGAGAGGGGAAAGCAGGGAAGAATCATAAAAGAATAAAAATTCCGCCGTCGATGGCTGAGAAGTGAGAGAACTGAAAACAAAAATAAGCAAACTGGGAAAAAGTGAAGGCACAGAGAAAACTGGCCAAAATGTTGGCCAAATTTACGAGATTGACACTGCGCTTTTCTTTTCTTTTTTCTGGGAAAGGAGACGTTTGATTATTCGGTTGCTCGCAAAATCCAAAACACGAATGGGAAAATAATAAACGAAAATTGACTGATTTTTATTAATTATTCTTTGTCAATTATATTAAACAGCGACCTGACGCAGCTTTATCTTACCGTGTCCTCGTTTGGCCTCGCACTGGAAGCTCAAATTCAGGTGAAAATCATGCGTGTGTGTGTAGATTATGGTAATAATAATATTAATAATAATAAAATTGATTATTTTCTTTGTGTTGTGTTTGTTAGAGGTTTTTACTTTTTAGAGTGACGGAAAAAGAAGTTTCTCCCTCCCTTGGTAAATTGCTTCCTCACCTTATTTGGATGGAACAATTTGAGATGTGAAGGGAGGAAGGGAGGGTTAGAAGATGGGAAATTTTTTTAAGTTAGATTTAAAAAAGTTAGAAAAGTATGGTTAAAATTTTTTAATTAATCTTTTTTATTCTTTTATCTTATATTTTTTTTAATTATAATTTCATAATCTCATTTCTCTAATATTTTTTTTAAAATTCAATTTATAAAAATTTTACATTTCCTCCAAATCCCTAACATCAAACGCAACCTTGGAGACTCTCCTCCTTTCTCCTCCCTGGCTAGTTGCTACCCTTTTAAAATTGGGATTTTTTAAAAAAAAATGATTCAATATGAAATTTTTATTACAAAATTAGCCTTAGTAAAATAATACTCCCTTCGGTGCTTTTTATAAGAGCCTAAAAGTTGAATTATTTTAGTCTTTTTTTTATAAGAGTCTAATAAGAGTTGTTTAAACATTTATGAGTTTTTTCATTTTTGCCCCTCATTGATTACATATATCGCGGTAATTAAAAGGTTGTTGGTACCTATATTCAATCAATTTCTCTCTTTTATTTGCCCCTTATAAATAAGGACATACTTAAAAAAAATTTTAGTTTAAACACACTTATTGTTTTTAACTAATTATAACCGCTTTTTGAAACCATGTAATTCGGTTATCAAGCTTTTATAAATAGAACTGGAGGGAGTACTAATTTTGGTTCTCAATATAACATATATTACAAACTAGATAATACTACCACTTTGATCCTATTTATAAGTCAAAATAACAAACTCTCACATACCAAGGAAAGCTAGTTAACTCATTAATTGTGGGCTAAATTTTCAATTTTACCCTCATTTATGATTGGTTCCAATAATCAACATAAATAGTCTCATTTTGTTTATCGCAATTAATAAGGATAAAATTGTAAATATCGCATTTATTATACTGAAACTAGACTTATAATAAGGACCAAAATTTTTTATCAAAATGGACTTATAAATAGGGTTAAAGTAGTATATTAAAGGCAAGTGGTAGCATGTTTTTCTCTTATCACCGAGAGGTTTTTTAATACTCCTTCCGGTCCTATTTATAAGCAGTTTTCTCTCTCATGGGTCTGATCTTTTTTATAAGCAACATTCACTTTGTGTCTGATGTAAGCTTCTTTTTTTCTATTTTACCCTTATTAAATACATATATTTATAATTAATTATTACACACACAAAGAGTTATCTCTTATATTTTTTATTTATTCTCTCTCCCATACTCTTTTTATAAAGGGTTAAGGTGCAAATTTACCAACGAAGTTTTGTTCGAGGAGCATCTGGCACAAATATCTTTTAGAAGGGGCAAAAATACCAATGAATAATTAAAAATGGGCTTCCACCACAAAAACCGTTAATCCATACTAACGGCGTTAAATTATAAGAGAATAAAACCCCTAACGGCATTAGTATGAATTTAACGGTTTTTGTGGTGGATGCCCCTTTTAAATTGTTCATTGGTATTTTTGCCCCTTCTTAATTGTTCATTGGTATTTTTCCCCCTTCTAAAAGATATTTGTACCAGACGCTTCTCGAACAAAACTTCATTGATAATTTGTACCTTAACCCTTTTATAAATAGAGGCATATATGAAAAAAAAAACATTTTTTATATACACTTATTACTTTTAACTATCAATTCATTTTATTCAATCAAAAGGAAAGTTTCTTATAGGAATACTTCAATACACTTTATTTCCTCTCTTAACATTCGCCTATCTCTCCCGTCCCCTTCTTTGTTTCCTCTCGTCGCGTCTTCCCTGCTTTATCGCACCTGCCCCAGGTTCTAGGTCCAGATTTTTCACCATGTCTTGTGATCTTTCTTTTTCTTTTTTTTCTTTGTTAGAAAAGGGGGTGATCCGCCCTATCAATATTTATTCATCGCCCCTTTTATATGAATGGTTATATTCAAGAATCACAACTCTCAAAGGTCCGTTTTGATCTCTGGTACAACTATCTAATACTCCACCTGATCATTGATATAAGACATATTTACATAATTTAATTAGATCAAGAAAGTTAGTTAAGTTAGTTATATGACATGTGTTTTCTAAAATACCCTAATCATTTTCCATAATTCCCTCATTCATTCTCTTCATTAATTATAGTTGAGGGAGTGTCAATAGAGTTAAATTAGAAAAAGATTGAAAAATATGAAAACTATGTCTTATATTTAGGATCGAAGTCAACACTCTCCAATTATGACTTATATTTAGGACAGAAGGGAGTAACATAAATATACAGATATTTTGCTTAGTTTATACATATAAGTATCGATTTTGAGGTGCTCTCACATATCTGGTACTCCTATCATTATTGATCTGTTTCTCTTCCGGAATGATGATAGAAATATCTATTCTCATATGTATGTCAACTTGATTCGGAAAAGAAAAATACACACATGCGAACTTGAGGATCTGAGTCCTTTTTTCATCCCCTAGAGATAATTTCAATATATTGATTCATTTTTATTGATGTTAAATAAGACACGCCATAGTAAAAGAATTAGCAAAAGATAACGAGAGCTAGTGGAGAAGAGCCTACAGCAGCAAAGCAGTGTCCATCAGCCCTTATGGAACAAGAAAAAGAAACTAGGGAAAATTGTAAGAAAAATTCGTTTAAAATGGAGAAAATACATATGAGAGAGTCCAATATCACAAATTCCAAGTTAAACCTATGAGAGGAATCTGGGATTGTAAATATTTCTAAATGACCAATTTGTCCCTGACTACATTTGAAGAGCTCAAGTTTTCAATATGTATACCAAAGTGATTAATTGCGATTCTAAAATTGTTATTCTCTATATATAAGTAGTTAGCGACAGCGGATATGTGTGGCTTCACAATATTACATGGCATTTATGGAGCTCCAAGTGTCAATATGTATACCGAAGTTGTTAATTGCGATGCGCAATCAACTTAGGCATAAAGAATAACAACTTAAGAATTGCAATTAACAACTTCAATATACATATTGACAACTTGAGCTCCTCAAATACTGTCAGGGGCATATTGGTCATTTGAAAATATTTGCAAATCCCAAATTCCTCTCATAGGTTTAACTTGAGATTTGTGATATTGGACCCCTTGATTTGTCTTTTCCCTATTTTAACTGAATTTTTCTGAGATTTTCCCAAGAAACTATCAATGACCTGGATCAACTTATCCCACAAGAGATGTATTAGATGGTGTTGGGGGTGTTTAGTGCTCGTGATACCACTCAACCAAATCTCGTGCATCTTGAGCAACCACAAAGAGCAACTAGAAAAAGGAGAAGGAAAGAGAGCATATAAGAGATAAGGAGATTGATCTCTATGCAATGAAAGGCGTAGTGTTTCATATCCATTTGGATTAGAGATAGAAGCTGCTTTTTCAATGTGATTTATAATTTATGAAATAAATATGTAAGAGGAGTTTTGCGTCGGCTTGCATGAACGTGCTTTTCGAAAATGCTAACTCCAAACAAGCACTCGACACAGTAAAACATTAGGTGCCTCTTTGAGAAACAATTAAACCGTGGTTTTAAAAGCTATTTTCAACAAATCAAAACAAAACTTCTCTTAAACGATTACCTAGTCATAAAAGAACTTTTGAAAAGCTAAAACAAATAGACATTAGCTGAATATTGTGATTTAACGGTGCAAGGCATTTTGAACCTGAGGAAATTATTTATTACGTGAGTCAAATCTTATAAAGCGATAAAGTTTTAGTCGCAAGATTTCATTTATGTTTGGTGAAAAAATTTGAAAACTGAACGTGGATTTTATGCAGACAAAAAGCCCTAAATTTATATAACAATCTCATAATTAATATCGACAAATTAAAATCAGTTGTTTAATGCCCCCTCCAGCACGCAAAGCAGTAACTATGGATACAGTTTTTGGATCTCCATATCCTCATTAAAATAGTTGTCTTCTATTATGTAATTATGTTATTGATATTTGATTTTTTTTTAACTCGGAGGATGATATATTCACCCTTACATCTTTTTTTATGGGGATGCTTATTTTAATTGTAATATATATGTGCTACTATATTGGTAGACAAGTTTAATCTACTCTTTCAATTTGCTTTTTTAACATGGTTGATTCAAATTAAAAGAAAATTATAATTATTAATATTTTGCACATAATTAGTATAGACTTCGTCATTTCAATTTTTGTGAGGTCTTTTTTTTTTTATTATTGGTAGGTCAAAGTTCATAAATTGCATTACACAATTAGTTCTAAAAAAATGTACTTAAAACTATTTTTGTCCTTTTTGGAGGTCAAATCAAGATAAACTAATTAATTTACGTTCCTAATACATAATAAAATCATATATTTATTTTATTTATTTCAGTTTATCTTAAAACTTACCAAGATTAGAACAGATTTCATGGATCTTACAAAAGTTGTTATGGATTGCTTCTCAACAAGTTAATTTTCTTTATCGTGGAATGTGGATCTTGCAATTTGGATGACAAAATTGAACAATTATTGGATTATATATGTGCATTTTGAAAAAAAAAAAAAAAACTCTTGGCCAAAATTTATTGAGAAGCATGATTTATCTTAAGCAAGATCTAAAATTTGAGTGTCATGGATTGATACAAAATTCATTTACCTTCATCTGGAGTCCAACAATGTACATTTAATCTTAGAGACATCTTTAATTTTGTGGGAATTTTTTTAATAATAAAAATATTTATAATAATTTCATATTTAATTAATTTTAAGAGAAAAAAAGTGGTCCCTCCCCATGCATGTTATTTTTGCTGCTTTTTGAAGATACATTTTACATTTTAATATTTTAGGTTGACTTCATCAAATTTAAGAAAATGAAAACATGTGATTTCACTAAGCTGCTAGTTAAACCTAATCTTATTGAACTTTTAAGTAATCTGTTGAAAATAGTAGCACTTATTATTAAAAATACCTAGGCTGCCAATTTTTAATAAACTAGAAGCCAATGAACAACATATAATAATATTTGATGAAGTTGTTGTGTATTGAGATCTAGGTTCTGTGACTCGGACCGAACCGATCGGTCTGGCCAGAAAACTAGTGAATTGGCCGGTGGGTTGGTCTGATCCAGGTTAAAATTTAAAAAAAAAAATTTAAATTTTTCTTTTAGAATTTCACATCATAAGCCTAAAATTTTCACTTTCTCATCGGTTTAGTTCCGATTTAGCTCCGTTTTGGCCCCAGTCTGACCCACTGACTCTTAACCCAGTACCCGGACCGGTTCAATACCTGATCCAAGTTTTAATACCTTCGTTGAGATGAGATTTAAAAACAAAAAAACAGATAAAAAATAAATAAATAAATACAGTAAAAAAGTTGGATCAAAAGCTGAACTGAAATTGGAAAAGGCCAAATGGGGACATGCAAAACCTATAATTGGTTGGCTTTAGCTGTGAATGAAATGAAACTTGCATGTGCTATGGTTGGGGTTAGCTAGTAGGCATGCACGCCCTATTTAATTAATAATTTTAATTTATAAGAAATAAATTACGCAATTATTATCATTATTATTTATTTTAATCCATATCTCATAAAAAGGTAAATAAATATCAAATGCTAGACTATAAAATAATTTATTTACTTAATAAACATTGTTTGTAATATTTTTATATTAAATTTATTATTATTACTTAGCATATTTATTATTTTTTTATCAAATGATATCATCATTGTTATCTATATCAAATGAGTCAATTGTATTTGGATCCTCTTTTCATCCCTTTCTCTCATTCTCTTATAGTTATAATGAACTATTAAAATTTAGTATTTTATAACAACGTTAATTTTTTTTTCTAGTTTTAGGTAGTCTACCGTCATAAAATGTTCCTATCAAATTATAAAAATCAATTTTTTTTAATTTTTATGTAATATTATAATAAAATTTTATAAGATATTAATTCTCAACTATTCAATGTTTAATATAAATGAACAAATGGGATGAGAAGAAGAAAAAGAAAAATAGGATGAGCACTGGATCCATATATATAATTTTTAGATCACATATACAATTTCTTTTTGGGTGAAATATGACTAATATAATTTATACTTTAAGATTATGTACTATTACATCGGATACTTATATAAGATTTTATTTATAGTGCAATTTACATTACAAATGAGATCTTATAGTAAAAACTAAAAGCCATAGAAGACCTAGCTAAATATATAAGCATTATTAAATTTTTAGACTTTTCCACTGAAATTACATGTGTTTTCTCAACATGATGCATGAGATAAATATTAATTTAAATTTTTTTTAGAAGATTATGTTTTTTTCAACGATGGAATCATATGAAATGTGTGAAAAAAGTAATTTAAAAATAAAAAAGCTTCATAAAATCTAACAAAATTTATGAAAAAATTTAAAATATAAAAATAATTACATATTGTAAAAAGTAGTAACATTATTTATAAATTATAAATATTATAACCTTTTAATAAATTTTATATATTACAACGCTTTTTATAATAGTGATTGAGATTTGAGAGAAGACTTGATGGGTGGACTTTAGAGAAAAGTAAAGAGTGCTTAACCACAAGCCTCGCAATTTATGTTGGGTCCATCCCCTTTTGGTTTTAAGTGGTCCTAATCTTCCTTAAACTTTCCATGTTTCTGAGACCCCACTTACCCAAAATACCCTCTATCGAAGTTGCATCATACAACTTTTGGGCATATATAAATAACTTTTATAACTTTTTTTTAATAGAAACTGCAAATCATTAGTGCCTAAAACGAAATACAATCAAGGATCCTAGAAAGAGATCATCATCCTTCATCATCGACCACCTCCTGATGTGAAGGTGGTAGATAATCAAGTAAAACAAAACTCCTTACAATATTATGGGCAAACTTAGCTAAATAGTCCGTAAGAATATTGTTGTCCCTAAGTATATGACAAATCAGCACCTGCCAACTTTTAGATAACCACATTCTGACATCATTAACAATATCATAGAAAGAATGGTTGTAATCACAACCCCTGTTTAACAAAACGATAACTTTAATAGAGACTTTTATAACTTTTAAACTACAATAAAGTCCATATAAAAAAGTACTATTTTAAAGCACTATTTTTTACTCCTCTTAAAATAACAACGGATTAATTCTGTTAAAATTATCTGATTAATAGACAAAATAAGTCTATCACAAATTTACAATACACCAAAAATGGATTGGTGCAACTTTAAATTTGTACCATAAACTATTAGCTGGAGATGTACTGAACGATCTCTTCGTGATAATAAAAGAAATTTGTAGATTCAATTTTTATTTCGCAATCAGGTGATGTAATAGAATCTAAAGCAACTCATTAAAATGGACATATCAATAGACCCTATATATCTCTTGCAATATTCTTTTTTTTTAATGAGTTTTCTTTAGCTTTTTCTACGGTGACAGGGACAAGGGTGGACGACATCACGTCTTCACTTAAAATCTCAAGACTCATTCATTTTTTATTTTATTATACTCCTACTGATCTATAATATAGGACATTTTGATTATATCATTTAAAAATAAGAAATAATAGTTAAATCATTTAATTTAATATGTTCTAAAATATAATTTTTTTTTTCACTTTTATCTTTCTTGAAAAATGTGTTTAATTGCATTGAGAATGCTATTTTAGAAAGAGAGAATATAATGAGTGGGTAAAATTGAAAAATGAGTATTAATCACAGGCAAAAGAGCATTAACTAAACTAAAGGTGATTTATATTCTGAACCATATCTTCCTTCTAAAAGTACCCTATATTATAGACTGAAAGAAGTATATTACTTATTAAGCTTAGTTTTATTTGTTCTGACACCTGTGGCATTAACTCAAATTCACTTTCATTTAGATAGCTTAATACTATCTCGAATCCTTAATATAAGTGTTACTTAAGGGTTGGATTTGGTTCTCAATATAAGACCTTAATTCATTTTGTCTCCCACATTTATATTTTTTCCCCAAAAATATCCCTATTGAATACATACATTAAGAGGTTATACTTACAAGCAAGGGTAGTCATGATTTTTTTTTGCCGTATAAAAGATGATATTTTAAGAAAATCAACCTATATTTGTTACAAATAACTAATATAACAAATTTTATTAATCTACATAAATTAGTCAACTAACTCTTATATTTAGAATTAGAGATAATAAAATGCAACTCATATTTCAAGAAGGCATGAGTTCAACTAGATGTTATATTAAGAACTAAAAAGTATGAATATGCCAGTATGTTATATAAACCCTTTTGCTATATAGATATATGTAGAGAGAGAGAGAGAGAGAGTGAGCTGAGTATAAAATTAAAGCATGTGGTGATGATGCCAAAGGGAAGGAAGCTTTCAAGTCACAATTATTTTGAGAAGTGAACCGAACGTTGAAGAAGCTCTTTTGTCATTGGCAAAAAAAAAAAAGCTCTTTTGTCAATTATAACAAGAATGGAGAAACACCCAACGTTGTTGTTACCATCAAACTTCATCTTTTTGCCTCCCTTTCTCCTTATCTCTTGTATATTCCTTCTATGATGCGTTTAAATCATAATTTAATAATATCTTGTATTTTATTTTTCTCCAAAAAAAAATCTAAATTAAAATTATTAAAATATATAAGACTGATATAAAATATATAAGATGCCATGCTATTCAAAAGTTATAAACTATGTGCATAACACAAATTACTTTAAAAATAGTTACCATTATAATTGCTTAAAAGTCAATTGAAAGGATAGAACCTTGACTTGTAGGCAGAATCCTGATGCCTAGCGTTTCAAATGATTGTATTCTTCTCGAATTAACTTGTGATCGCTGCTTTTATTTTCATTTTTGACTTGTTTTCAACAAATAATTTATTTTCTCATTTTTTCTTCCAACTTTTTAATTATGTTGGATTATAAAAAGCACAACTTCAAGAGGTTGAATATCATATCAACAGTAAAATTGCTACCATGTGAACTAAAAGTTAAAGACTTTTAAGTGTTTTTTTTGGCAGAGGTAAAACTGGCTACATGTTTCCCTCCTAATACCCTACCTAGTGGAGCCTTGTACATTAGACCATATATATAAAAGTAGGATTAATGTATAAATCTGTCCGAAAGCTTTTGTTGAGGAGCAATATTACCCTGTAAATTTTTTTAGGTTCAATGTCACCCCAAAAGTTTTAAACATAACAATGTTGCCTTATTCTGCTAAAAAACTACCGTTGAATGTTAACTTTTTAATAGAAATTGACAATATTGTTCCATTTTAATACTTCCAGGGTAACATTGTACCTAAAAGAACTTCCAAGACAAATTTGCACATTAATCTAAAAAAAGAAAGTAAAAGAAAAACCTCTAGTATCTGAGTTTGACCCCAAACCATCCTGAGAATTTTTGTTACTATGATCTTATATACCCTTGCAAGCTCGCTCAAGTTTTTAGCCAGTGGGACCACATCAAGAAGCCAAAGGCACTGCCATAAATCATAATCAACCAATATAACAAAATGACATGTCTAAGCTGAGTTTTCTACTACCACAAATCCAAGCAAACGATATATATTACATTATTGAAAACAGAAACAAAAAGCTACGGAATGAATTTCCTCTTCTTTTTTTTGTACAAAGGCACATTGGTGAGCACCACAAACAGCATAGGATTGTCTTGCTTCTTCTCTAATGCTCTTACCATGTTGTTGGCCAAAATGTATCTGTCATTTTAGACTGTACATAATTCCTCAAACTTTCTAACACCCATCAACGAACAGCTGCTTAGTCCAGCGAATAACTGGTTTCAGCGGTTTCATCCTCGCTAAAGCTAGAAAGCATCTCTGTTGCAGACCTACATGTCACACACAAAGCAGTTATAAATGATAAGAGCATGCTAGAGTTAGATTAACCCTACTGTTTGGATGCGAAGAAAATTAAAGCGGAAAGAATACTATAAGGGAAAACTCCCAAAAATAGTACTTCTCCGGTCTTTAATATAAGATATATTTGGGGAGTTGATATTGGTCCTAACTATAAGACATAGTTTACATATTTGTCTATCTTTTCTTAATTTACCCCTATTGAAGCTTCCTCAACAATAATTAAGGAGGAGAAGCAATGAGGGAATTAAGGAAGATAGCTAGGGTGTTTTAGAAAATATATATCATATTAACTAACTCAACTAACTTCCTTAATCTAATCAAATTAGGTAAATATGTCTTATATTAAGGACCAAAGGAGTAAATTTTTTTTACTACTTTTAGGAGTTTACCCCCCTAGTATTCTCTTCCCCTTATTTTCCTCACACTTTGCCCTCCATCCAAACATAGGGTAAAAATATTTCCAGAGGAAAAGTAATTTTTCACATTTCACCTATTAAGCTCCTACCACACGCCAAAATATCGATTTAACATTACTAATATATCAATATCGATTTAACATCACATTTTCACCATTATGAATGATATATACTTCCTACGGTTCATCACAAGGAACCAGCAATATCTATTAAACTGACTTTATTATTACTTCTCGTAGCAGATATACAGCAGAAAAACCCTTCAAATTCTTTTCTCATGTGATAAGCATAATCTTTCCAAAAGCATTAAAAACTTGCACATCAGCAAACAGAAATTTGAGAGGACTTGGGCTAGCGTGTAATCATGAAAACTACAAAAGCAAACAGAACTGATTGCCCACCTCCGATTTTTCTGAGGTTGCATCTCAGCTACTAGTGCATGTTTCAGATTTCGTTGTCGAGGAAGATCATCTTTAACTCTTTTTGCAATCTATGTTGTTAATATAAAATAAAAAAAAGTGAGGGCACCTAGAAAAGCAAACATTTTTATAATACCCAATCTAGGAAGGAGGGGAATGAGGTTAACAAAGCAAAATACAGCATCCTGCATTTACAAGTTTATGCGGCTCAAACTCACCATGGTTTCATTTGGAAGAATCCTTATTCTCTCTGAATCATGATATTGTTTTCTTGCCTTCTTATCCCCACCAAACTTCTCTTCCTGAAAATATTCAAGCACAAAAAACAGCATTTTAAGACATCTGTGAACAAGATAAATTGATAATCACTTAAAGAAAGCAAAGATAAGTCACAGCTATCTTGGCAGACCTTCGCTATCCTTGAAGACAGTCCTCTTTCTTCAGTATCAAGAGAAATGCGAGAATTTTTTAATGACTTTGAAGGCTTAGATTTTATATGCTCACTCCTCTGAATTTTCTTTGGATTGACATTATCATAGCAATGCAGAAGTGAATCTGTCTGCTTAACCACATGGTCCTCTTCAAAGTGATCACTATGGTAAGAAGCAGAATCAGATCTCATCCCTTCACCATGCTTAGAGCCTATTGTATTATAGCCAGGCACTGCTCCAGTGGGATCTTCATTCAACTCCAAGGGCGAGTTCCTATGAGGTAAATGATTGGTATAACTCTGAAACGTCCGCCCTTGCTTGTGCCGGTGAGGTTTTCTATCCAGCAAGTCAGTGTCATGCAAGGAGCCGAGATCTCCCACTTCAATATCTAAATCATGGGAACCATATTTGGAGTCATACCTCTGTAGAGACACATGGAAAAAAGTAGACATAAGGCATACTATCATAGACATCTGTAATTTCAAAGAAAAAAGCAGCTTCTCATCTAGTAAAAGGTTGTCCACCTAGTCAATACTACATAAGATAATGTTCCTCTATAGAATAGGCACCTCAATTCTTATCTCGGGGAATGACAATTTCGTTGTTTACCACCTTGTAGGACTGAATACCCATTTTAAGGGAAAATTCAGTCCACCTGAAATTAAGGGAAGCTAGGAATCATCATGCTATTCCAATACTTCTTGGACAATATAACCAACAACATAGCCTTATCCCATTAGGTGGGGTCGGCTACATGAATTGCACAACACCATTGAAGCCTATCAACAACCAAATCTTTACATAGATTGTTAAATAACATATCCCACTCAATGACTTCATTAAGTGTTCTTTTCGGTCTTCCTCTACCCATTTTTAAAGACTCCATAGTGTTTAATCAACTCTCCTCACTAGTGCATCTAATGGTCTTCTTTGAATGTGTCCGAACTATCTCAGACGATTTTCTATCATTTTCTCTTCAATAGATGACACCCCAACTCCCTCAAAGATTAATCAAGTATTTAAAAAAGAAAACACCACATTTAATTAACTAACTACTATTTTGATATTATTTTGCATCACAGATTCAGCAAGTACCATGGCTTTCAGAAATATCTTAGAAATATAATGGTTGATTTAGTTTCAAATTCAAGTATAGCATCATCATGAGGCTACTGTCTTCATAACATTCTTATCTAATTCTAGCACGCCAAAAGCCTTATTGGCACAATCCTGGTCACAGCAAATGAGGTAATGAAAAGATACTTTCATTATAGAACATCTCCATTCGCAACAAAACAATTCCATGGTATAAAATTTGACACAAAAAGGTGAAATGCAGACTGCATTAATTTTCCCATGCAAGGTATAATTCTAAAATTAATATTAAGGACAATATACTCAAATCTTCCCAAACCCCTTCATCCTCAGATTTCTTTTTTACATTAATGGTATGAAAATTCTAGGCCCAGGAAAAGAATTTCTAGCACTATCTCAAGAGTCAACAACACCCTCTCTCCTGCCCTCTGTCTGTTTCTCATCCCTCTGATCCAGCTCACAATTCTGTTACACTCTAACTACTTCTAACAAACTCTCTTTTCTAACAATTTCCCACCTTAACAGATCAGCTTAACTAACTCCCATTTGTCATATAACAATTACGAAAAGAAAGAAATCAAAATGAAAAATGGCTTTCAAATAAAGAGAGATGCTTGAGAAAATCTTAGGTCTGATAACAAGGTAATTACAGTATAATTGATGGCTAGGAACCCAATTATTTTTACTGAATTCTAGAAAAGAATTAGCATGGGTTTCCAAAATGAAAATTCAGCATAATTTTACTTCATTTTACATTCTCACTATAAGCTTATATCACAAAAAAATCAAATTCATGCTCAGAGTTTTTGGAACACGTCATCTAAAACCAACACTTGATATAACTGATTGAAAACATTCTCCCGTCCATGTTTTTTCAAGGTTTATCAAAACACAAGAATGCATTAGAAGATTCCACTTACAGAGTTAAGCACAGGTTGCCTTTTCACGGCAGAAATTTCTGGAGGACTGGGAAGAGAAGGATTCACAGTATGGAATTGCAATGATTCTGCCAAAGCATTTGTCAAATTAAAGTAGTAAGACTTACAGTAATCTGAAAAAATTTATTTGATGCATCAAGAAGTAAACTCTAGAGAAAAGTAAATCAGCAAAAAGAAGATGAATCCTCAACCATCAGTAAAGAAGAAACCTTCAACATTAAAACAAGCAAAAAGCAACATAAATTCCATTGACCGAAACAAGCATAAGGATAAGCATACAATTATAGAAATGCCTTGTGCTATCATGATATCATCCCTGAAAGTATAAAAACAACTCCACAATCAGGAATGAGGTTCCCATAAATGAATAACTACAGCAACAAACTCTTTCAATATATAGAATAATATACTTATTTTGGGCAAATCCTACTCAAGAAAATACTAATGCATCAGCTGAGAGAAAGGTACACTAAGTGAATATGCAGAGATTAGGTGAAGATAATCAGATGAGAGGATAATTGTTGTGTATTATTCAGTGAGGCAACGATTACATTTATACACAGAGAGAATCGGATCATTTAATGAGATCTTGATTTGATGCTATATAGTCACTATATAATCAGGAAAGAATCTAAAATAACAATCCTAATTATCAATCCCTATAATCATGAGATTCCTATAATTATGGGATTCTACATTAGGGTTTCTAAAAAATGTAGTCTTGAGTTTCTCATTCTTCACCCTCAACCCAAACTTGCTAAATTTTCAGATTTACTCAAGCCATTTATAGGTTAAAATTCTAAGAACTTGATCACAACACAATCAAAATTCATCTGATGTGATGCAAGATCATAAGTGAACGTCAGGCCTATTTTGTGCATGCGTGCATAACTAGCTTTTCCAATGTTGTGATGTGTCATATGTGAAGAACAATCTTCTAGAAGACTTGTCTATGAATGTAAACCATAATACACTCTAATCAGATTGATTGAAATCAACCCCGTTAGAATTCACATTAAGAATGCATCCGTTTAAATAACTCCGTTGCATGATGCAGGCTTGTTAATTATTAGAAAATTGTAGTTATAAAAACCTCATCCGCTTAGGCCAGATCTATTCATAAGGATGTCCTTGCTCATGACGGAAATATTGAAATGCATAACTCTTTCACCTTGTAATACATGCAACAATATCTAATTCACCCGAATAAGCAACTGTATTAGTTAATTTAATGATAAATGGCATTCAAGTCTTAAAAAACAGATTTCACAAGTATATGTGTATACATATATATGGTACAACCTACCATCAACTGGATCTGCTGCAATTTGGCACTCAAATGCCCCTGGAGGAACTGGATCAAATTCCACACCAAGCAGGGGACCATCTTCCCTATAGTTCCTTCCTAATTGCTTCTTGACAGCAGTTATAGCAGCATTTTCTATCTCACCCTTCACTTTCAAATATCCTGATGGTTTATATCCAATGTTAATTGCAGCTTTGGGAACCAAAGGTGGCAGAGCTCTGTTAGGTGTCAGATATCTAGAAGGCTCCATGATATATGGATCCTGACCTTGAGAGAACAACTGATCTTGTAAAGATGAGCTACTCTCAGAAGATGTGTTATCCATTCCATCAACATCTTCATTATAGTCTCTATTATGTTCATACGTCATATCTGCAACAGAACAGTCATTGCCATAGAAGCCGTGACTCTCAACCTCTTTCAGATCAAGATGCTTATTATCACCATGTTTAGTGCTTCCACATGAATCTTGCCTTAGTCCACTTACATGGTCCTGGACGACGCCACTTGAGCGATCTTGTCGTCCATTAGCACATGTTTCATCTTTCAGCAATCTTTTATCTTTTAACCTTCTGTGGCAAAACCATCCAGATACTTGCTTTTCAGTCAACCCCAACTCCTCAGCAAGTTCTGATTTCATTTCTTCTGTGGGATATTTGTGCTCTGGAAAGAAAAATCATAAGTTATTCCAAAAGACTTGGCAATTAGCAATAAGCTTTTACACCCATATGACAAGAGAAGTACCCTACCATCATAAAAGTTTTCCAGGGCCATCACCTGGGCTGGTGTTTTAAGCCTCCTTTTCTTATTTTTCTCGATAGAAACTTTATTCTCTTCTGATTGCAATTCACCTGATTCTAAAATTGCCAAAAAAGTACGAGAGTTTAATATGCATATTACAATTGCAAGTGAAGGGGGAGTAATGGAATGGTCCCATACTTCTATAAATGCAATGGAATCACATATATGCCTACATATTCAAATCATTAACAATGAAGAGTATGAGATACATTTGATTTACATTCCAACTTCTTGTAGACCCTTGACAAGAATCAAACCACTAAGCATCCTTGTAACACTCTTTCCTTTAAATCAATCAACTGATCAAGAGACATATTTACGGAATATCTCTATTACAATGCAAAAAATACTATTATTGCACCGTTAACATGGGCATACAATAACTCAATGGCTAACCATGCATCACTATACTTTTGATTTCACTGGCATTCTTGGCATATATTACAATTATCAGTGGAGACATCAGACAACTTGCATAATCCTTGGAAAACATGCAATTTCTGCAATTTCAAACAAGTTGTTGCTATCTTGATATCACGACAAAAACAGATTACATAATTTGATCAAACATTGATAAAATGATGTTGCACAACAAAAGGTTCAGAAAAGAGCATCTGCGGTTAAGGAGCTGCATTGATGATGACCATCCACTAAAATAATTTCAAGATTTTACTAAGTTATTACATAAGATCATTTGTGTTGCACAGGTTTCAGCATAAGTATAATGGGTACAGACAACTATGAAAAATTCTATTCAATAAATAATGATTGCAATGAATATAGAGCTTCACTTATCTTGTGAACTCTCAAATAGAGGTAGACAGCTTTTTATCATTAGATCCCATGATATAGAGGAATAGTAACCCCACTCCAAAACTCATGCCTACTTCAACCCTCAAATACAAATTATTTAAATAAAGTCAATGTTTGGACCAGAAATTATAGTGATCTTTTGAAAGAAAGAAATTGACATAATGATGGAACCCATTTAATGGTTCAATAATTTGGTCAGCAATCAATTTAACTGACTATTCTTTGAATTGATATAACCTATTCAAAGCAAACACAATATATTTAAAAACAATCACCAATAAAATAAATTAAAAACAGAATTGTATTGATGCACACGCATGCCCACTCTCTCTCAGGATATTCTTAGAATATAAGATACTTTTTTTTTTTGTTAGCCTGAGAACAGCCAGCTTAATTTTAGGCAATTACCAGGTAACCTGTTTTCTCTTGTTTGGAATTGCATATTCTTGTACAACATGTCACTTAAAAGAAATTATCGGAACTAACCAATCCCTCATAGATGGAAGAAAACCAAAAAAAAGTTCTTTTCTGCAGGCACAAACACAGAACAACATTCAATTTTATTAAGACAGCTAATTTCACAAGAATTACCAGTGCTTCTCTCTCTCTTTTTTAGAAGCAAACGCACTTGACTCACCTTAGAAAATAGATCTAAGTGTAGGCAACAATTTATTATGATCAACAAGGAAAACAGAAAATATGCAAAATTGGCGTAAACGAAAACAAAAAATGCAGGAGAGCAAAACGTATGAAAATGTTGATAATTAAACTTTCTTCACTTAGGGTTGCAAAATTCATGGCTAAAATTCAAACCCCCATATTTCTTCAGGTTAATTCACTTCCCCAAATGAAACACCAAAATTGAAGTCCTGGGTGCTCTATTCAACCTTCAAAACATCTTCCATGAGAAAGCAAACAATTCACAATAGCGAATCCAATCATGCCATTCAGTGCATGATAATTCAAGCAATCAGACAAAATCAACCGAGATCTAAAGGACCCAAATATAAAATACGACCAAAGCACGGTGCGAGAATACAATACCTTCCATGATTGTCATAAATTATGAAAAACCGCGTCTCCTCTGCAAGTTATCGGGCAAAAATAAACAGAGATTTGCTCACTTGCTTCTCAGAAAAGCGATACTCAGCACATAAATAATGCAGACCAGGGCGGTACGAAGTGTCTATACAATTCAATTCACGTTAAATACAATCCCCAATTCATCATAGGAAGAGACGAAGAAGAAGCAGAAGAAGAAGAAAGAAATTCTCATGAAAGTGGAGATACAAGGGAGGAAGAAAGAAATCGCCTCCTTGTTCTTATTTGCTTGTATTGAACAACTTCTACAGTTTGTGTTTTGTTTCATTTAATTGAATAATAACTCATCAAATCTGGCCTCTATATTTTTTATCTTGTTTACCAGTTTTTGCTTGCTCTCCATTTTTAAATTCCCAGAAGAAAAATATTCATGTCTATGAATAGATCGAAGGATGATGAGGGAAAAAAGAGTAATTGTGGAAATTAACAGTTAAATGGGATGCTAAAAAACATCTTGATAATTTAATTTTAAATTTTGACATAACCTACGAGAAACGTGCAGCTTTTAATAATGTGAAAAACTTTTGTTTGGGTCGTTGGGACAAGACATACTGTGATCCTATTGGTTGGTTTTATGTTTTGAAGAAAAGTTAAAGGACCACATTTATTTATAAATCTTTTATTTTCTAAGTTAAAGGATAAAGTATATTTTTAATTATTTAAATTTTAAATTAAAATATATTTTTAATCATTTAAATTTAGACCATCATTCTATTTTGATATTTTAACTTAAAAAAAGGTGTTTTTAGTTTTTTAAATTAATGTCGTTAATTTTACTAACAGAAAATATTGAGTCAACAAATTTAAAATGTGCACTCAGCAATTTCAAAATATTGATTTTAGAAGATTGATTTTAAAATTAAAATATAAAAGTAATTAGTTAAAGAATTAAAATTGGATATGTTAGCATTTTAAATCTGATAACTCATCATTTTCTATTGGAGAAGTTAACTGAATTAATTTAAAAGGACTAAAAACATATTTTTTAAAGTTAAAAAAATAAAATAGAACATCATTTAAATTTAAAAGACTAAAAGTATATTTTAACCTATTTTTAATGATATCAATACAAAATTATAATGAAGGGGTGAAGAACCATAGTGTTTTTTTCCTGTGGAAGTTATCAATGTGTGAAGATCAAATTGTTCTTATGTTAAATAATACAAGTATGAGTATTAGTATTCAAAATATGAGTAGTTCTCTTATCCTATTTATAACTCAAAAGGCAATTTCAACTTGTTTTACTAGAACTTAAAAAATCTTAGACCTTTTAATTTTATTTTAAGATTTAATAACTTTTTAACTTTATCATTATGTCATATGTATACTTGTTACGAAAATAACAATATACATGGATAAAATTGTATGTGCATATAATAAATTTAATAAGATGACTTATATTAAGGATAAAAAATATTTTCTCTATCTTATAAATAGGATTAAAGGATGTGGTTTTTTTAAAAAACTAAAGTGGAAGTTGTAAATATTTATGTTTTTTTAAAAAATGGAGATATAAAATTTTTGTTTTTTTAAAAAAGGCATACATTTTGTAATGACCCAATTTGAGATTAAGGGCTAATGACTCTGATGCTGATTGTAATTAGTGTAATTAAACATGTTTGGATAAATGTGATGCGAAGTTTATATAAATGTTCATAGTGATGATTTATTAATCATAGTGAAATCAGGGGCAAAATGATAAAATCGGAAATTTATCGACCAATTGGTCAATTACCAAAGAGAAAACTTATTGGTGATTAAAGATCAAGGGTTGAGATTTATTGGCTATGGGTCAGAATCCCATGTTTTAAAATTATGTGAGCTTATGGAGGGAGTGAACAAGATGTTGACAAGTGGCAATATTGTAGACCAAGGATGATGCCAAAAGTCAAAACTCACTTTTTCTCTCTCTTCTCTCTCTTATTAGGTAGGAAGTATGGGCAAGGGAAGGATTACAATCATCGTCATCATATCTCACCATCTCTCTCTACCCTCCATTTCCGGCGAACACAAGGTGGAAAGAGAAAGAGAAAGCTTGAATTTTTGGTGAGCAATGATTTTTATATGCTCATACACTCTTCATTAAACTTGTTCATAGTGTTAAGAGCTCCATTTTGGTGGTTTCAGAATTTTGAAAGGTGGTAGATTGGGTGTTTGAGAAAATTAAAAGTTTGAGAATCAAGGTTCTGGTTTCGACAAAGTGAAGAGGTAAGGATTTGATGCTTTTTGGTATATATATTGTGATTTTTGGTTAAGGTTGATAAATTCTAGAATTTGCCCTGGTTTTGTGCCAATTTTTGGAAGGCATGAATTGCATGATGAATGATGTTGAAACTGGTATGTTGTGAAGTTATTTGAGTGTTGGTAATGGTTTTGAAGTTTGGAAGTGATTTGAATGAATTTGGGTAATATGTGTATTAGAGAGACCCAAGAGTATGAATTGTTGTTAGGATCGTTTTGAGTGTTTTGGAGGTTACCAAAGTGTTCCTTATGGGATTTTAAGTGAGTATGAGCCTTGTGTGAAGTTTGGAACTATTGGAATCAGTTTTGGTAAATCTGGGAATTTCTGTCAGCTGCTGCGATCTGGCAATCTGATAGCATCACTCGAGTGAGGGGGTCTCACTTGAGTGCTGTCGTGTAATTTCCCTTTCTCCTTTGTGTTTTGCCTGGGTTTTCATGAAGAAAGCTCGAGTGCACTTCTCAGCCCATGAGTGATATTGGTGATCACTTAAGTGAGCATGGATTCACTCGAGTGATGGAGTGAGTTTATGGTTAAGGTTGCTTTCGGGTCCTCACTCGCTGCCCAATTGTCAAGAGTGTGTTCTGACACTCGCAAGTGCAGTCGTCTCACCCGAGTGCCAAGGGTTGTGCTCGAGTGAGCTTTTTTCTCTGTAGTTGGCTGTGCTCTTAGGTTGTCACTTTCTGTGTTGCACTTTTGGGGATTCGAGTGAATTTAAGGTCATCACCTGAGTGCAAAACACTATGCTCGAGTGTTGTGAGCACTTTCTGACCGTTGTTATTGCTCACTGTTAAACACTCGCGAGTAAGAGCCATTCTTACTTGAGTGCAAGTCTCTTATCACTCGAGTGAGGTCATTTTCACTTGAGTGAGTCAGCTGAAAATCAATATTCTGCTTTCGAAAAAGGCGTCTTCAGGGTAGTTTCTTCCAACCCATTTAGTATGTGTTTAGGCCTCTAATGGTCATCCTAAAGAGTTTAAATGATAACCAACTTAGAGTATTATAGAAATAAGCATTTGGAAAAGAGATTAATCGGTTGTCTCTAATTTGGTTATACGATTTGACATCTGCTAGACTCATGAGCCCACTGAGCCAGAGAACGTCATGAAGGAACAAGGTAGTGGCTCTTCTCTTGTACTTGTGTAAATGTATTATATGTGTGTTGTCATGCATTGTGTTGCTGCTGCTGCTTTGTGATGCCTTGTGACGCTTTGTGGAGCTTTGTGATACTTTGTGCCTTGTGATGCTACTGCATAGAATTCACCGCGAAAGCGGGCATAGTGCATTGTGATTACAGTCGTGAGTGTTGTTGTTCTTGGCACAAGCCATGAATCATTGAGTTGCTACTGAACATGATAAACTTACATGCTATGTGTTTATACCTGTATGAGTGATTTGTTACTACTGGGATTCTTTAGAATCTCATTCTTTCCAATGACTAACATTTAGGACAGGGCGAGTGGCTTAAAAGGGAAGCGGACAACCCAGAGTGGTTAGGATCTTTTAGGGACATTTATTTTTGGATTGTTGGTTATCTGCTTTGGATTTGGGATTACTGTATGTATATAGGTTGTAAATGTTAATTTGGATATGTAATCCCCTGTTTTGGGAAACTATGCACCCATTTTATATATACACGCAACCTAGGGTATGTTGGGATTTTAGTGTGCACTCTGATATTTATTAATGTGATTTGATTTCTCAAGTAATTATATTCGAAGAGTGAATGTAAGACCAGGCTGAATATGTTTTTGAACACCCCACCTTGAAGGTGAGGGATTATAAATGTTGATTTTGTCTTATTGATCTCTATTTCACTTTAATTTCATAAACCGGATGTAATTACGCTAAGGGGGTTCCACAATCCACACAAAAATGGTGATTTAATTTGTATAAACATTAATATAGAGGGAAAATTGAGAAACAATCTCTCAAAAAATGTATTAGTAGGAAGAACCTAATATTTTTTTATCCACAGAAATTATTGTACTTTGTAAATTTTGGATGCACAGAGTACTTTGATTAATATTTTTGCAAATTTTTCTCATCAATATAATAAGTGTTATAAATATTAGTTATGTAAATGTCTATTGACTCATATTCCAGTCAACATCTGCTTGCACTCCAAGCCAACAAGGGGCTTGGTTCCCAAGTTTTGTATTAATGGTGGTTTTTAGTGCAAGACTCCTTAAAGCCTATAAATAGGAGCTTTGTGCAAGCGTTGTAACACCCACAATTTTATATTATTGATGTTGTTATTGTAATATGGCTAGAAGCCACACACCTCTGAATTCACATTCTGAAATTATATGGTCAGAAGTCATATTGCTCTAATTTTTTATTTTGAAATATGTGACTAGAAGTCATATTGACGTGATTTCCTATTATATGGCCAGAAGCCATATTCCTTTCATTCCTATTTTGAGATTATATGATCTAGGAGTCACATCACTTTGATTTCTTATTTTGATATAATATAGCCAGAAGTCATATTCCATTTATTCCTATTTTGATATTATATAGTCAGAAGCCATATACCTTTTTCTATCTTACAATATAGCTAAAAGCCATATTTATTTGATTTCCTATTATATGACCAAAAGTCATATATCTTTTTGTCTTCTATTTTATGGGATAGCTAGAAATCATATAACTTTATTTATTCTGAAGACAAAAGGTCAAAAGTCATATAATTCTAATTTCTTATCTTGAAATTAAATGGCTTGAAGCCATGAGAATTAAATGGCCTGAAGTCATAAAGCTTTAATTTTGTTGTAATATCTTACTTTATGAATTATTTTTTGTCTTTACGATGTTCCTATTATTATCCTTTGTGTTATTATATTACGTTTTTATATTTCAGATTTTATGAATTCCCTTTTATTAGATTAGTTTGAACTATGTTAAATCTTGTGAAATTTAAATTTGTGGCTCTTGTCATTACCGGAAAAAACTATTTTTCTTGTTTGATCCATGATTTTTCTACACCACCATATGCAAGGAAGTCTTAAATATTAATATATAACAATAAAAAGATCCACTTGTACTTGGTAACAATTTAAAAGAAATGTATGACCACAAGAAGATTGTTATCCTTCCAAAATCTTATTATGAATGAATGAATCCAAATTGCTCCTCCAATAGCAATATTATAAAAGAGGTTTCAAGAAATATGATGAATTAATTTCTTACTTCATTGTGGCTAAACAAAGCAAAAAAATTTTATTTAAAAATCATGAATGACACCTAACAGGCTCACCTCTATTCCCATAAGCGAATATAATAACAAATGAATCTATTTGTGGCCATAGACGTGGCTATAGCCATAGGCGTGGCCGTGGTCGAAATCATGGTGGTTCAAATTCCCACCTAAAGTGGAAAAAATTGATAAGAACACCGAAAGGAAATTAGTCGGCATAATAAACATGCTAAAAATCTATGTTATCGTTGTGGTGGTAATGTCATTGATCATGTACCTATCATACACCAAGACACCTGGTTGAACTTTATCAAGAATCGCTTCAAAATAATGGGAAAGGGTCAAAGGTTAAAGTAAATCATGTTGATAAGGCTGAGAATTATGAGTATGGAGACATGAATATTGCCCATTTGGATGTTGCTGATTTCTCAGCACAAATTATCTTTGTCTATTTAAACTGTAACGTCCTTATCTCATTTCTAAATTTTTCGGAGTACTTGCATGCAGTTCAGTGGGTACACAGAAATAACATAAAAATACTGATAAAAAGTGGTCAATTATAGAAATATTCCACAAGGATTGTACATAATAATTACAAATAATGTAGCCGTACAGGGCTACTAGGGTGTCTAAACCCATTTAATAAAACTTAGACATCCTTCCGTCTTTGTTCTACTACAGCATTTCTCTGTGTGTTGTCCTCTTCTCTGATTCTCAGCACGCCTCCTATGATCACCTGTCTAAATTGTTGGTAGGGGAGGTGAGATTCGAGAGAATCTTAGTAGGAAACAATTATCATAATGCATGCATGATAGATGCTATGTGCATAACATGTTAGCTTTAACTAGATGCATGCCCCATAATGACATTTCTGCATGCTCAATGTTTCATGCAACATAACTATGCCATAGTATAAACAGAAACAGAGCTGAATTATTCAAATATACTTTACACAATCAAGTAAAGAAATCACATACATCACTACACAAGTAGAAATATCAAATGCATGCAAATAAGGTAAGTCCTCTACCTTCGACTTTATGTCCTCCTCTTATACCTTTTTCTCCAACCATTGAAGATGCTTCTTGGAAATTCTTCTTCTTCACTTCTCATAAGCCTAGATATATAATCATATCATTAGGGTCATTATGGTCATTTTACCAAGCCAACCAATGAGTTAAAGTGGTCAAATGATCCCAAGGGACTAATTTCTACCCTTAGAGTTCAAGGTAAATTACATTGTGCCATTACCTTTTTCCATTTTCGCACATTTATGCAAATTTGCTAGAATTTTCATAAATCTTTGAAGATTCATAACTAATTATACAAATGTCCAATTGTGATGATTCCTAAGGCTATATGACCCCCAATCAGTCTAGTTTTAGAGAAAATATAGCCATTACACTTCTAAATGCATATCAATAGAATATCTCACTTAATTGATCATTGCCCCCCAGAATTCGTCAGTTTTCCAGACCAAATTTTGGAAATCCATAAAAATCCAAATGGGTTGGTTCTAGGTTCTATTAAAATTTCTTTTAGTCCTCTTAGTTAAAAATATCATAGAGCATTTATTACAGCTATACATTTTCCAAAATTCATCAAACACAGACTACTATAAATTTCATTCCAGAATCAAGGTCAAACTGTGAAAAATCATATCTTTCAATCTAATGGTCCAAATGGCTCATATCACCTATCAAATTAAAGCTCAAGATGTCTACTTTAATCTAAAAAAATTTCATAACATTTAAACTAAGTTTGACATATTGAAAACACATTGCAAGTTCTTTGCCTCCAGAAAAAGAATTCAGGCAGATTTGAACACAAACTTCCAAAATCATCATAAATCATCATTTAACCATAAACACATGATTAAACCTTAAAAATACCCCCTGAACGAAATTTGAACAGTACCCCACCCTCATGAAAACTCATCCAAACAACAAAGCAATCGGTTCAAAAGGAAGCCTACGCTTACCTCTACACGTTTTTGCAACTGGTTCGAAAATTCGACAATATCATGGCAAGCGAGACGGCACCAAACACCTCCAAATGAAAATCCAAAATAGTATAAATGAAGCATAGGATGAGTAGAAGGAGGTTTGTAAAGGGTATTTTAGACAAAAACACTGATTCGGTTGTGTTTTGGGGGATTGAACTCAAGAATGGTTATTATTCACACTTTCTCTTTCCTTTTTCAATTTCACATGATTTTTTAGATTTTTCCCTTCTTTTGGATGAGCTTGGAAGAAATTAATAGCCCCTAAGGAGTCTTGGAATTATCCGCCACGTGTCAAAACCTTGTGGTGCCATTTGTCTGGTGATTCGGTGCCACGTGTCACTTGCTTTAATAAAGTAGGTCTCGCCTCTTTTCTCGGGTATTTTAGCCATCCAATTTGTCAGGGAAAGTAAAGGTCTGATGATTTTCCCTGGCTCCCGGGTTTGGTATTCAGAAAAGTTAATCAGGGGATCGAACCGGGGACCGGTGAATTTCCCTGACTTCTATGCCACATGTCACCGTCTTGGAATGCTAACACAAAAGGCAAAAATGACACATCATGATGAAGGGACAAGTATCACCATCTAAATGTGTCAACCAAAAAGTGTGAATAGTATTTGTCATAATGATATGTACTTTGATGACAAGTGTCATCTTCTTATTCATCCAATACAAAAAGTGAGTCATCATTACTTATCATATCTTGCTTTATTAAAGCAAATTTAATAAGTTACTTTACTAAAGCTACTTTAATAAAGTTACTATTCGGGATCCTACTCGTTGTTTACTGGGGAGTGCTTCAAGTATACCGAGGTCCGCCAAATGACGCTAAGTCAGAGTATATGTGTGTGGGCCCTACATGGCACCACACACCAGCGTCCACTCTAAAACACAAGGTATTCATGTCTACCCTGAAAATGCCATGTACACTTACATACCGGCATACTTTACTCAATTAACTTATCCCATACCTTGTGACATAGTTAGGTGGCATCTTTCTACCAACCAAATGGCATCGTATATGTGTCCTGTGCACATATACACCGACACTTTATTCATACGGTCTATAAATACCGAGTCCTCTATCTGGTAGTGCCAAATCACACAGTTCATCAGAGTCTTTCTATCTCCCATCATTCTTGGGACTCTTCCCAAAATGGGCTTAGTAGTCCTCCTTATTCAGGTTTATTCTCTAGCTTTTAGTCCTGAAATTCAGGATATTACATAAACTGCTATGATTTAGTGTGTTTAAAGTTGCTACTATCATATATATTTCAGTTTTAATTATGCTTTTCTTTATTTCCATCTTTCTTTTAACCAAGAATAAGTCTTATTGACATAAGTCCTAAATATTAAGTCTCATTGATAATGCAATATCCTATACCATACTGAGAAATGATAAATATTTTTGTTCCTTTATAACGTGAAAGGCTAATGTTCAGACTATATCTGGTTGTATAAATTTGATTGAAGGCTTCAGAAGAGCTAATATTTTGTTATCTGAAGGAACAAAATTATGTATTGACAATACATTTTATTCTACCAAGTCTAAAACAAACTTATTGAGTTTCAAAGATATCTGCAGAAATGGATATCATATAGAAACAACAACTAAAAAATATTCAGGAATGTCTTGATATCAAAAATTTAGTTTCTGGTAGAAAATGCATATTAGAAAGTTTTCTTGCTTTTCTTTCAGCTTGTACTATATATTTATAAGTACAATTGAAACACATACTATTTTAAACTAGAAGTTTACCAATGCAGACCAGAAGTCTGCCATTACAAACCAGCAATTTGCTAATGTAAACCAAAAGTTTACTAATGAATTTATTGTTTGGCATGACCTGTTAGGCCATCCTAGGACAATCATGATGCAAAAAATAATTGAGAATTCATGTGGACATACCCTGAAGTATAAACAAATACCACAATTCCATGATTTCTTATGTGATGCATGTTCTAAGGGAAAGTTAATTATTCGGCCCTTACCAAGCAAAGTAGAAAGTGAGTCTCTCACATTCCTAGAACGGATACATGGAGATATTTATGGGCCAATAAACCCACTATGTAGACCATTTAGGTACTATATGATTTTAATTGATGCATAAATTAAATGGTTGCATGTTTGCTTATTAACTTCTCACAACTTGGCATTTCCATGATTACTTGCTCAATTGATTATAATAATAGTACATTACCCTGATTATCCTATTAAGAAAATATGTCTTTATAATGTGGATGAATTTACTTCACAAGCTTTTAATGAATATTGTATCTCCCTTGGAATTGATGTTGAACATCTTGTAGCTCATATTCATACACAAAATGGACTTGCAGAATCATTAGTTAAACGGTTGTAACTAATTGTAAGATCTTTGGTTAGGGTCATGTCATTTTGCATACGGCAATGTTAATTCGCATTAGGCCAACACATTGCCTAAAGGTTTCCCCCTTGCAAATGGTTTTTGGTTAGGAACCTAATATTTCTCATTTAAGGACTTTTAAGTATGCAGTATATGTAGCAGTAGCACCACCACAATGCACCAAAATAGGTCCTCAAAGAAGGATGGGAATATATATTGGATATGAATTTCCTTCGATCATTAAATATTTAGAATCATCTATAGGACATTTATTTACGACATAATTTGCCGATTGTCATTTTGATGAATCACTTTTTCCAATATTAGGGGGAGAAAATAACTAGTTGGGTAAAGAGATTAGCTGGAATGAATTATCATTGGCTCATTTTGATTCTTATAAGACAATGCCAATTGAAAGTTTAAAAGATAATTTATTTACAGAATTTAGCTAATCAAATACCAGAAACATTAACTGACCCAAAGAAAGTAACAAACTCACATGTCCCGGCTGCTAATGTTCCTATTAAAATTGATGTCCCTGAAGGACAACCTATTATAAATGAATTTAAAGCATGCCTGAAATGTGGTAGGCCTATTGGTTCTAAAGATAGAAATCCTCAAAAGAGAAAAGAAGCTAAGAATATTGGTGGTCAAGTTGAGGATAATAAAGAAAATTTGGTGGTTTCAGATGAGCCATATCTTGAAGAGTTATTATCTCCATAAGAGAATGTTGTAGTCACAGAAGAGACCCAGGCACCTGACATGTGTGAAAATAATGAGATCTCAATAAATTATATTATGAATGGAATCTGATGGGACCAAAATGAAGTCAATGTTGACGACTTCTTTGCTTATAATATAGCCTATGATATAATAAATGATAATAACATATGATGTAATGAATGATCATAAGCTAAAATCTATTAGTAAGTGCCAACAAAGAAAGGATTGGCCCCTATGGAAAGATACCATTAATGCAGAATTAAAATCATTTTCAAAATGAAAAGTATTTGGACCTATAGGCTATATAGTTGAAGATGTAAAGCCAGTTAGATTCAAATGGGTCTTTGTACGAAAGAGAAATGAAAAGAGTGAAATTATAAGATATAAGGAACGTCTTGTAGCCAAAGGTTTTACACAAAGTAATAACTTTATGTTTTTAAATATATTTGAGACATATTTTCATATAATTGGGGAGTTATCAATACTAATTTAAGATTATTTTCTTGAGATTTTTATAAGATATCAAGTTGGTGCATTATCTTAGGGATTTGATTATAAATATTTTACTTTAAATTAAAATCTAAAAAGAACAAATAAATAATGAAAGGTAATATTAGGTTACTATTATAATATTTTGTTTCCTTCTTCTTTCAGCTTGTGGGGTATATGGTTTTGACTCAGGTAAATTCAAAAGAAGACCAAAAAGCAATTAAAGGCCAAGAGAAAGCTTGTAAGGGACAACACCGTTTTTCATCACAGCTGAAATTGGAGACCTAAGGGGAAGCTACGGGTTTTTGGAAAAAAAGAGTAAAGAGCATGAGAAGTCGTTTGGTGAAGGAATTGAACGGAAAACCTAAAGGAATATAAAAAAAAGCTATGGGTTTGAGAAGAAAAGGGAGGAGGAGCCGCAATACTGGAGAATTCATCAATTATCATCTTCAGAATCGCTGGACCTAAGGAAGCAAGAAGAAGCAGACTTAAGAGAAAGAAAAGAACATTGTTCTCCCTTCCTTTATCGCAGAACCAGAGCAAGTGAGAGAAATCCAGAGACAGCGACTATTTACTAACGGCAACTCCTCACCATCTTCCTCGAGTTGAATCAGAGAACGAAGGCACCGGTTTCTATTGTTCTGTTCCTTCTTGGGCGACTTGGTGAACAACGATTGGGAGGAGAAACAGAGAAAGTAAAGACATAGCAGAGGCAATAGCTATGACGCAAAACACAGAGAAGAATATTGTAGTGCTGTGATTTCTTTCCCTATTCCTTATGGTTTGGAATTCTAAATTTGCAATTGCTGCGATGACTGTGTTTAAAGCCATATGTGGTTAATTATTTTTGAACTTAGAGTAGCTATGAACTAATTTGAGGATTTGAGCATGCATGAACCATTAAATTGTGCTTAGTGTTAATTTTTGTTTACTTAATCTTGTATTATTTTATTTACTTAGTGCTTGATCACCACTAAGTATGAATTTAGGGAATTTAGATTATCCTTGGGAGAGGAATCTTACTTGGACCATAAGATTAAGTAATGTGGGATTATAATTTATTTTAATTTGCCAACAGGATAGGAATATACCTATTAGACCCATATAATCTTATTAAAGTGAATTTGGACATTTATTACCTCTTGAGTAAATTAGTTAGGAATAACAATTTTAACTTGAGAGAAGGGTATAAATGATTGGAAGATACTTATATTCATTTAAACTCTAGATTAACAATTTAACATTAAGTGCTTTTAATTAGGTAAATACATCCTCTAAGACTTAAAGAAGGGATTAGCCACTCTAGGTTGTTTTTATCAATTGAAGTCTTTAAATTATTAGATTTGTTTCTTTTGCATTTGTTTAAATTGTCTTTCAATCTCTTCCTTGGATTTGCTCAACTTAAATGAAAATAGGAATTTTAATGCCTAATTATCTATTACCTTGAATCTCTGTAAGACGACCTTGATTTGCTATTATACTATTTCAACGGCCCGTACACTTGCGGTGCATATTTAAAATTTAGTAGTATCACTAGGGGTGGAAACAAGCTAGGCCAGGCCAGGCTTCACCCTTAACAGGCCAGGCCTGTTTTCAAAAAGGGGGGTCTTTTGTCAAGTCTTTTCCAATCCTTTAGACATATGTTTAGGCTTCTAGTAGCCATCTAAAGGTCTTGAGTGATAACCAACCTTAAGCATTTTAAAATTAAGAATTTGGAAAAGGGAATAATGCTACATCCTTGATTTTGGTTTTAGGATTCGATATTTGCCCTGTACGAGATCAATCGGTGGTAGAGCACAATCAGAAAGAACAAGGTAGTGAAACGTTCTCTTATACTATGTGTAATACATTGTATGTTTGTCATATCATTTAATTGTGTATTGCAAAGGCTGCGAAGTTTGCTGCTGTGAAAACTATGTGAAAGCCGTGAAGGCTATGTGTATGCTGTGATCGTGGTTACTAACGCTACTTGATGATTTACTTGTATGCTATGTGATTATATATTGTATGAGTGATTTGTTACTACTGGAATTATCTTGAATCTCATTCTTTTCATTGACTAACCTACAGTCAGGACAAACGGCTCGAAGGAGAAACAAGCAACCAAGGGCGGCTAGTAGGGGTGAGCATTCGGTTTTTTGGTTCGGTTTTCCGTAAAAACCGAAAAAACCGAAAAACCGAATAAAGCTAATTCTAATAACCGAACCGAAAACCGATTAACCGAACGAAGTAACCGAAATATTTAGATTCGATTCAGTTAATAACCGAATTAACCGATTTTTTTATTTATTATCTATAAAATAAAATATATATAATTAAATTTTTAAAAAAGATTATTTTTTATCCTTAAGATTACATTTAGGGGTAATATATATAAAATAAATTAACTAGATTTAAAATATCTATAGATTTTATCTAATATTATTGAAAATTTACACCTATTTAATTATAAAAACATGCATTTATCAAATAATATATATTAAATATAAATATATTATATATATATATTGGTTTTAACCGAAATATTTTTCTAATAATAGAACCGAACTAACCGAATAATAAAAACCGAAATTTTACTGAAAATCGAATTAACCGAACCGAAAAAACCGAACTGAGTTCGGTTTGGTTTTCGGTTTCGGTTATAATTTGCTCACCCCTAACGGCTAGCACTCCTTTAGGGATGTAATTTGGTAGTTGGTTATCAAATTTTGGTTGGGATTACTGTATATATTGTAAATGCGTATTTTGGATAGTGTTTTGTAATCCCCTAAATGGGAAATTGTAAGGGACAAACATGCCCTGTAAACCCGTAAGTTAGTATATGAAACCTGAGGGTTGCTAGAAATTGTGTTTACATTCTGATATGTATAAATGCAACTAAATTGCACATGCGAATTATATTCGAAATGTGAATGTGAGACAGGTTAAACAGATTTTGAAAGAAGTTTTTTAAAACCTTGTCTTAAATATAGGATTTTTAATAAGTTTTAAATTAATTGTTGGTCTCTAATTGATCTTAATTAGGCATTCTTAAATAATAATTACGGATTATGAGGCAGGGGGTTACAATTATTATTGGTTAAGAAGTTATCCATACTATGAGGAATAGGTGAAGGAGAAAAGGACTAATCCTGATTAAGGTTGACATGGAAAAAGCTTATAATTGCCTTGATTGGAAGTTCCTTAAATCTACGCTAGTCAGTATTGGGACTCGCGATGAAATGGTGAATCTTATCATGGCTTGCACGTCTTGTGTGTTTATGAAAATTCTCTGGAATGGAGTTGAATCACCTGCTTTTCAACCCATATAGGGAGTTCATCAAGGAGACCCCCTTAGTCCCTATTTGTTTGTGCTTTGTATGGAACGTCTAGGTCACTTGATCAATAGGGAAGTTCGTGAGGGTCATTGGAAGGGGCTCTGCTTTAATAGGCATACCCCTACCATATCACATCTCTTCTTTACTGATGACCTACTCCTGTTTGGTGAAGCTACAAAAGATCATATTGATGTTACGCAAGATACTATGAAATCCTTTTGTGAAGTTTCAGGACATCAAATTAGTTTGTCCAAGTCCAAAGCATTTTTCTCAAGGAATGTTCATTTTAGTAGGGCTCTGGAGTTGAGTAATCATCTAGGAATTGGGATTATGAGTGATCTCAATAAATATCTTGGTGTGCCGCTCCTACATTTACCAAAGCCACTTATTTCCCAATCATTTAAAACGCTAAGAAACGGCTATCCAGCTGGAAAGGTAAATTTCTCACCATGGCAAGTAGGATGGCTTTGATTAAATCCGTTCTTTCAGCATTGCCTAGTCATCATATGCAGATAATGTTACTGCCTAAAAGTATTTTAAAGGAAATGAAGAAGGTGACCCATAATTTTCTTTGGAATCAGGGACAAGAAGGCAGAAAGATGCACCTTATTTCTTGGGACCAAATCAAACAAAGCAGAGAAGTAAGGGGTTTAGGCCTTAAAGATCTGTGGAAGCAGAACATTGCTTTTATTATGAAACTCTATTGGGGTCTTCTCACTAAATCAGAAGATCTTTGGGTTTGATGCCTAAAAGGGAAATATGGGGTTGGAGAGAGTGAATATCCAACTATCTGTAAGAAACAAAACTCCTCTACTGTGTGGCGTAGCATAACTGTTGTTTGGAAAAAATTCTATTCAGGAATTGGCATAACTCTAAACAGTAGGACTAAAGCCAATGCTTGGTGGGATTTATAGACCTTGATTGAAGAACCCCTTTCCATTTTGTTGATCAGAATCTCCATAATCTAGATCATGTGCCAAGGTAAGGGACTTTGTTTTGCCAACTGGTGAGTGGAACATACCAAAATGGAGAGAATTCCAACCAGAATGGGTGGTAAATATTACCACTAAAGGTCACCCACCATGTGGAAATAGCAAGGTTATTAGACCGGGACCGATCAGTGAACCGGTCGGGATACTGGGTCAAGGGTTAGTGGGTCAGACCGGAGTCAAACCAGAGCTAACCCGGGACCAAACCGGTGAGAGAGTGAAAATTTTAGGTTTATTAATATGAAATTATAAAGAAATTAAAAAAAGAAGATTTTTTAAAAAAAATACTGAACCGGACTAGTTTTCTCACCTGGTCGCCGGTTCCCAGGCCGGACCGGCTGGTCCAGTCCGGGTTTAATAACTATGGGAAATAGAGAAGATCTCTTCTGTTAGAGACATGCTTCAGATGATAGATTTCATGTCCAGGCTGCTTACAAATTTATATCTGCCCAACAGTAAAGGAATGGAAAGAAAGTGTGGAAATTACATGTTCTGAAGAAAGTGAAAATGTTTTTATGGCAGGTTATACATGAGAGACTACCTACTAATTCACTCAAAGCTATAAGAGGTCTAACAATTAGTGAAGACTGTCCTTTTGAGTGTCCACAAGAAGAAAACATTTTACACATTCTTTGTGACTATGAAATTGCAACAGAAGTGTGGTTACATTTTGTTTCTCCTAACTTTCGTTTTAGTTTTTTTCGTTCTGATCTACAAGTATGGCTCAAGGACAATATGACACTTCATTTGGGAAAGTTTTATTTCAAATAGTGGTCATGGTCCAAAATCTTCAACATCATCTGTTGGTTGTTATGGAAAAACAGATGCAAGGGTGTGATGGAAAGAGTTCAAGCTCAGGCTAATGAAGTCATTCATGGTAGCCTATATCAACTAAAGGACTCTAGCCTTAATACATTTTTAAACATCAAATCATCCAATTCAATGGTGAGGAGGATACCAGATGGCATCTACCACCGAAAAGGTACATTCGGTTAGATACGGACAGGTCAATAAACAATTAGTGCACTGTAGCATGAGGAGGAGTGGTTCAAGATGATATGGGTACTTGGCTCCTAGGATTTCAGAGAAGGCTTGGTTTTGCTTCCCTTACTACTGCAGAAATTATTACCTTACTAACAGGGCTACAATTGTGCAAACAATATGGCTTTCATAAAGTTATTGCTTGCACAAACTCACTTGAGGCTTACCACTTGGTAATGAGTAGAGCCGGTAATACGGGCTAGCCCGTGGGTTGTGCACAGGCCAGTACTTTCGTGGGCTGGGAAATCACCAACCTTAACCCTTATGTGCGGGTTCGCGGGCCAGCCCACACAAATTTTTTACTTTTCTTTTTTATAACAAAATTGAGAATGAGAATGAGGCAAATTGTTAACCCCAAAAAAAATGTTCTAAGCCCACTCACATTGTGTCATATCCAAACTCTATTGTCCAAGTCCAAAGTCCAAAAGGTAAGTAGGCAACTATGTTATATAAAAAAAAATTTTGCAGTCCAGCCCATAGCAGCCCGTGGGTTGCACTGTGCGGCACGCATGTTTCGGGCTTGAAAAACCCCAACCCTAACCCTATCAAAACATGCGGACTAGACCCGTTTTACCGGCTCTAGTGATAAGGGATGGAGGACTTCATCATCCTCTTTGGTCAAGGATTAATGCAATTCAGGATCTGCTTTACTCTGAATATGACCTTAAACTTCAATATACACTACGAGAGGCAATCAGTTGTGTTGATTATCTAGCCAAAGACGCTCAACACTTAATTCAGAGTCTCGTAGCACTACTAATTCCCCATTCAGGATGTATTCCCTTCATGTGCGAAGACCTTACTCATATCTTTTGATGCCTAGTACTTGTTAGTATTATGTAATATCCAAATTTGCTTGGCAACAAAAAAAGGCATCTGATTTCCCTCTATATCGGCTCCTTGCCGGCAGTTCCCGCTCCACTTACTCACAACGCACCGTTTTTCTTATCAAACAAAATCTCAGCCGTTCTCATTTTGCAATGAAGTTGAACCGTCGATTGCAACTTTATTTCAGCCGCCCGTTCTCTCCATTCCTCCTTTGCTGTTCGCCTGTTCCTCAGTCACAACCCAACCCTCGCCGCCGCCGCCGCCGCACACCGTTATCTTCTTCCGTCACGCATCTCGCTGTCCTTGTACCGCTTCGTGATAGAGTGGCCTCATCGTTCAGCCGTACCCCATCGTTCTCCCCTAAGTCTACATCGCCATCACCCTGATCCGCATCGTTATCTGGAGACGAGAGGTAAGGTCCCATTCTTCCATACCACTGGTTTCTTATTCTTTAAAATGCTTTCCTTCATAAATTAAACCCTCCCTATCTTTGTATCTTTATTTATAGTATTCTAAATCTAAATTGGAATTTTATTTTTCAAAGTAGTTGGGACTTGGGTGTTTCACAGCGAAGTCTTGTGCTAGAATAAGGCGTAATTTACATTGGGTTTTGTTTTTTATTATTTTAATCTTGCATGCAGTTTTGAGATTGCAACTACTAGTGTCACTTGGGGGAGTGCAGGCAGAAGCAAGAGTTAGTTGAACTATTGAAGTTCACCCTCTCCTGACTCAAAATATTTGCATTTTCAGTCTCAATTTTTTTTTTGCCCCATCTCTATGAAGTTTTTCTCCTGATTCATACCGAATAATGTTATGATGGTAATCCACTCTCAAATCTCAACCTGCATTCCTCGATAGGGGAATGAGAGTTCAAGAATTTTATGTCGGGTTAACCCGGGGATGCTAAAATACACCATGGCCGGCGGGAAGCTCTACATGTATTGATGTTTGGCCGTTGCGGGATCGGGAAATCACGGGAGTGCTTGTTAAAATGGTTGATATTTGATTCAACTCTTGTGCTTACTTCTTGAGAGCTTTTGGTTCATCCCTTGAGGTTTTCCTTTTCCCATAGCATTCGACAAGTTTGCTTTCGCCTTCTTGTTTCAATATTTTGCATCATTCATCGTGGAGAAACTAAACTTGTATACTCTCTTCAAATGGCGAGACTATGCCTTTTTCTTCATAAATTTGCTTTCAGCATTGTCATACCCTGCACAAAGCCTCGTCTTTATTGCCAACCCTTCATTGTGAGTCGCTCCTGCTATTTCGCTTCTGTTATGGATCCTAGCAGTAGCTTTGGGTCTCCTCAGACCTGCGAGTCATTGAGAAATTTCAAGGAAGAATCAGTTGCCTGGAGTTCTCTTTCTGATGCATATTTGGTGGAAAAGGTTTTCTTGAGCTTGAGGCAAGGATATGTCAGTTCCTTGAGCAATTACCTTTTCCGTTCTTCAGACCCATCAGTTGTCGTTGAAGTTCTTTATCGATGTCGCGAAAACTTGGTCCTGGGTCAGAAGTTTGTTGAGACAATTATGGTACATTGTCCAAACTTTAAGCATTCATCCCTCTCGTTGAGTGCAATGATTCACATTTTGGTGCGTTGTAGGAAGCTACCAGAAGCACAGGGTTTGATTCTTAGAATGATAAGGAGGAGTGGTGCTTCACGTGTCGAGATTGTTGCGTCCTTGGTTTCCACGTATGTCAACTGTGGTTCCAATTCTCTTGTTTTTGATTTTTTAATAAGGACTTTTGTTCAGGCGAGGAAATTAAGAGAAGGGTCTGAGGCATTTCGGTTGTTGTCAAGTAAGGGATTTTGTGTTTCTATAAATGCTTGTAATGCGCTTCTTGGTGCCCTTGTGAAGGTCGGTTGGATGGATTTGGCATGGAATATTTATGAAGATATTGTGAGAAGTGGGACACAGATGAATGCATATACTCTAAATATTATGGTTAATGCTTTGTGTAAAGATTGCAGAATGGACCAAGTTAAACTTTTCTTGACAGAAATGGAGGATAAGGGGCTTTTTCCAGATACTGTAACATACAATACTCTAATCAGTGCACGTTGTCGTGAGGGGCTTGTAAAAGAGGCTTTTGAATTAATGAACTCAATGAAGCTTAAGGGGCTGAAACCTGGCCTTTTTACTTATAATGCTATTATCAATGGCTTATGTAAGAATGGAAACTATGCGAGAGCAAAGGAACTTTTTTATGAGATGTTGAGGACAGGATTGAGTCCCGATACTGCCACTTTTAATACATTGCTTGTTGAAAGTTGTAAAAAGGATAACATTTATGAAGCTGAAAAGATTTTTAAGGAAATGTCACATCATGGAGTTGTTCCAGATTTATTTAGCTTTAGCTCACTTATAGGGTGGTTCTCCAGGACTGGAGACTCTGATCAGGCCTTAGCATATTTTGGGAAAATGAAGAATGTTGGGTTGGTTCCTGATACTGTTATATATACTATTCTTATAGATGGGTATTGTAGAAATGGCAAAATGTCTGAGGCTTTGAAGATGAGAAATGAGATGGTAGAGCAGGGCTGTCTTATGGATGTGGTTACATACAATGCTATATTGAATGGATTGTGTAGGGAAAATATGCTTGTTGATGCTGATAAGCTATATAAGGAAATGATGGAAAGGGGGATTTTTCCTGATTTCTTCACCCTCACCACTCTCATTCATGGCTATTGTAAAAATGGAAACATGACTAGAGCGCTTAATTTGTTTGAGACTATGACTCAGAGGAACCTTAAGCCTGATGTTGTGACATATAATACATTGATGGACGGCTTCTGCAAAATAGGTGAAATGGAGAAGGCAAAGAAGTGCTGGCATGACATGATATGTAGTGAAATTTTGCCCAACCATATATCATATAGCATTTTGATAAATGGATACTGCAACTTAGGTCTTGTGTCTGAAGCATTCGAGTTGTGGGATGAAATGGTAGAGAAAGGCATAAAACCCACCCTGGTTAATTGCAACACCATTTTAAAAGGCTATTGTTGGTTTGGTAATGTTTCAAAGGCAAGTGAGTTTTTGAACAAGATGATATCGGAAGGTGTCTTACCTGACTGTATCACATACAATACTCTAATAAATGGTTTTTTAAGGGAAGAGAATTTGGACAAGGCTTTCAATTTCATTAATAGCATGGAAAAACAAGGGATACTGCCTGATATTATCACATACAATGCAATTCTTAATGGATATTGCAGGCAAGGCAAAATGCAAGAGGCTGAGATGGTTTTGCGTAAGATGATCAACAAAGGGGTCATTCCTAATAGATCAACATACACGTCATTGATAAATGGGCATGTCTCTCAAAACAACCTGAAAGAGGCATTCCGTTTCCATGAAGAGATGCTGCAAAGAGGATTTGTTCCAGATGACAAATTCTAAGATTTTTGAGCTACTCAGACATATTAGCATCTCGTTTCACATCCCATATTTGAAGGTTGGACATGGTTCTCTTTTAGTATCATCTTAGTTTGTCATGTAGCATCCTAGGCCTTGATTTTGTAGGCTTGTGATGGTTCACTTACTCATGTAATTCTCTAATGTGTCAGGTCTAAAAGTGACCAGAGAATATTATCAAAGAAAGGGAATGGGACTTGCCCAATATAAATAAAGGAGTGTGAGATGCAGTGGTGGACTATGCTGTGGCATCACGAAGAAGGTAAGGCCATTTCTGACTTAGTTATTGAAGGCAAAATTTTGGTCTTACATGGCCAGTGTCTATAAAATTATGTATTCTTTGCTCATCTAGAAAGGTACATATATTATACGTATCCTTCTGGTTAGGTGTAAGGTGGACCTTGGGTGGTAATTGGAAGTAAGCTAGATGCCTAAATATTACTATTAAATCTATAAAATTATGTATTCTTTGCACATCTAGAAAGGTGTGAGGTGGGCTTTTGAGAATGTTAATATATTTTTTTTTTTGGTGGGGTGGCGATTACAGAAAGATTTTGAATTCTTTGCGCATTCTAATAACAGTCCTTTTGAACTCTGCGAGTATAAAGAAAGAAGTTAGCAGATAAGTTCATTTGTAAATTAGGAAAGAAACATGTGTAAGTAATTGAAAAATATTAATGAAATTATATAGGAAAACTGGTTATTTGGAGAGGAAACAGAAGTTCAGAGGATTAAATGAATTGAGGAATAACTTGTGAATTTAAACTTAAACAAACCAGAACATTAATATTTATTAGAGAAGGAGGGAAACAGTTGCAGAAGGGAGAGAAGATTGATGACTGGGTAAAAAAAAAAAAAATTGCTACATGGAATCGGATGCCACAATGGCATTGAGTGGAGGGGAGCTAACAGAGCTAGAGTGAAGGACAACTTGAAAATGCGAAGAAAGTTAATTATTGTTTTTTTTTAAAATAAATGTTATAGGACCATGGTGAAATTTTAAATTAAGTGTAGGGATTAAAATGGTAAGTTAGCCTATGAGTCATGTCATAATTGGGTTTTTTTAAAAAAAAAATTTAAAATCTCCTACGTCAAGGGATAAGATCTGGTCAATTTCTTTGATAATGAGTTGTCTGTTTAATTATATCTACATATAAGAGACACTAGTGTACTCTTTATATAGCCCAACCCTTCTGTTCCCTTCCTCTGTTCTTGTTCTGCATTGTTATGGGTATTTTTTCCAGTGTACAAATGGTTATAGTCAAGGTTATTAAACCTGAACTGGTCACTAAACCGGTCAGGGTTCTGGATTAAGAGTCAATGAATCTGATTGAAGTCAAGCCGAAACTAATCTGGGGCTAAACCGGTAAGAAAGTGAAAATTTCAGGGTGATTAATATAAAATTATGAAGAAAATTTAAGAAATTGATTTAAAGAAAAAAAAACTGACTCAGGTTGCGGCCCGGACCGGATTGGTTAACCTCCGAATCGGCCGGTCCGGTCCGGATTTAATAACACTGGTTATAGTACAAGGCTTCATGCTGGAAGGGTGGAACGAGTATATGGAAACACAGTTAACTGGATTGTGGGAATGGTAAAACATATCAATTTATATCTTGAAATTATTTTGGGTTCTTACTTCTCACTTGTCAATTATTATTTTTCAGATGGAAGAAAATAAGGAAAAGAAGGAATACATGAGAAAGAGGATGAAGTATCATCCTGAAGATAAGGTTGTGGGATGAAATGGTAGAATAAGGTAAGGTATGTGACATCCAAGGTCATGAGGCTTGTGTTAACAGGATGTTTATTCATCAAATGAAGAGAAGAATGGCCCGTTTTATTGGGCTTGTCTCAGTGGACATGTTTGAGGTACTTGCTATCTTTACTTTGAACATCCATGTTGTTTTCACTATTCACAGTTTGTTTTTTTTTTTAAACAAGAAACACTTTTCAGGTGAGACGTGACGACTATTAAAAAGAAAATGATAGAAAGTCATTTGAGGTTATTCAAACACGTATAAAGCCGGCCATTGCCATTGGATGTGCCAACAAGAAGAGTAGATCAAATAATGTAAAGTCATCTAAAAATGGGTAAAGGAAGATTGAAGGGAATAGTCAATGAAATTATTGAGTGAGGTTTTTAGGTGACCATTTATCCAAAATTTTAGTCGGTGCCAGAGCACAATAATGTCATATAGTCTATGAGGCTGACCCCACTTAATGTCGGCTGGTCTCATTGTATATGACGTGTGAAGAAACACTATTCAAGTGGTGAAGAAATTGATATTGTCAAGAGCTAATGTTGATGTTTTAAATGGGTACGGTACATTCCAACTTGAGAGACTGAAGCTTTTTAAATAGAGTTTAAATTATTTTACTGGCCCATTTGTGTGTATCTATTATGCTGTAGAGCTTATTACTTTCTCCTATAATTGATATTGAACATAATTATAGAGTTGATTTTGGTCTTAAATATAATATTTATTTCTCATATTTATCAATCTTTCCCAATTTATTCTTATTCATGTCTTTCAATCATAATCAAGTAAAAGAAAATTTGAGAGAATTAATGAAAATAATTAAGATGTTTTAAAAAAAACATGTCATATTAACTATCTTAACTAATTTTTTTAATTTAATTAAATTAGGTAAATATGTTTTAAAGACTTGAAGGAGTATTTGATATAAGCAAATGAACAAATCCTATTCTTGAGAAGTAGTATACATATTTACATTGATTGAAATCTCAAATTATTTTTCAATGTCGGTGTTAAAACTTTTATGTAGACGTACAAAGCTTGTACAATTTCGATGGGGAGCTTGTTGGTTAATTGGTCATGGATAATCAGCTGATGGAAATAATATATTGAATAAATAATAAGTGCGCCTACAAGTTGTTTGACGGAAAAGACTGGAAATTGGCACGTGAAACACAACACAGCCAACCCAGAGAACACCAAATTGGCCTTTTAGGGTCTGTTTGATATGAGGGAATTAGAGGGAAAGGGAGGGGAGCGAAAATTTTTATGAATTGAATTTTAAAAGATTGAAGAAATAGGGTTATAAAATTTTAATAAAGAGAATATGTAAAATAAAAGAGTATGAAAAATTAGTTAAAATTTTTTAACTCCACTTCTCCAATTTTTTTAAATTCAACTCAAAAAATATTTTTCCTACCCACTTTCTCTACCCTCCCCACCAAACAAGTCCTTAGAGTTTAGCGACTCACCGGACTCTCGCATGCCTGAGGCTGAGGTTGTGACGCAAGCCATTTTCAGTTTTTATCATCATCAGTGTACATTTTCAGATTAGGCAAAAAAAAAAAAAAATCAGTAAACATATTCAGAAGTTCAACCGACGAAGTTTGACTTAATTGTTTATCACTTAGTATTTTTTCCGTTTTCAATATTTATTTGTATCATAGGCCCTTCAGAAAAAATTGCATCTTAACCCTTTATTAAAATATAATAAATTCAAACTACTAAGTGCCTGTTTGGATTAACGGTGGAGAAGTGGTTTTTTTTTTTTCACCTGACTTTTGGAAAAGTAAGGTAGGATTAAAAGTGAAAATGTAAATGTGATTTGTGTTTGGATTAGCGGTGGTAGAAGTGACTTTTTTTTTTCTAACCTTGAACTTGTTTGGATTAGAGTTTGAAAAGCCCGTTTAGATGTAAAATGACTGAAAAGGGCATGAATCTTATGTAATACTACATATATATATATATATATATATATTATTTGTATATATTGTGATTATTGAAATGAAAAAATATAAATAAAATTTGATTATAAGCTACTTAATCATATCATATATTATGTATTCTCAGATTATATGTTAGTTTATTAGTCAAATCAATTAGTTTGGAGAAAAAATAAAAATAAAAATAATCTATAGTAATTTAATTAGCTTACTTAATTTCTCCAAAAAAAAGTCAACCTTATCTTATAATTAACATCACATATCTCTTTTCTGCAATTAACATCACCGCGCGGGGAATGAAGCTACAAAAGGGAGCTTCTACAAAACGTGGCTTTTTTTATGAAAGCGCAATAGATACTACCGCTCTTCCAAACATTCAAAGACATACCCACTGAGCTTTTTTCTCGGAAATGTGCGGTTTCCCCTCGTAGACGCTATGCCAAACAGACCCTAATTTTTTTCCATAATTATTTGCAATTATAATAAAGAAGTGTTTTATAGAATATTTTTATCTTAGACTGCTGATATTTTAATTTATGAGTTCAAATGGTTGAAAACTTGAAATAGGAAGTGGTGGCTGGGAAGTAGAGACTCTTTGCCCACATCAATAGCCTTATAGCACAGTAATATAAACTTTTCTATAAGTGTTATGAGTTCAATCTCATCAACTTCGTCTTAAATATAAGATAAAGTTAATTTTTTTTCGAAAAATTAAGAAAGCTAATTCAATTATTTTAAAATATTTATATTTATTATTTATTTTTCAAACTATTTTGCCTAATTTATAAACTGATATATAATTTAAGGATACATAATATATAATATGATTAAATAACTTATTTAACTTATTTTATCTCTCCAAAAAAAATTGACTTTGATTTATATTTAGAAGCGGAGAGAATATAATTTAGACAGAAAACCACCCATAAAAAGTTGACCTTTATAAAATGTTGCCTATTTGTTTATTTATTTATTTTTTGTTTATTATTAAATGAACAAGTTGGAGGGGGTAGGGTGGATTTTTCTGGAAGGCTAATAAATTGCTATGTGCAATCTTTCAACAAAAGATCCCATCCCACAGAATTAGTCAAACTAATTCAAAGTAAGAGATTCATTTTTCCAACTTTATAAATTATAATAATACAGTAATTCCATACTATCTGAATGAACTCGTGGAGTTCCTAATCATTTGAGTTACATTAATCTAATAAGATTTCCACAAATTATACGCACTCCTCTTATTCTATTTATAAGATATTTTTAACATGTTTTACTGAGATAAATTTTAATTGAATTTCGTTACCTATATCTTAAAATTTAATAATTTTCCAAATTTAGCTCTATTTAATATGAAAGAATGCCGGGGAGAATTAAGAAATCCTTGAACAATAAATTAAAGGAGCATAGGAGTATATGTTGCATCAAATTTGATAAAATATTTGTAAATTATTCATTTTTCTCCTTTGATTCTAGTATTACAATTAAATGTATCCCCCTCAATTCTCCTTTGTTGTATCATTATCTATAAAATAAAAATAAAAAACCTTTGAAATAATTAACAATAAAAAATTAATAAAATTACTTGTGATTTTGGCATGTGTAGTAATAATAATCCTTTGAATTGAGCCTCCTGATATAATTGTTGTATTTGAACAATGGGTACCTCCCCAGCCCTCTCACCAATTCTGTCAAAAAAATTGAAAAAAATTCAAACTCCTTCACAATGCACATGGGATTAAATATTATAATTATAAATTATTAAAAAAAATAAACTTACGTACTTCAATTCAGAAAAACGTGCTTATCATTAAAAATTATCATATATCTAAAACCAATAATGCATGGCTTCTATGTTTATTCTCTTGAAATTTGAAAACATAATTAGTTCTTTATAATAATTAGTTCATTATAAATTATAATTTGAAATATGACGCAGTACAGAGTATATTGGAATCATTAGAAATTATAACAATTTCTCCAATTCTGTTTATAAGACCTTGTTGATCCTTAATAATATATATATAAGGCCTTCAACCAAATGTAATGAATTATCTATGACTTAATTTTAGAAAATGGCATTGTTTATTCTTTCACACCATTATAGTAAGCTTGTAAGTTCTAACCTTATTTACGAATACGATTAATTAGGGATAATTCTTAAAAGATGTAAAAATTTTATACATTTTACTAACTTTATGTGTGCTTACAAATATGTGTTTTGATGGATACTTATTTATATATTTATGTACATATATATTTATATGTTTATATATACAAATAAATAAATAAGTCGAAGCCGACCAATCAGGCTCATAGGTTAGCCTTTGTGAAAATAGGCATGGTTTATTTGTCTTTTTTTGAGAGATTAATGACGCAAACTTTTCTATCAGTGTTATGAGTTCAATTTCATTTACTTCCTTCAGCCTAAATATAAGACATTGTTAATTTTTTTTGGAGAGATTAATTAAGCTAATTCAATCACTTTAAAATATTATATTTATTATTTTTTCTCCAAACTATTTTTTCTAACTTATATATTAATATATAATTTAAGGATACGCAACATACGATATGACTAAGTAACTTATTTAGCTTATTTAATCTCTCTAAAAGGGTCAATTCTATCTTATATTTAGAATTAAAGGGAGTTAGGGAGGTGATTCAAGGTACAATCCTGCTCAATAGTAATAAGCTACAAGTATTGTTTGATTTTGATGTTAGTCATTCATTTATGGGAAAATCCCTATTAAATACCATTTGAAATAACAAAACCTACAAAAGTCCTTTATAACATCTAAAAGACAGAAAAATGATGTAAGATGTATCAGGGATACTGAAGCTTAAGGCTAAAGACCAAAATACCCCTTTTAAAATTTGTCTCATATATGATGTGGCTGCTGTGGAAAAAGGCTAAAGAAAAAAAAAACACAGTCAAAGGGTGGTGTCTATAGAGCAACGGTGAAGGTGAAGAACGAGGCGTCGATCAAGGTTGAATCGGACAAGTGTAAGTAATTATTTGAAAAACATAATCTTTTTTAGATGAATCGGACTATAACTATCTTATCGTCATTGTTCATGTTGGTGGGTATTGGGTGTGGTTCGGTGGGTCAGAGGGTGCATGAACAGTAAATAGATGGGCAGTCACGTGATGTATGGAAGCTAACTTATTTGGGGTTGTGAATAAGGGCTATGAAATAACGATGGTGCGCGATCGTAGGTTATTTATGACAGTTTTGGTTGTGGGTAAGTGGGTTTATAGGTTTAGCGGGTTTAAAGGCTCGGACTTTACGTAACTACGACGGCATTGACGGTGTGATGTGGGTTATTTATGTCTTGGATCTTTTTAGCTGTGAGAGGGAGCATAATAAAGAGGTTATTGATTTGAAATAGGTAGTATTGAGTTGATGTGATAACTGACCGTTGAGTAGGTGTAAGTGGAATAAATAATCTGTAATGAAGATGTCATAAGCATATCTGTACATGCATGGTAGTTGCTATCATTACCACATCTAGTTTGTTGTCAATGCCATTACAGGATTTGTCATTACCATTACTAAATTTGTCATTAGCGTTAACAATAATAGTGAAGGCAATAACTCATTTGGTCAGACAATAACTCGCATAACTTAATTGATGACAAGGAAAAACCGTTGCTCAGTCGTTTGCCACATGTTGTTATAAGTTGGTGATTTTTGTCAAATCCATTACAAACTTTGTCAACAGCTTTACTATTGTTGTGAATCCCAAAACGAATTCTGTTAATAGCAGCAGTAAGTTAGTCAAATTGTAGAGAAATGTATGCTGTCATGACATAGGTGTGGAGTTGGAGGTTAAATACTTAGTAAAGGCTTAACTTTGTTATTAATTGAAAATAAAGTGATGTTATCAAACATATTGATGAAGTAGTCAATGGTCCAAGGTGTGTTGTGGAGAATTTATTTAGTGATGAATTTTCATTGGTATGAGACTAACGATGTCATGAAATCTGATTTTTTTCTTGCAGGTTATCATGCAAGATGACATCAAATATTCAAGCAACACCTTCTTCAAAGTCACTTATATGTTTTTTCCACGTTGGGGGGGAAGTTTGTAAGTAAAGTTGAACGTGAAGTTAAATATAGTGGTAAAAGTGTGAGGGTAAAATCAATGAAGGAGGGGATGACAAATGAAGAATTGAGGGTAATGATAAGAGAATGGTTTGGTGTAGATGGGCATAGGTGTGACATTAAATACACTTTGAGCTTTGATGAAAAGATATTACTAGATTTGATCGATGATTTTGAAATGGAAAATCTGTTTCATTATAATGACAATAGTGCACATGTGTATGTAACATGCAAAGGAAGTGATAATGAAGGAATGGTCATGGATGATACAAAAACTATATGGTGATAATGAAGGAAGGGCCATGTCATTTCCATTGAAACTGTTGTTAATGGTAACAGTTGATGTAATTAAAGTATACATGAATGAACACCTTTTAGGTTTATGACTTCTATGCATTGGGTGTATGTGGAATGAGTAATGTTAAATTTTTTGTTGGCAATGTATTTGGTAGTTGCTATCAGTAAGAATCTGGTGTTTTGTAAATTCCATTACTGTACTTTTCATTTCCATTGAAAGTGTTGTTAATGGTGACAATTGGTGTAATTAAAGTATACTTGAAAGAACACCTTTTTTTAAGTTTATGACTTCTATGTATTGGGTGTGGGTGTAATGAGTAATGTTAAATTTTTTATTGGCAATGTATTTAGTAGTTGCTGTCAGTAAGAATCTGGTGTTTTATAAATTCCATTACTACACTTGTCATTCCCATTACTACTCTCGTTAATGGTGACAGCTTATTGTAATTAAATTATATATGAAAGAACATCTTCTTCTGGGTTCATGACTTGTATGCATTGGGTGTAGGTAGAAAGAGTAATGTTAAATTGTCATTTGAACCCTTTACTTGATAGTTGTTGTCATGAACATTTGTGGTTTTTGTCAATGTCAGAACAGAACTTATCATTACCATTATCAAACTTGTTGTTCACATTATCATTATCATCAAAACCATTAAAAACTTCGTCATTCCCCTAAGTGAATTTTTCACATGCCAGGCCTTTTTGGCCAACACTTACAAAGTTGGTGAGACTAAGTTGTCATTTCCATGACCATTCTCGTCAAACACATTACAAACTTTGTCTTTTACATTAGTGAATTTGTTAGAGTCCCCCGTTCTGGGCAAACACTTCCACACATAATGTTTGGAAATATTAAGTTGCCATTCCCATTACCATTCTCATCAAATGTAACATCCCAAATTTTATATTCACCAAAAATATATTGTAATTATTTGAGTAATTCAATAAAAATGTGAATATTTGAGGCTAAAGGAATTAAATATTGAAAATTGAAAGTTGAATAGTGTTTTCAGTGAAATTACCTACAAGGCAGTGAGTTTGTCATGTGGTTTTGGAAGATCAAATGATGAGAAAAAATTATGAAATTTTACAGGATGAAAGTAGACATCCTGAGCTTTAATTTGATAGGTCTACGAATCAATTGAAGCTATGTACAAAAAGATATGTATTTTTGAAGTTAGCCCAGAAAATTTGGAAAGTTTCTGGAGCAACGGTCAAAGATTTAAAATTTGGGAATAATATGATCTCATCTAGTAAAATTCCATATTTTTTCTTGAAACTAAAATCAATAAAGGTTCCATAGCCTTTGGATTCACTCCAAAATGATGTCTGCAAAATTAGTTATGATTTTTCAAAGTTAGGACAGAAAATATGCCAAAATTGGCATTATTTTGAAAATTGAAAATAAAATATGTTAGAAATTGATTAATGTAATTAAAATACCAAGTGTCATGAACATATAAGGAGGGGATTAAATTATAATGGATTTGTATGAGCACATGTCAAATTGCATTAAAATAATGCTACATGGACAAATAATGATGAAATGGTATACTACATTTAGTTTGGTTAGTTGGGAGAGAAATTGGTTTGGTTGAATCATGAGAAGGGGAGCACGTTTTTTTGAGGCTAACTAGGGGAAAAGTTAGTCAACCCCAATTGAAAACAAGTGATGAGAAGGCATGGCATAAAAATATGAGAGTATGGCATAAAGTAGAGAGTATGGTTGGAGGTATGGGAGGAGGAATGGTGTGCATGTTAGGTGTTGTGATCTCAACCATTGATGAGATCGATGGAATAGAATGCATAGAGAAAATTTATGAAGCCTCATCCTCTTCCTCTTGCCTTCATTTTCGTCACTCACAACAAGAGAAGAGAGGGAGAGAGTTTTGAAGAGTTCTTAAAGACTTAGAGAGAAGGAGGAGGAGGATTAATGTAAATAGGTGTTAACTTAGTGATTTGGTTACATATTTTTGTGTAACACTTCATCTAAGATTCTTTTCTTCATATATTCATGTGTTTAGCAAGATCAAGCTCCAAGGAAGAGAAGGAGTTAAGGTGCTAAGCTTGGAAGCAAGAGGGTAATTTTATAAACTTGCTCTCTTGTGGTGGTGGTGATGTTGTTAGTGACATTTCTTGACTTTTCAAGTTTCTTGGTTGAGTTATGAAATTTGAAAAGCTATAACCCTAAGGGGTAATGCTGCCCAAAATCCTTTAAATCATGATTAAGAAGTGTTTAAATGAGTTAACCAAGGATTAGAAGTGGAAAAGTACAAATTTTGGAAGCTAAAACACAAAACTTCATTTTTTTCCATTTTTCTTGAAATATTTTGGCCAGCACTGTTTCAGGGGGTAGAAGTTGTATTTTCATGAAATAAATGATTCCATTGGATTTAGTGGGCAAATATAGGTGGGGTTATAGTTGGGCACTTTTTCGGTAGAGGCCGAAAAAGCATAAGTACGAAAACGCCACTGAAATCCCTAAATAGGGGCTGTCAAGGGTTTTTTCGTAATTTTGCAGTGAATTTGGTGATTTTTGAGCCCGGAAATGGATTCCTTGGGTGAAAATAAGTCAGAATAGCCTTAGTCAAAATTTTGGGAAAACGTGCCATCGGGCCGGGTCGGGGTCCCGGAGGCATTTTAGTAAATTTTCACCATAGACTAATATAACCACAAGAAATACTATGGAAGAGTCTAAAATGATACTTGGATAGGTTATGACCTATTTCTTGTACATTTAATATTTTAGGACCGAAACGAGAGCCGGAACGACACACTTTATGAGATACCATTAAATAGAGGATTATAAAGCTTTGAGGTAGGGACATTATCCTTCATACATTATGCCATAGTTATATGATTGTGTGGATGTCATTGTTTGTAAATGCACTTTATGAATTAACATGAATTGCCTAGAGAGAGGCTATTAGTGCCAGTGTGCACTTACATTGGGAGTTGGCGGATGACCAACTGGTGTAGATTGTGAGGCTGGGCCCTACTCATGTATACATGTAGATGATATGTTTATATTGTTAATTAATTTGTGCATACCTTGGCGCATGTCATATTTACTTTTCGCATTCTCTATGAACAATATCACGTCTCTACAGGGATTCTTCATAATTTCACCCTATTTTTAAATAAATACCTCAGCGGGTACCATTGGGGCAAAGGGCAAAGACGTAGATGCTGAAAAGTAAGTGGCACGTGTCTCGAGGCTAGGATATGAACGTGGTTATACCTTAGTCTATGCCTTAATATTTTGGAAAATTTGTAAATATTAAATTTTCACTGTATTTTATGTTTCCGTCAACGAACAATAACAGAATTGTAAATGAATATTTTTATCAATAAAATTGTACTTTTCTGTATGCCCATGAAATTCCGTCTTTATTATTCTCCGATTATCGAAATGGAAACGGGTGTTGACATCAAACACATTACAAACTTTGTTAATTTCATTAATGATTTGTCAGCGTCCCCCCTTCTGGGCAAACACTTCCACACATAATGTTTGGAAATATTAAGTTGTCATTCTCATTACCATTCTCGTCAAATCCGTTACAAACTTTGTTAATTTCATTACTGAATTTGTCAACGTCCCCCCCTTCTGGGTAAACACTTCCACATATAATGTTTGGAAATATTAAGTTGTCATTTCCATTACCATTCTCATCAAACCCGTTACAAACTTTGTTAATTTCATTAGTGAATTTGTCAGCGTCCCCCCTTTTAGGCAAACACTTCTACGCATAATGTTTGGAAATATTAGGTTGTCATTCTCGTTACAATTCTCGTCAAACCCATTACAAACTTTGTTAATTTCATTACTGAATTTGTCAACGCCTTCCCCTTCTGGGCAAACACTTCCACACATATGTTTGGAAATATTAAGTTGTCATTCTCATTACCATTATCGTTAAAACCATTAAAAACTTTATCATTCTCATTATTGAACTTGTCAGAGTCCATCCCTTAATTTTGGGCCAACACTTTAACACATAAAATTTCTTGATTCACTTGCTTCCTGTACAACAAAAGTACATATTAGCATATTGTAGGAATATAGCGACTATATTTTTAGTAAATTTACATACACAGTCACACATTACATCACAAAAAGGCAACTGGGTAGTTGCTCTTCTGCTTTGTTGGCCTTCCTTGCTTTGCCCTGTCATTATATTCTTTCCTCTCCTCCTCACTCAAATTCCTTCATACTTTTGTTGACTCCCTAAGCATCTCAATAAAATTTACCCACTCCTTCCCCTTTTTAAACTCACTTCGAAACAAAATGTAACCATTCTTCACATCTTTTCTTTGCATATCCATGATCTTATTGTTGAACTTCGAAACAAAACGTGGTAAAACAGAAGACTAGAGTTGGTTATTCAAAATGATTAGAAATGCATAACAAAGATGAGGTGCCAGATCACAACAGCCCATAATAACAACCAAAAGAAGAGGAGTAGAACCAAACATTCAGGCTTTCGATTAGAAAGACCCAGAATTCATTCCTTGCAGTTCTACATAGTGTGTATATTTGGGTATTAATATTGATATTATGTGATGGAAACAAAAAGTTTTCATGATTTAAACTACAGATAAAATAAAAGTATTAAACAATTTGACAAATTAATACCCGATCAGCAAATAAACTCTCCTTTTTGTTCGTCTTTAATAACACTAATTTGAACTCCTCCTACACATGATGTTAACTGATGTTAGAGTAAAAACTGAAAAGTGAACCAGCTTCAAAATATAATGATATGACAGAGGATTATCAAATATGATAATATCATTTCTATCATAAGACAAAACATAAAAGCTAACTTAAGGCAGTATGATGTGTCCAAAATATTGTAGTCAGATGATCAAACAGACAAACCTTGTTAATCAGCCCATCATCAATCACAGCACAACTGATTTTCTTAAAGAGCTCATAAAGTGCTTCTATTTCAGTTACACTGACTGCATAAAGGGTAAAAATCAAATGCTTCCAAATATTGAACACGCAATGATTAACAAAAACATAACATACATAAATACTTATTTTCATCAGAAGGCAACAATTAACAAAATCAGCAGTATATCATAATGTCATGAGAACAAAGTAAGGTCAATATCTTACAAACTATCTCCCTTGCAAGAAGTTCGGGATCTTCAAGGCCTCTTGTCACTACTACAAAAAGGGATTTTAATGTCCCTATTTTGGCACTTTTAACGTCCAAAAACTAAGGGACGTCTATGTAGGGGGCGTAGTATATTTTAAGAAAAGACGTCCCAAAAAAATTGGGACGTCTAAAGTGAGACTTTAGACGTCTCAAATTGAGAATTGGGACGTCTAAAGTCCTCCACAGGGGGACTTTAGACATCCCAATTCTTAATTTGGGACATTAAAAGATTTTATTTTTTTTAAATAATTATTTATATTCTTCATTACCCAGCAAATTAAAATTGTAGAAACAAAATTGAAGATGGATTCATAAACCACAAAATGTCCCTTACGAAATGGTAAGGACTTCTAACACTGCAATCTTTTTACTATATATATATATATGTATAATAACAACAACTCATACAACCTAATATCATATATGTATAACAACAACTAGAAAGTGTCAAAATATTTGTCACCACACAACTACAAACTAATTGTTGTTCATTTCATCAAAATAAATATACATATGTATTTTCCTCGATTTCCAAGCTCCAAACGTATAAAACAAAAACATTATTAGTATTGCATAACTACTAACAACTAGTTTATGATTCTGGCAAAAAAAAACAATCAAGGGAAAAACACTCCAATAACTAGAAACATGTAAATAAATTGAAAGCATTATAATAATTTCATATTGCAAGTTTAACTTAATTCTTCATGTAAATTTATATTTAAAAAAAAACAAACCTGATGAAAGCAGGGGAGAGGGCAGCCAACGATGTCTATGTGCTTCCAAGGTAGAGAGAAGACATTGGAGAAGTTGTGTATACACAGTGGAGAGGAGAGGTACGTCGGAGGCTGAAAGCAACAAAGAGAGTGGGAGATGTACGCCGGAGGGTGGAGGAGGTGTACGCCGGAGGGTGAGAACAAAGAAGGTGTTATGGGAATGGAAGGAGGTGGAGGAAAAGGGAATGAAGAAAAGGAAGAGAGGAAGAAGATTGAGGAAGACGAAGTCACGGGAATGAAAGAAAAAAGGAAATGCAGAAAAAAGGGAAGAGAAGTCATGGGGATGGGAAAGATGGAAAAAGAGGTATGGGTTTCTGACATGGGAATGAAGAAAAGGGAAGAAAAGTCTCACGCATATCAGAATTTCTAACATGACTTTAAGAGTCCCAAATTTTTTTGGGACTCCTAAAATGTGACTTTAGGCATCTCAAATCCCATTTGGGAGGTCTAAAGTCCCTACTTTAGACGTTCCAAATGGGATTTGGGACGCCTAAAGTCTTACTTTAGGAGTCCCAAATCTCATTTGGGACACCTAAAGTAAGTTAAATTTTTTTAATTTATTTTTTTGGCGCCAGTGGAAATCTTTAGGCGTCCCACATAAAATTTGGGATGTCTAAACTCAACTTTAGGCGTCCCAAATTCAAATTTGGGACGTCTAAGGGTTTTCTTATGTACACATAATTACGAAAATGCCACCGCCTTCCTTTTAAACCACCCAATTTTAAAATTTGGACGTCTATTAGGGTGGTTCTATCATAATTATGTAGTAGTGTGTCTGCTTATCGAGGTCAAAGCAACGCAGTAAACTCTGCAACTTCAGCCAAATGAAGTTGAGTAACTCATATCATATCAAGCACAGTCATGAATAACTTCATTATGGGAGCAATACAGATACAAAAAGTTAAGTTGTCTGCCTTGTAAAAAGTAAAAGGTCCAAAAAAACTATGGACCCTAGAAATAGTTTGCTACTGGAATTAAATACTGTGCTGAGAAAATGCCGGCGTCAAAATGCTATCAGAAAATCACTTCAACAAAATGAATGTGGCTATGAGATTGAGAAATTTCTTTCTATAAAATATAGGAAATAATACAAGAAAATAATATAATGCTGCAACAGCATGCTAAAATACTAGCAAAAATAAATGTGAATATAGAATCGAACAGAAGAGTAGGCTACAGAAAAATAATTACTTTATCAAATCATTGACTGTCAAATCTAGTTCTCAAAAGAAAGTATGGTTTGCATTGTTCATTTAATTCCATCTTATCATCAGTAGTATGCTCACAAATAAAATAGTAATATTCATGCAAAGCATCATGAAAAAAAATGTAGCTTTGCTACACCTTCCAGTTAACTATAGGCTTCCAGAAACAAAAGACTTCTAATCTTCAGTTATTAAATGAAAAAAACCTTACAAAATAAAATATGAAGATCAAGACAGACAAGCATATGAATATATGCATAAGCAGTAATAAAATGTACAGTTTCAATATGTCAAGTTTTCCAAGGTACAACATATTGAACACGATGGTTGCATCTAAAACATATTATTTTCTTTGTTTATTTTATTAATAACTATCAGAGACATTCACAACTCTGTTCAGCTTGATACAGCATATGGGCCTAATATAAAAATAAGAATAACAAATAAGAATATTGACACATAATAGTCTGACAAACCACACGAAGATATCAACCAGAAAAGGAATTATGACTTAAAAAAAAAAAAAAAAAGTCAATAAGGGATTGGTTGTCTAAGCCAAGAGTGCCATTAGGATGTATAAGCCCCAAAATGAAAGCAACACTTATTTTTCCATCTGATATAGACTAGGTAAAAGAAAACAGGCGCCCAACATTTGGATGCACTATCAACATCATGTTGCTGGTATCCCTCCTTCCTCAACATCAAGTACCTTAAGTGAACATATAACCAACTAATTTGAGTAACTCATATCATATCAAGCCCAGTCATGAATAACTTCATCATGGTTTCACTATATAAGATTAAGCTTATGGTAGAAATGAAAAAAATTCACATTAAGCTTAAGCCGACAAGCATAGTTCATTATTTGTAATAAAAACGATAATCATGGTTGCAAGAGATAACAGTATCTACAATATTGAGGTATGGATTTCTCCATTCCACAATGAAACCATAAAATTAAACTGCACCAAATACATAGAAAAGCCTTAAACAAGGCTTCAACTCAGTCCAAAGTCATGCAACAATAGGATCATTTAATAGCCCAATTGTATGTACAGCATAGGAAAGCTCAGCCTGTAAAAAAAAGTACTCAATGTTGAAACAATGAATTATCGGTAGAGCTACTTCAACTTCAATACAAAAAGAAAAAGCAAACACCTATCGTTCATAATGGCCAAGCAGATAAACATGGATTTCAGAATCAAATTATGGCAGCAAACCAACGATCTTTTAGTTTCAATGGAAAAAATAGACTATCTAGTACGATGAATGACCCAATTCCATAATTTTCTGGGACCGAGAAATTACTGAAAAATGATGAAATCGAAGTGAAGTATTTTAAAAAGAAGCTCACTTCCGATATATGTCAGAGGTGTCGATCCAATCGGAGCTCGCTGCAAGGGTGAAGAACATATAAAAACAAGCAAACCTTGTGCTGAAATTCACACACGCTGTTCCGGAGGGAACCACATAGTATCTGATCTCTCTCTCACTCTCTCTCTCTCTCTCTCTATCTCTCAGCGTTAGGTTTCAATTCATCTTCTTCTTCACGTCTGGGCAAGATGGGAAGACATATCCGAAACGGCGAAGCACCTGTGCCGCCGACAAAGGGAAGATAACTCGGAGAAGGCAACCAGAACAGAGAGTGACGAAGATTTGTTGACCCGAGAAAGACATATCAGGATCCAAAATTAATTTATCACTCACCACATCGGCGTCAGCGGCAAGAAATGAGAACGCCAACCACTTTGAATAAGGAAGAAGATCAAACGTTCATCGATTTGGGGACGACTTCCACCCACGCTTACGGAATTGCAGACGACGACGATGCTCAGGGGTTTCTGTTTTCGCCTGTGACTCTTCAGATTTTTGAACCCGTTTGAAGCCTTCCTTCAATATGAGAAATCTGTGTGTGTGTGTGAGTAAATGAGTGTGGAGGGTATTTTAGTCTTTAGCCTTAAACTTCAATATCCTTGATATATTTCATATCACTTTTCTATCTTTTAGATGTTATAAATGACTTTTATAGGTTTTACTATTTCAAATAGTATTTAATAGGGCTTTTCCTTTATTTATTGCATCCGAATATGCTAAACGCATGGGGCAGAAAACAACCAATAGAAACTCTCAAAAAGTGGACCCTTATAAAATGTTGACTATTTGTTTATTACAGTATTAAATTAGCAAGTTGGAGGTGGCAGGGTGGATTTTTCTGAAAGGCTAATAAATTGCTATGGGCGATCTTTCAACAAAACTGAGATCCCATCCCACAGACTTAGTCAAACTAATTCAAAGTGAGACATTCACTACTCCAACTTTATAAATTATAATTAATAATTCCATACAATCTGAATGAACACGTGGAGTTCTTAATCATTCGAGTTACATTAATCTAATAAGATTTCCACAATTTCTATAAGATAATTTTTAACTTGTTTCACCGAGATCGATCTTATTTGAATTTCATTATTTATGTTTTAAAATTTAATAATTTTCTAACTTTATCTCTATTTAATATGAAAGAATGCCGGGGAGACTTGAGAAATCCCAGAACAATAAATTAAAGGAGCAGAGGAGTATATGTTGCATCCAATTTGATATATTATTCATTTTTCTCCTTTGATTCTAGTATTACAATTAAAGGTATCCCTCTCAATTCTCCTTTGTTATATCATTATCTATAAAATAAAAATAAAAAACCTGTGAAATAGTTAACAATAAAAAATTAATAAAATTACTTGTGATTTTGGCATGTGTAGTAATAAATCCTTTGAATTGATAGAGCCTCCTGATATACCTAGTATGTTGTACTTGAACTGTGGGTACCTCCTGGCTCTCTTACCAATTCCGTCAAAATAAAAATAAAAAATAAAACTCCTTCGCCATGCACATGGGTTAAATATTATTAAAAAAATAAATTTGCTTAGAAAAAACGTGATTATCATTAAAAAAAAAAATACTATATATCTAACTCCAACAATGCATGGCTTCTATTTTTTTTTTTGACAGGCTAGGCCTAAGCAAACAGGAAATAGGCTAGGTTGCAAACCTCTGACAGGTCTCCTGGCCTGTTTCCACTCCTATATAGAATAAGGATAAATTTGAAGTTTTTAAAATTTTAATATAGAACTAATGAGATTTAAGTTTTTTCTGTGGTTCCGATGAAACTTATTGTAAACTAAAAAGTATTAAATATTAGTTACTCTCTCCGGTCTAATTTATAAGATGTCTCATAGAAGATAATTTTTGCTCTTTTTATAAAACTTTTTGATAGTTCACATAGCATTAAATATTTTTTTCATATATGCCTATATTAATAACAAGGGCACACGGTGTACGTCGGTTAAGGCTAAAACTGGTTAAGGCTAAAACTAAAAGGCTATAGACTCCAAAAAGACTGTCTAGGCTATATCTTCCATGTGTTTCGTTGTATAACCTCCCATTCGGAAATACATAATGCCAAGTCAATGCAAGTGGATGAATAACTTGTACACTTTGTTTCTTATAATTGGTTATATGAGGTTTTGACCATCGATTATATATTTATGTATTACTCAGATACACGGATGTCATGCCCACCGTTAGAAAAGTAAGAAAAAAGGCAACAAAAAGTCACGTTTTTAATTAGGTTTCAAGATACTTAAAGCTATCAAGGTCAAAGTTTAAAGCTTTTATAATTACGTACTTTTAATTAATTAGGGAATTAAACATAAGCTACGGTCAAATGAGCAAATTATGTTACACGGTCCATACACGATACATATAATATGTGTGGATGAGCTGTGTTTTAGGAGATAGATATATATGGTGCCGGTGCCCCTGGGGATAACACCAAGTTGATCCTAAATTTAATGCGTCCGGCTCCACTGCCTTACTTTTAATTTCTGTCCCTTCCCTTTCCTTTACCCAAAACTTTACCATTTTGGGTGTAAAAAAAAGGAAGATTGGGCTTTTTGTTTTTGTCAAAAATAATATTCAACATCTTGAAATATTTTTTCAATGACGCCTGATATCCTAGATTATTTTTTATGTATATCTAGCACTTTAAAATATTTTTCTAATTGTAACGAGCAATCTAAATTTAAGATGTAGATAGTGTTGATGAAAAAAAAAATTCAGGGGATTAGATGCAAGAAAAAATTATTTAAAGTGATGAGTGAGCTAAAAATTAATTTATGATACTGGGTGTTATTAAAAAAAATACTTTAAAGTGCAGTTTGTTTAACAGTAATTACTAGTAAAAAAATATTTGAGGGTGATCAATGCATCAAAAATTATTTTAAAGTAATAGGTGCCACTAAAAAAATACTTCAGGATGTTGAATGTTATTTTTGGAAAAAAATAATAGGCCTAACCTCCCTTTTTAACACCTAAAGATGTATTTTGGGTAAATGAGAGGAAATGGACAGAAAAGTAAGGGAGAGGAGCAGGACTCAAATTTAATAGTAGTTAATATTGATTCATTTCAAGCCAAAAAAATATTAATTCATAATATTTGTCTAAGTATGAAAATAATTATATAATATATATATATATATAGAAATAATAAACAAATTAAGACCTTTTTATTTAAACTTAAAAAATATGTTATTTTCATATTATTCTGGAATTTTATTTATGAAATGCAATTTATTCTTTACCTCGTTTGACTCCTCAATTTTTTAGCAGCTATTCAGATTCGGAATGTTTCTTCAAAACCCACTTTAAATATAATTCTTTTAATATTTTGATTATTTTCAAAAACTTAAATAAGCATTTTAAAATTTTTTTAAAATAAATAAATAAGTTTCTTAAAAAACAAAAGTTGAAACGAATGGGCCGTTAATTTCACACCCACCTAATTATATTTTTAATAACCTCTGAAAATAAATAAAATATTGAAATTATTTTTTTGGCAGCTATAATAGTAATAATAATAATCTTAATTATAATCCCTACCTCACGAGGGGCTAACGCGAGAGAGGGAGCAACATGTTCAAACCGCCATGGCTGACCAAAACCACCGACCCAATTGAATCCTTAAACCCAAAACAAACCTTGACTTTATCAGAGTCAATCCTCTTGTTTTTCTCACAGTCGACATTCATCAATCTGCATATAAATCTCTCCCTTCTTTCTTCTTTCCCTGCAAATACACCCTCCTCATCTCTCTCTCTCTCACTACAATATAATCGAGCTCAAGAATCTGTGATCTGATTCTCTCTCTCTCTCTCTATTCATGTACTGGAACTGAAAGAAAAGAAGATCAATTTGAAAGCTCTTTCATCGAAGAAGCGAAGCTAATTGATATCAGACTACTTAGATTTCAAGCAGTACTTTAGTTTCTGATATGGGAAATGCAATTGTGACACCGTGTTTTGCGCAGAAAAACCCTAGTTCGTCATCATCATTGTCGTCATCAATAAAACTTGTCTTCTGCGGCGGTCCGAGGAGATTCCTTAGAGGGAAACACGTCGCCGGCGAGGTCATGTTCGAGTTCCCGGAAATGATGGTATGCCACGCCGACTCCTTCTTCATGGGCTTCCCCGTCCCGGCGTTAGCCCTAGACGACGAGCTCATGCCGGGACAAACCTACTTCATTCTCCCCATTGATGGTTTTGCATGCAAGGTCCTCTCACCGTCATGGCTGGCAGCCCTAGGTTCGTCGTTGTCGTCGTCATCATTGTACCCTAATAATAAAACCAGAAAGTCGTTGTCTTCGTCGTCGCCATCTCCGACAATCAAGTTTGGAGAGAGCCCTAGTCCTTTTGAGTACCTAAAGGGCTCAAATGGGAGAGTTGTTATAAAGGTGAAGCCTGAGTTCATCACGAGGCTTATTAATGGAGATAATAATAATGATAATGAAAGTGATGGAAATAATGATGGTAGTTATAGCTTTCTGTGTAGTACTCCAGAGTTGAAGAAACATTATGATCAGCTTGTGAGGTCTAAGGATCAGCTTTGGTCACCTAAGCTTGAGACCATTTCCGAACATAATAAGGTTAGGTTATCGCCTTGCAGATTATTCGGCTTGGAACGGAAACAAAAAGAGAAAAATGTATATTAATTAATGCTTAGGGGAGGGATCTATATGTAGATGATAGGTTTTTTTTTTTTTTTTGAAGAATTGTACACTGGTAGATCAAATGATCTCGATCGTCTCATAAAGTGTTGATTAATTTCAAAATTTTCCCCTCGCTCATAAGTTTTGCAATCAATTCATGATTTGTTCGATGAGTGGATCAAATTATACAATAGAAGCTTGAGAGATGAGGCCACACACACATATTCCAAATTCTTGCACGTATAAGATCAAAACAAACCCATCTGCTAGATCAGATCGGAGGGAGTGTAGTTCACCTATTTCATTCATCTTTATGGCTAGCTAGAATGCGCGAACCAATATATATATATATATATATATGATAGATGAAATTGTTTGAAGAGACTATATATTACATAGCTAGTTCATTTCTCCACCAGCATATACCAAAAAAAAAGAAGTTTTGAAAGTTTGTTTTTATAATACAAATGTCAAGTAAAAACCTGAAAATTATATAAGTTTTGAAGGTTGAAACTGCCTAGATTCCCGTCCTTATTGTTTGGGGGGCTGATTTTATCCTAAATATTAAACCAATTTTTTATATTTATTAATCTTTTTCTAATTTACCTTATTTGATGTTCCCTCAACAATAATAATCCATGACGAGAGAGAAAGATGGAATTAAGGAAGTGATGATTTGGGTGTGTTAGAAAATATATGTCATATTAACTAATTTAATTAACTTTCTTAATATAATCAAATTAGATAAATATATTTTCCATTAACAATGGGAAGAAGTCGAAGACAGAGTGAGAGGTGATGAAGTTATTTTCTTTTATCTAACAAAGTTATTATTTTTTAACGTGTGTGGTTAGTTATATAGAAGAACATTATATCACTAATATATCTGATGAATAATAGTTAGTGCATTGATAAAGCTCATTGGCGACATAAGATCATATATCTCAACAAGAGAGATAATACTATTTATTGTTTGGGTTAATTAGGTTAATTATTTCCTTGTAATCAGTCATTAATGAAGTGGTACTAGTCTACTAATTAGACACTGTATTTGAATTATATCATGAAGTTGCTCATGATTCATGAACACTAGAACCCAAATTTTATTTTTTCTGATGAAACTTTAAAATTAAAACATGTACTCCCTCTAGTCCTTTTTATAAGCAACTTTTATCCTTATTATGTAAAATGAACTACTGGTTAAGATTAGTTAAAAACAGAAAATGTGTCAAGAACATCATGCTTCTTCCAAATATACCTCTATTTATAAAAAGAGTATAGAAGAGAGAATGATTAACAAATGTGAGAGAGTATAAGTATTAAATATGAGAGAAAATATGTAATAAATTAGTAAAGGAAAAAGAATTAGTGGTGAATAGGAAATAGTTAGTATAAAGATGTATATTTAATAGGAGTATAAAAAAAAGTAGTTTAAATTTTGAGATATAAGGAGAAAGTTGCTTATAAAAAATACTAATAAAAAAAATTTATTTACAAAAAAAAAAAAAAACCAGAGAGGAGGGAGTATAATTGAGTAAAAGCATATGCAATATAACTTAAATTGTCCGGAACTTTAATTTGAGTTTTCGAAATTGAAAGTGATTCTCAAGACGATGGGTTTGACCGCATTAAATATATCTACTAAGGACGAATTAAAACGAATCAAATACGGTCAGAATTGAGGAATCTGAATTATTCACGCTTCTCCGAAAGTTGAAAGTACCTTATCTGATTAGTCAATCCATGCAATTAGGTGAATCTTCCTTGGCCAGAATTAAGATTCTCTCTCTCTCTCTCTCTCTCACAATATAACACGAATTTATTTAATTTGATTAGATTAAAAAAATTAATTAAGTTAGTTAATATGACGTATATAAAAATTAAGAGTAAAATACTCTGACCACCCTCCAGTTTTGCCTTAATTACACAGACCTCCCCTCTATTTTAAAAACATACACTTAAGTCCAAACAGTTAACTCCGTTAAGAATATTCTAAAAAGATTCCAAAAATATATTTTTTTAATTAAATTTATTTTTTCTTGCACATTTTGACTAAAGTTGTTTTAAAGAATTTAAGAGTTTTTTTTATCTATTCCTTAATTTCTATTTTTATCTTTACAAGTAGTTATCTGTTTGATGATTTTAGCATTGGTTAATGTAAATATCACAAACGTTGAATATTCAAGCAAGATTTTAAATAAAAATATGCTTGATCAAATGTAATTATAAATATTTGTGGAAAAAATATTAAATTATAAATTTAAATGACACATACAATCTCATACTTATATAGTTTATTATATTTGATAAAAATATGTGTTTAATATATATTTTAAGTCAAAATTAATTTATAATATCAAAATTAAAATTTTTTTTTTAAAAAATTAGAAATTTAGAGAATCTAATAGAATAAATTTATGGTTGTATAAATTTTTATTAGCCCCTATATATATATATATATATATATATATATAATTCTAATATTGAAGAATGACATTTTGTTTAAAAAAAAATTTAAAAGTCAAACTTAACGGTCAACTAACGGTTTGGGTGGATGGAAATAGAATCTCAAACTATAAGGGAGGTTTGTGTAACATACATTTTAGTTTTAAGGGAGGTTTATATGGGTTTCTAAAATAGAGAGGAGGTATGTGTAATTAAGGCAAAATAGAGGGGAGGTTAGAGTATTTTACTCAAAAATTAATTAAGTTAGTTAATATGACGTATATTTTCTAAAACATTCTAGTCATTTTCCTTAAAATATTCCCTCATTCTCTCTCTTCCTTGATTATTATGGAGGAAGTATTAATAGGGATAAATTAATAAAAGACTGACAAACATAAACATCTGTCTTATATTTAGGACTAAGATAAACTCTCCAAATAGATAATATATTAAGAACAGTCACTACAAAAAAAACGTGAATTAGTAGCGATTAAAAATGGGTATTAGTAGCGGTTTTAACCGCTACAAACAAGGTTAGTAGCGGTTACTCAAACAGCTACTAAATCGTACGTTGCAAGCAGTTTTGTAGCGGTTATATAAAACCGCTACTCAATCAAAAATAACCGCTACATACTTTGTAGCGGTTCAACTTAACCACTACAACACATACATGGATGAAATTTTTTTCAGAGATATTTGTAACGGTTATATAACCGCTACAAATATAAAAAATTGAAATTTTGAGAGCTAAAAAAAAGAATTTTTTATTCTGTAGCGGTTAACAAACCACTATAAATATAAAAAATTGAAAATTTGTTGGCGAAAAAAAAATGACATTTTTTTATTGTGTAGCGGTTAACAAACCGCTACTAATTTTGAATTTCATGAAATTAGTAGCGGTTTTGAAAACCGCTACTAATTTCATGAAATTCAAATTTGGCGCCAAAAAATTTAAATTGAGTTGTAAAAAGGCGCGTTATTTAGTAGCAGTTTAATAACCGCTACAAATATTTAAAATTTTTTTAAAAAATATACAATTATTTTTTTCTGTTTTTTCAATATTAAATTAAATATTTTATTTTGTTATAATTTTATCTATTTCAATTAGTTTATTATTCAATAGTTTAACTTATTAATAAATAAAAAGGAAAGATGTAATTGAATTGGATTAGTATAAAATTTATATTAATAATATTATTAAGGATAGGTAGGTAATAAGGAATTATTATGTTATCTAATATAATGTAATTGTGTATGAAAAATAGATGAAAAATGAGATACAGTTATGATATATCTAGAAAAAAAAAATGGTTAGAATAAATTTTATAGAAAGGAAAGAAGTATTCTAAAAAAAATTAAAAATCTTGTTACCATATTTGATCGTATTATTCAGCTCCTCTACTCAAACGAAAGAAGTTGTAAATGAGAGAAAATGAAAGAAAGGTAAGGTGAAAAGAAATTGGGGAGTGTTTGAAATGAGTTGTGGTAAGGGTATTTATAGGGATCCACGTACTATTTGTCGCGGTTAATGTAGTGGTTATTAATTAGTAGCGGTTATTTATATTTTTGTAGCGGTTTAATATTCATAGTGCTATTTGTAGCGGTTAATGTATCCATTTTGTAGCGGTTATTCAGTTAGTAGCGGTTAATTTTTTTATTTGTAGCGGTTTAATAACCGCTACAAATATTATTTTAATTTTTTTTTATATTTTTTTTACATTTTATTTTAAAAAATTTTTTGCATTTTTTGTAAAGACAAAAGCATAATTTGAATTTGATTACTCATCGTCGCCATCCCTACAGAAATTTTGTAGAAAAATTATTGTTATTGATGTATTATTAAATTTAAAAAATTTAATTCAAATGACATGGACTTAAAAAAACTCACCGCAGTAGAGGTAAATTGTCATCGCCTTCAGGGAAGTAGTTTTCAAAATCAGCTGGTTGAAATGGCTCACTCTCGTAGACGATGTTATCGCCTTCACCCATGTCTAAAGGTCTCTTGGCTTTAAATGAACGACCATGTGCCAATCCCTATGCCTCTCATCCTTGACATAATAAACCTGATGTGCCTCTGAAGCTAGAATATACAGCTCATCATCTTGAGAAATACCAGTATGAATCGGTCGTGAGAAATTGACTGATGTGATCCCTAGGTCGTCAGTTGTCAGTCCCCGAGAAGTAGTGGTATTTGCCCACAAACACTTGAACAGCGTCACGGTGAAATGGCCTTGATAATTAAGCTCAACCACATCAAGAAGCTTGCCATAGTAAGGGACGCCTCCGAACTGCATGTTGGCGTCATTGCTGCTCGCATAACTCCTTGTCCCAAATGTGCCATAAACACCCGAATTCTGTGTTTGCAATCCTTGATCCCGTGAAACCGTGTAAAACTTAAAACCATTGACATTGTATGCTATAAACCGTTTTGCATGATCAAGAGGGCCGATTGCGAGAGCTCTGAAATCTGGTGAGTGTTGGTTGTGGTCATTTAATATTCTGCGCGCAAACCAGCTCGGGAATTCTCTGTGGACCCTCCTATCAACTTCCGAGGATGTCTGTGTACGGATCCTGAGTTGACGCTTAACATGACTTCTGAATTCCCTGCAATTAATAATAGAAAGGCGTTAGTGAAATGAAAGTAAGAAATGTTACAAAAGATATAGATCGAATAACATGTGAGTGTACAATTCTTACCGTATGAAAGGTTCAACTTGAGTGCAATTAATCAAGACATGTCTATGTGCTTGGAACTTCTCAATTGCCGTTAGTTTGAAGTTCTCAGTTGCTCCAACTGGTTTACCAACACGAGGGATAAATTCTCCTGATGTCGGTGCAGGTTCAGGACAATCGTCAACACGAGACGAGCGGTTGAAAGCCGTCTCAAGATCATCAAAGTACCTTGAGCAAAAATATAGCACCTCATCCCCTATATAGCCTTCAGCTATAGAACCTTCTGGCCATGCCTTATTCCTCACGTAAGATTTTAATTTCCCAAGGAACCTATGAAGTACAGAAGAGAAAATTGATATAAAATGATGAAAAGGACGACTAGCAAAATACGGATAATAAATGAAAGCACATATTTAAAATGAGTACCTCTCAATCGGATACATCCAACGATATTGTACTGGTCCAGCGAACTTTGTTTCATGAATGAGGTGGACTGTGAGGTGAACCATCACAGTAAAAAAGGACAGAGGAAAGATCATCTCCAAATGACAAAGCGTAAGAATAATTTTCGACTGCAGCTGATCGAGCTCCTTAACGATCAAAACCTAAGAACACAACTTCCGAAAGAAAGAACAAAGTTCCACCAAAACGATGGAAACATCAGGAGGAAGTGTATTCTTTACAGCCAAAGGGAGTAACTGCTGCATAAGAACATGTGAGTCGTGACTCTTCAGGCCAGCAACCTTTCGAGCCTGCAAGTCGACACATCGAGAAATGTTGTTTGAATACCCATCAGGAACTTTTAATTTCTTCAACGTCGCAAGGAACACTTCCTTGTTCGGTTTTGTGAGGGTAAACTTTTCCGGTGTAAATTTGTCATGCTTATCTGGCCAAGCGTCTTCACGAACTCCCATGTCACGTAAATCTTTCCTCGCTTGAAGGTGATCTTTTGTCTTGCCGGTTTCGTTAAGCAGCGTATACAGCACATTGTCGCAAACATTCTTTTCAATGTACATTACATCAAGACTGTGGCAAAGTAAATTAGATCTCCAATGTGGAAGCGTGAAGAAAATACTTATCTTCTTCCACTGCTGAGGCACTGAAGTCTTGCGCGTCTTTTGGCGAGTTTGTGCTGAATCGTCGCTTTTTCCAAACTCGAAGTCAACATGCTCAAGCTGCTGTAAGATATCTGTACCAGACAAAGTCTGAGGTGGTCCTCTTTTCTCTGGTTTCCCATTGAAGCGATTCCGTTGCAATCTGAACTTATGCGTTCCATCGAGAAACTCCGATGCCCCATAAAGCACCACTTTCGGCTGTGGGAAAGGCGCAATGCGTTAGAGTCAAAATTGCAATCTGGACACGCCGACCCAGTATACACATTCCAACCAGATAATATGCCAAGGCCAGGAAAGTCACTAATCGTCCACATCAAGGCTGCACGCATGTTGAACAAAGTCTTGCTGTAAGCGTCGTACGTCTCCAACCCGATATTCCACAGGTCAAGCAATTCCGCAATAAGCAGTTAGAGATACACATCGATGTCATTGCCCGGTGCCTTTTTACCTGGAATGATCATAGACATAATGAAAGAGCTTGGTTTCATATACATCCAGGGGGTAAGTTGTAGGGAATTAAGACTACCGGCCAAATACTGTAACTTGTGCTAAGATTCCCGAAAGGATTGAAACCGTCGGTCGCCAACGCAAGTCGAACATTTCTGGGGTCAGTCCCAAAATCTGGAAAGTCGTTGTCAAACGTTTTCCAAGCAGCTGCATCCCGCAGATGTCTTAATTTACCGTTTTCGTTTTTATCAACGGCATGCCACCTCATGTGCTCAGCAATTTTAGACGACATAAATAATCTTTGTAGACGAGGTTTCAAAGGGAAGTACCTAAGAATCTTTGCAGGTTTCTTCTTCTTCTTTTTCCCCTTCCGAATTGTCTTGTACCTCGATGTGTGACATATCTTACACGTCTCCCTGCTGGAATCATCTCCCCAATACAGCATACAATCATTTGGGCATGCATCAATCTTTTGATAATTCAACGCCAACCTGTTGATAATCTTCTTGGCCTCGTAGAACGTTGTGGGAATCTCGGCGTCGGGGAATGCATCTTGTAATAAGTCGAGCAACATCGACATTCCCTTATCTGTGATCCCACACAAGCACTTGATATGATACAATTTGATCAAGAAAGAATATTTAGAATATTTGCGACAACCTTGATATAAAGGATGATCTGCTTCATCCATCAAGCTGAAAAAATCCTGAGCTGCTTCATTCCCCATAAAAGCCGGCTCAGAGCCGTGCACTTCTTCGTTGAAGTTGTCGCCTTGAAATCCAAACGCATCACGCACAGCATCATTCACAGGATCATCTTCATCTACTTGAACGCCTACTTGAGAACTTCAAGGAAGAGCATCGTCATATCTAATGCCGGCCTTCTCACCATGAACTGCCCAGAACGTATAGTCCTCAAGGAAAGGCTTCACAAGCAAATGTTCCTTCACAACATTTCGTGCATACCACTTCTTGAACTTGCATTTCTGACACGGACAGACGATCTTGCCGTTACAGCTGGCGTGAGTGAATACGAAATCCAAGAAACTGTTTAATCCGTACAAATATTCAGGAGAATTGCGTGGCAACCTTATCCATGATTTATCCATAGCTACAAGTGAAAGAGAAGAAAGTATAGAGAAGAAGATGAGTGAGAAGATAATGACGAATGCCTAGAACCTTATATTCTGAATTTCCAACGTTTATAATTTTGTAGCGGTTTAAGAACCGCTACACCAACCTCTACAGTTATAAACTATTAGTAGCGGTTATATATATAAAACCGCTACTAATATTCAAGCCGTTACACATTGGTGGGAAATTCAAAATTTACTTGTTGAGTATTTGTAGCGGTTATATATATAAAACCGCTACTAATATTAAAGCTGTTGGACAACAAATTTTAAAATAATTTTTAATTTGTAGCGGTTATACATAACATAACCGCTACAAATGTGCACAAAGGAGGCAAATTTCAAAATTCAAATGATGAGTATTTATAGCGGTTATTAGTGTAAAACCGCTACTAACATATATATATATATATATATATATATATATATATATTTGTAGCGGTTTCACAAGAGAAACCGCTACAACTATATATATACATTTGTAGTGGTTATTAGTGTAAAACCGCTACTAACACATATATAGTTGTAGCGGTTTCTCAAGAGAAACTGCTACAATTATATATATAAATTTGTAGCGGTTATTGGTTTAGAACTGCTACAAATATATATATTTGTAGCAGTTTTAAGTTAAAACCGCTACAAATATATATGCTTTATTTTTTTTTTAATTTACATATAAATAATTCATAAATTAAACAACGCGATCTAATAATATAAATATAATTATATTAAACACAATAAGAAAATTCTAAAATAAATACATATATATATATATATATTTACAAATGTTTAAACCAAAAAAAAATGTCCTAAACTAAGTAGCTGGAGGCTGATCATCTGGTGTTCCCTCAGGTGGGGCTCCCTCAGCTGCTGCTGGCTCAGGCCACTGCGCAGAGTGAACCACACCATCGTCATCAGTAGGAGCAGCAGCAGGAGGAGGAGGAGGAGGAGGAGTAGTACTCGGGACGACGTAGCGAGGGACAGGGGGAACCACTGGATGCTGCTCGTTCGGGAACAGGCGACTCCATGCTCCCTCGAGCATGTTGTTCGCGATCTCCCGCCACTGCGTCTGCTGAGTGTACATCATATCAGTGTGCAGCTGCAGGTGCTGCATATGCTGCACCTGCATCTGCTGCTGCTGCTGTGCCATCTGTTGCTCCAAATCTGACCGCAGCTAGTCAATAGACTCGTCCCTCCGACGTCTGACCCTTCTAAAGCTGCCAGCCTCAGAGGCGGCGCTACTGGCGTAGACCATGCTGGGTCTGGTGCCTATCCCCATACCCCACACGCGTCCGGGGTGCTCAGCCTGAGCCAGACCCGCCTTCAAATGAGCCGTCGGGTCCACTGACCCCTGTGACTCCTCAAGCTGGGTCTGTCGCAGCTCAGCCTACGACTGCTGCATCCGCTCCTGCCATTTTATGAAACAATTACTAATTTGCATTTTTCATTATTAACTTGGTTTTATAAAAAATATAATAATAAAATTACTTACAATGGCCACCTCTGCCTGCTGAGAGGTCACAGTCCCGTCACGGTGTCTATGTGTGATGGCGTACAGCTCCCCAAAGTCCGTCTGACGGTTCTCCTGCTGTGCCTTCGTCTCTTGAAACAATTACAAAATAATAATTAGTATTATGAAATAATCAGCTAAAAGTAAGTGATATTTTGAAAAGTTACCAGCTCGCTGTAGGTCATAGCAAAGGTCTTCGATCCTGCTGTGTGGTGGATCGTCTGCTGCGCCCGGATCTCGGTGTTCCTCTGAGAAAGCTCCTGGAAAAAAAATATTAAATGTATTATAATTTAAAATTAAATAAAAATTAAATTGAAATTATAATTTAATATTTAACAATTACAAAATTATATATCAAAAATCTAATAAATACATTACCTGCGCCTCAGGGCTCCTCCTGAACTGGATGAAACGCGCCCAGTCGTTCGGCGGCACGCCGTCCGGGACGCTCTCAATCAGCTGCTCCAGAGGCATCGTCCCATCCTTATCCACCCTGTAGAAGAGACGGTTCCTCCTGTTCCTCCAGGCGTCACCCATCTTCACGAGGGCGAACCTCTTCCGGTTGGCCCGGACGGCAAACCGCAACTGAAAAAAATTATTTAAATATCAATAATTATAAAAACCATAATTTAAAAAAAATTAATTAAATAGAATTAATTACAAAAAATATTAATTAAATAATTTTAATTACCTGAACCACCTCCTCCCAAGCCTGGTCCTTCGGCCCCCTCGGAACGTGCCTCCACGTCGTGAAGTGAAGGGGGAACCACATCTAATTCACGCCCAGGTCGTTCAGGAAGCGGTTGAGCAGGTGACCCCCATTGTGGATCAACTGGTCAGTGCCCTCATTCCACGGCACTATAACTCGGAGGCTCCAATTCAAGCTGTTCACACCGGCCATGTCTAGCCTCCTCGTCGAAACATTCCCCTACTCGTCTACACAGTTTACCGCACGTTAGATAAATTGTAATTCAAAGTTAACATTTCTAATTTAAATAAATAATTTACTAAATTAAAAAATTAATTTACCTTCGACCTGTACCTCAAACCTAGTGGACAACGAAGACGACCCTCGTGGGTTGTTCTGCTCCCGAGCGTCCTCCTCATCGAGGAACTGCTCCATCTCCCTGAACCCAATCGGGATCTTGAACTCCTCCTCATTAAGGAAGTCCTCAATGCTAATATCTGGCCCCCCAACCTTAGGTACCTCTGGTGCGGTCGTCTCCTGTGGGATCATCTGCGGTACCTGTGGTAGGGCCGACTCCTGTGGGGGAGATGGGCTGAGATGCCACGGTAGCCCTGCCTCCGCGCTACCCCCTCCCTCTGCCCCCTGCCCAGCTGCTGACACCCCATAAAATCAGTCTGGGGACCTCAGGGGCCTTCCCCTTATCCTGTCCTGAAGCCATATCAACTGTAAAAATTAAAAAAAAAATTAGTCACATTATTATGCAAAAATATAATAAAAATACAAATATAAATAAAATACGTGTTATATACGTACCTCAAGTGCAAATACTGAGAAATACTGAGCAAAAACTCCTATATAGACGTCTGAACGCTCAAATCTCGAAGAAATCACTCAAAGAAACCTCAGGAAACAAAATGAGCAAAAGGAGAAATGAAGGAGGCGGTGGCTTAAATAGGTCGGATATTAGTAGCGGTTATTCAAATAACCGCTACTGTAACCGCTATAAATAATTAAATTTGTAGCGGTTCTACAATAGCCGCTACAAAATATAACAACATTTGAAATTCTGTAGTGGTTATTGCCCAGAATCGCTACAAATGTCGAGACTCTTGGAATTCTATAGCGGTTATAGGGGCATAACTGCTACAAACTTCTGACCTTTGGTATTTTGTAGCGGTTCTGTTGCTGTAACCGCTACAAATAACCGCTACATTGTTGGCACGCCAACTGGCGGGAATATTATAGTGGTTTCTGTGCATTAACCGCTACAAAATCACCGCTACAAGTTTTGGCAGGAATTTCGCGCCAAATTTGTAGCGGTTTTTTGTACGCAATCGCTACAAAAAAACCTTGCCGCTACAAATTTGTAGCGGTTTAGGTGAAAACCGCTATAAATACTATAATATGTAGCGGTTTAATATAACCACTACAATTGCACCGCTACAAAATACCTTTTTTTTTGTAGTGAGTAAGGAGTATTATCTTTTTAAAAAAAGAAAAGAAAAAAGTCAACTTCAGCCAAACAAAAGAAAAGAATCTCACACCTATGTTTCATCCTTTTAGAGGCTGTTAATTTTTTAAAAACGAAAGTGAAGAAAACAAGTAGCTTGAATGTAAACTACTAATTTGTTTCATTATCCTTGTTTTTTATATTAACTAAGGTTAGAACCGGTAATACGGGATCAACCCTCAGGTTCAACCCACCAACTTGTAGGTTAGGTATAGATTAGGGTTGGCACTTTTACAACCTGAAAAAATGCCTATTGCAAAGGCCCGCACCTCGTAACTCACGGGTTGGCGGGTTAACTTGTACTAATTTTTTTTTAACAAAAAATATGGTAATGTCACAAACCCCTAAAGTCTCACACTCCAATTTTGGTACCTCATAATCCCAAAGAGAAAGAATTACAGCCTCCTTCCTCATTCTTTAAATTAAGTTATTGTATTTTGATTGTTTGATAGTGATTTGATGTTTTTTATTTGTAAACTTTGTCAAATTTAATGATTTTATCTCTTAAATTGTGAATTATGTTTTGCAAATGGAATGATTGATATTAGAAAAGCAAATTTGATAACTCATACATACATATTTCGAATTTTCAGCCATCTTAAAAAAAAGGGAAAAAGATAAAAAGTTCGGGTTTGCGGGTTGGCCCGCCAACCAACCTTTACAAGGTAGGGTTAGCATTTTGTTAACCCACAAAAAGTGCAACCCGCACCACACAACCCCCAAGTTGATGCGGGACAACCCATTTTCCAGGCTCCAAGTCTAAGGCTATAACAATTTGGAACATTCATAGATGCCACATTGATGTTTAGCCCAAGCGATGTAGTTTTTGCGAGTTAAAAGAAATAGGGTCTATTTGTATTAATATTGGAAAAAGTAATTTTTATTTCAATGGCTTTTACAAACTAAAATTAGGGTAAAACTTAGCTAATATGATGTAATTTATGTTTTGATAAAATTTTATTTAAAAAAATAAATTTGACAAACCATACGAAAAATATAATTACAAAAAGCATCAAGGTGACAAAAAAAGGGGGGAGACAAATGAACAGAACGCGAGTTCGGAAGGTTGAAAGCAACAAAAAGTTGCTTTAGATTTGAAGTTGCATTTGAGGTTGAAGTGTTTTTTTCTCAAAATGTTAATCCAAACACTCTCAAGCTTCAACTATTTTTTTCTTTCCAAATGCACGCTTTTATTCCCACTAGGCATAGGTACGAGGTATCCACCTATTTAAAACAATCATGTGTCAAGCCCTAGATGTGTGCACTTCTTTTTAGGGCCTGTTTGATACGCTGGAATTGGTTTTGATGGAAATGGAAATAGAAATGGATATGGATATGGATATGGATATGGAAATGAGGTTTAAAAGTATGTTTGATATGTCATGGAAATGAGGCTTAATTTTTATATCAAAAGTCTAAAAAGCCCTCCTATTTTTTTATTAAAGAAATTCATTAAGCATCAACCCATCTTTTTCTTCATCTTCACCGAAACGGAACCCACTTGGAGATTTGAAAATCTTCATCTTCATCTTCACGCAAGACTAAGCAAAAAAGGAAACAGGCGCACAAATCAACTCATCTTCATCAACACATCAACCCATTGTCTCCACTCAGTCGCTCATCCACGTCGCTACCGTCATCACCACATCAACTCACCATCTCCAAATCTACCGTCGTCGACCAGATCTGCAAGTTGGGCTCATCGGAGAATAGTGAGGAAGACGAATAGGCTGTTGCTGTGCTCGCCGGTGATGGTGGTGGTTGGTGTTAGTGCGCCGACGTGAAGTGCTGTGTTGTGCTTTACTCGTGAAGATGAAAAGTGATAAGGGTAAAATTAGAATTCCATAGAATTTCTTGCAAATCTGAGCTTTTTTAGTGGAATTGATCTTGGTGGAATTTGCCTTATTTGAGTTCCATGTGGAAATGGAATTTTGTCAAATTCCACCATACCAAACATCCTTAAGGTATGGAATTGACCTCCATTTCCATTTCCATATGGTCAATTCCAACATATCAAACAAGCCCTTAGGGTCTCTCATAAAATCCCTTCTATTTCCTCCCATCCCCTCTGTCAAACCAAACATATCCTTAATGAAGATTCGAACATTAATTCGCTTCTGCATTATGAGATCTTATTCTCGAAATGCACTTTTTGTGAGAGTAAGTTTCCTCGCCTATGGAGGAAAAATGAGTAAATAACTTAACAAACTAACGTTTGGTTTACATTGGGCCATTGTAAGACTTTTGGAAAACTGAGCCTTCCTAATTTATGTCTGGATCAGCGCAATCCATGTCAGGTCCAATAGCAATAGATTATTGGATTTTTAGTAAACGTGAATATGGGCCAGAAAACTCATTTGATCCACTAGATCTGGTCTGAGAAAAACAAATAAAAACTTATTAGATTATTATTCCTCAAATGTCAATATGTCATATTATAATCTATGATATCTTTATTAAAAAATAAAACTAAAAATAGTTTAGGGAAAATCTCTTGAAAAGAACTTAAAAAATGTTAAAAGACGGTATTTTAAATATTCATAATATTAAAAAGGTGATAGAGTTTGATTCGTCTTTTTCAATATTAAAAAAAATGACAGAATTGTCCCTTAGAGTTTAATTTTCACTTTAACAGAATTAACAATGAAAACCTTATCCTAACTTATGAAATTTTTATCAGAATTTGTGAAACCCTTATCAGATCTTGTAAATTTTAATTTGCTACGTGTGAAAAATCTTTACAGAACTTGTAAAACCCATATAAGATCTTGTGAATCAAAATTTGCAACTTATGCAATTCTTTAAGAAATTGTGAAATTCTTTTGAGAACTTGTGAAAACCTTACCTGAATTTGCTAAACCTTTATCAAAACTTGCAAAACCCTTATTAGATATTGTGAATATTGTAAAATTCTTTAAGGAAGTTGTGAAATTATTTTAAGAATTTGTGAAAACCTTATCCGAACTTGTTAAACCCTTATTAAATCTTGTGAATTCAAATTTACAACTTGTGACATTCTTTTGAGAGCTTGTTAAACCTTCATCAAATCTTGTGAATTTTGATTGCAACTTGTGAAATTCTTATGAGAAATTATGAAAACCTTAGCTAAACTTATGAAAACTTTTATCAGAATTTATGAAATCATGCCTTCATCTTTGTTCTTAATTTTTGGGTTAATATAACTTTTGGTCTCTGAAGTTTGATCTAATTTTGGTTTTGATCCTTGAAGTTTTATCTTTAATCCCTCAAGTTTGAAATTTTGGTTTTGGTCCCTCAAGTTTGAGAAGGACTTGGTGGAAAACCAAAATTGAACCGAACCGGAAAAAAAATCAAGTTATTTTCAAACTTTAGGGACCAAAACCAAAAATTTCAAACTTGAAGGACTAAAGGTAAAACTTCAGGGACCAAAACCACCGATTTTAAACTTGAAGGACAAAAACCAAAATTAGAGCAAACTTCATGAATCAAAAGTTATATTAACCATAATTTTTAACTTCGAGGAACAATTTTATCATTTTCTTTTAATTTTAAAAAGGACGAATCAAACTCTAACACTCCTTTGATATTATCAATACTCGGAACATCTCTTTGTCTTTTGATATTTTTAAAGTTCTTAAGGGATTTTTGCAATATTTTAACTATATTGCAGAGAATATAAGAAAATAAATGATTCTATAAAGATTAAAGAATATAAATGTATATGGAAAAAAATTTTTATTTTATTTTTCGGTCAAATTTACTTGATTAAAATCAACCATTTTTTCTTCAATATTGATTTTAATTTAAATAGAAACATTTCAATTACTAATTTTAACCTTAAATATATAAGAATTTTTATTTTATTTTTTATATTTATCATTTTTCTCTAATTTATTTCACTTAAGTTATAAATATATATATATATATATATATATATATATATATATATTTATATTGGCGTCAACTTATAGACTTATATATAACTATAATATATATGTCCAAAAAAAAAAAAGACTTATATATAACTATAATATAATGGTTCTACATAAATTTTTTCCCCGCAATAATCCACATAAACTAATATATACACATTTATTTAATCTTTATAAATCATAATAAGAATAATATTTTTTATGGGTTAAGGGAGTCATTTTTTCCTGACCGTTATTACTATTAATTTTGACCATTAATCAAGCTTCTTGAACCCAGACTGGACTGTCCGGGTTCATATTTTAAAAAAAAAAAAATTAAAATTTTTTTTTTAGAATTTCGTGTTATAAGTTTAAAATTTTTAATTTCTTATCGGTTTGGCCCCGGTCTGATCCACTGACCCTTAACCCAATACCCCGACCGGTTCAATGCCCGATCCGAGTTTTAATACATTGCCATTTAGGGCTGTTCGGGATCGGGATCGGGATCGGGAAATCCCATTCCCGATCCCGATCCCGAAAAGTGATCGGGAAGGGATTTCATTCTCGATCCCGATCCTGATCCCGAGAATTTCCCGTCCCGACGGGACGGGAAATCCCGAAATCGGGATCGGGAATTTCCCGAATTTCCAGAGGTGGAAATGCTTCGGGAAAAATGGAAAATGCTTCACACCTACTGCTTTACATAATGGTGTATTGATCCAAACGGACTACATGAAGTGTCTTTCTACTAAAAGGAAAAAAGACAAATAGAATCAGAAATCTTACGTGTCTTTAGTGAACCAAAATAGAATCAGAAAGTTTGAGTTGATCTAATGCCTTTGGATTACATTCTTGATGTTCAACAATCAACAATAGCAAACTACATCTATTGCTTGCTGTTAAGTGCTAACTAATAATAGATATAAAAACAAATATCACCAAATATATTCTCTGGACATCAAATCATCTAATCATCAGTTTAACCAAATAAATATATGACTAGTTCAAGAAAACATAAAAAGAGGGAATATCTGGCTAGCAAGTGTAGATGACTAGTTCTTCACCATCTTCTATTCTTCTTCTTCTTCTTCCTCCTCTGCCTGCTTCTGCTTCACCTCTTCTTTTTCTTGTCCTTGTTCTTGCCAATGAATCTCATCACTAGATCTCTCCGTGCAATTCCCCATATCAAGTTGAAAGTTCTTGAACTTGACCTTTCTTTGTTCTGTTTTTCCTCTGCAAATTAACTTCTCTTTCAATACTGGATAGTCAATAAAAATCAGTGACCAAAGATGACTTGCATACGAACTACCAAAGTTTGAAGCATAAAGTTTTTGTTGTTATTGTAGATTTTTATATCATACTACTAAAAATCCAAAATATTTTCTTTAATCCATATTGCTGTTGTCATATTCACTAATTTATCCCAAATAGCAAGAAAATCAATATACTGAACCTCTAACAATACAATTAACTCAATTCAACATCCACAAAGCCATAGAAATCAATTATATAATTATATTTATCCAAAGCTTCTTTTGCATGAGTGTAGTAGAAAATACAACAAAACCAGCAAGTAGCAACTGGCAACTGCCAAGAAATGCAGAGGAAGAACCATAAACAAAACTGTCGATACTCGATAGGCAAGAAATTCCAGCAACCAGAGATAGGCAAAATGCCATATTCCATTTTCCTAATTTTCAGACAACTATTAACAAGTATTGATTCAACATGTTTAAAAGGATAATCTATAAAAAATTAGAAGGAAAAAAAATCACTGAACCAGAGCAATAATTCGTTCAGATTTAACATAGCATAGGAGGACTAGGCATGTCTTTGATGTTTATGATTTGTATTTTGAACATTATCTGCCCTTGCTTATTAGTGAATTTAGTGTTAAGATTTAAGACTCTTTTTTTGGTCCACTAATGATCTATTCACTCATTAATCTATGAAAACATGAAGGGAAAGAAAATTCAGTGTGACTATGGAAACCAGACAGTGGATTAAACTATGATCACACAATCATTATGTTAATAGAATAACTGAATAAGGGCATTACAAGCTCAAGGATTAAACTAATTGTTCGTTTCAAAAATCTGGACAAAAGAATTCTGTATTAATTCTGCAGAAGATCAAATTCACATATAAAATCTGGACAAAAGAATTCTGACATATAAAATCTACAACTACAAGTAGGAAGACCAAAGAAGAAAAAGCAAATTCAAACGAACAATTAGCCAATTACCACTTGCGGAGTTGCAGATCTTCCGATATGGAGATTGGTGATTTGGAGAATAAATTCGGAGAGGGATGCGTGCCAGGAACACAGTCGGATGGGTCGTCTGTCGCACAGGGAGGGGATGAGAGACCGAGATTAGGGTCCTCAGCCGGAGTTACCGTCAGTCCGTCACCGACGCCGAGAGATCGCGTCATCCGTCGCACAGGGAGGGGACGAGAGACCTAGATCAGGCGTCCTTGGGCAGATCTACCGTCGCCGACGCCGACAGAAGTGGGAAAGGAATTATTAGGGCTCGAAACTTCGAACCAGAAGGCAGACGAATCGCAGAAGCTTCGGTGTTCAGATGAGATGAGATGGGTCTGTGTCGAGTTCGATAAGCCTGAGATTGAGTGTAGTGTGGACGTGTGGTGTCTGGTGTGAGTGAGTTAGGAATAGATGCTTCAAAAAAAAAAAAGTTTCGGGATCGGGAAATACTGATCCCGATCCCGATTTTTTCCCGTCCCGATTTGTTCGGGATCGGGACGGGAAGGTCGGGACGGGAAAAGAATGCACACCCCTATTGCCATTAATTAATCAAATATGATGAGTTAACCGTCCACATGTTATTCAGGTCATTTTTATTAAGGTATAAATTTATCCAGAAGTTTTAAATCTAATTTTTTTAAAAAAAATAGATAACATAAACACTTTTTAGACTGATTTATATTTTAATAAAAATTGACATGAATCAGAGATAACAACAAAAGCGAATTACTCTCCTTTTCACAATTCTAGAGTAAAATTGCCTTGAAAATCTGGCAAAATTGTCTGGTGACCAATTGCGGGTAAAATTGCCCCTAACCCGTTTTTCATTTATGATTTTAACCTAAAATTCATTCCTAGGCCCCCAATGCGCGGTCCTTCTTCGGACTTCAGGCTACAAACCTCGCCGTCTCCGGTCTCCTCATTCCGTCCCCGTTGCAGTCGCCGGCGTTGTTATATCTCCAGCTGCCGTCGCATCGCTCTTCCATCTCACTTACTCACTTTCAGCCTTTTACCTGTTCTCTGGCTACTATTCATCCTTCGTCATTCAATCTATAAACCTGTCGCCAATGGGTGTGGAGGCGCCAAATACAGCCCAGAATACTGCACCTGAAGTAACGGAGGAGCATGTAGATGCCTTGCTTGAGGTGAGCTACTGTTCACCGATCAGTTACTTTCGCTTTGCCTGGCTCACGCCTTCTTCACTGTTAACATCCTAGAATTCCTTTTTCTTCATTGTTAAATATGCTTGTATTATTCACTCAAAAATAAATATATGCTTATATTATGAAACAGGTTAGTTCATCGGCAATGAATGTAACAATCTGAACTTCTGTTTGTTTAATAGGCTGCGCGATATGATGATATGAATGATCTTGTGAGCCTAGCGTCTATTGCTGTTCCACTTGATTCCAAGGATTCACAAGGAAGAACAGGTCAGTAACTATTTCTGGGTGGTATTTCCATTCGAATTATTTTAATAAAATTGAAGTGTTAAGTGCATTAAATTGAAATGCTGAAGAGATGGAGGTTATGTCTCAGTGGTAAATTTTAAGGCTTGCAGCTGATGAGGCACGAAGCATGTGTGTCCATGTCTTAGGAACAAGGATGCACATTTTGGGTTATACTTGAAAAATTGATGTTACAAATTGAAAATCAATTAGCAGAAGGAGAATTTTAGTATCACTTGGGAAAAGGGGAACTAGCATCTTTGGAGGACAAGATAATAACAATTAATGGAATGGGAATAAAAAATGCTCACACTGGATGAACTTTTTGCATGTGTTTTTGACTTTGCTTTCTTAATGATTGATTTCAGCTCTTCACATGGCTGCTGCTAATGGACATCTTGACATTGTGGACTACTTAATCAGCAGAGGTGTGGTAAGAAATCTTTTTTCTTCTTCCTTAGTTTCACGGGATGTATTGATGTACAAAATTTGCTGTTGGAGAAATTGTAAAGCTTGTGATATTTTCCAATTTCAGAGGCTGAAAACTACTTTTTTGATATTCTCTTTTTAAGTTTAGTTGATAGTACTGGGCATTATTCACATCGCCCTACCTGTCTTGGGCAAAGTTATTTTAGTATCAAGTCCATACAAACTCGTGTTTTGAAAACCCTCTATTACCTTATCAGCCTATTCATTTGTCTATTTAATGTGGAAAAAATATCAAATATTCAGCTGGCTCACAGTGAAGAATCTATCTGTTACTTAGCCAAAGCTTACCTATATGAACATGTTTGGCACATGGCTGCAGAGTTTATGAGGATAGGTTATCAATATTGCTTGAAATATGATGCACATGACTAATTTGATGGTAGGAATAATAACTATTTTATTATTTCGGGGGGAATGGAAATCTCATTTTCCTTGCCCCATTAAAGATGCGATATGCTCTAACCTATCATGTTTCAGCAATTTCTTCTGGATTTACTTGTTTGTCCCTTTTGATCTGTATTGGTTCTGCAAGCTTGTCCAAAGTAAGACTACAGTTTCAATTTTGGAATTCGATAGAAACTAGAGCAACCCCTGATCAATGCATGTGGGTTTGAAAACTTCCTTCCCAATGGCATTAAGGGGGCTTGGGAGTTAAAAGGGGACAAAATGACCCGAAATTTACAAAATTTATTACACATATTAATATAACATGGTGATAGATTTTAAATTTATAATACACTACCTCAAGAGCTACTGATTTGGTCCTAAATATAAGGCTCCAATCCACTTTGCCTCCCAACTTTATAATTTTTTTCCTCAAAGTATCCCTATTGATGGCATGCATTAAGGGATTTTTTATTCAAGAGTAATCAAGATGAAAAATGGCGTTTTTGGAAAACCGATCTATATTTATTACAAATAACTAACATAACTAATTTCTTAATTCACCCAAATTAGTCAACTAGCTCTTACATTAAATATTGGAGGTAGTTTGTTGATATTGATATTGATATTGATGCTTTAAGTTATTACTGTCACTTGTGCATAAGATTGTTATATTATACAATAATTTTGGAGCCTAGACAGTAGACACCACCAATTTAGCAATTGGAAAGTAATCAAGCCCTACCTTTGCAATTATATAACTGACAGGGTCTTGTTTTATGAGGATTTGAGCTAAAGACAGTGTGTTTGAGTTGGGTTGACCTTGACTCGAGTAGTGAATTTGTTGTTTACTAGAAAATTCTGTAGAAACCTAACATGGTAGAATTTTTTGTGCTACTCGTGTATCATGTCATTACTCACATGCTTACCTCATAAAGTTGCGGTATCTTTTCAATTAATTGTGATTCGCAAATAAACTTTTTATTGACATGTATCTTTCACTGCTTACCTATCTTTACTTACTTTTTATTATGTCCACAAATCCCATTATATTTGGGCAAGGATTATTTATAATGATAACTGTAATGGGTGGAATTTGGCATCTAAGGCTATGAATCTTGTGTTGACAGGATGTTAATTCATCAAATGAAGAGAAGAATACACCACTTCATTGGGCTTGTCTCAATGGACATGTTGAGGTAGTTATCATCTTCACTTAGAACATCCATGTTGATTTCATTTCTCACAGTTTCGTTAACAAGAAAAACGCTTCAGGTGGTGAAGAAATTGATATTGTCAGGAGCCAATGTTGGTGTTTTAAATAGGTATGTCACATTCCAACTTGGGAGTCTGAAGTTTTTTAAGTCGAGTTTAAATCATTTCGCTGGCCCTGTCGTGTGTAACATCTAATCTGCCCTTATAACCGTTAATCAACAATAGTTACCTCTCTCTTTCTCTCCTTTACTTTTGAAAAAAAAAAAAAACTGGGAGCATGACAGATTAACTGGGAGGCCAAATTGGCTTATTTTTAGTTATTTTGCACTTTTTAAAGTAAATATGTGAAAGGCGTTTTGTATCATAAAACACAAAATGCTTTTTTTCCATAGCTTCCAAAGTCCAAACACCCTTTGAGTCATTTTTCATCATCAAGATTAGTTATTTCCCTTTTGTGCTCTGTAATCTGTTTCTTTCCAGTCTGTCTATAAAATAACCATAAATGAATGGTCAAATTAACAATATGATTGTTCAGTTATGAGCGGACTCCAATGGATGAAGCAGTGACTAGGGGGAAGCTACAGGTGATGGATGCTATTAACGAAGCTGTAACACAAGTTGAACTCACTGGAGCCAGTGTTTCTGCATAAGAAACTTGTTTGGTGAATCATCTTCAATTTTTTTTTTCAGTTGGACGACTAATTTTGAAACTCTTTGTATCATAATTAGCTTGCTCTGAAATATTTAATTTTATTATATTTTGTGTCGGCCTTTAATATTTACACCTCTTTTGCGACAATGCTCATAATCTTGCTTTTGGGCTTCTTACCAAGGATTTAGCTTTTTTTTTTTGAAAAAAAAGGAGAAAAAACAACCACAAAAAAAAAAAACTTATTCAATTGGGTGAAGTTGGATACATGAATTGTGTGGTGTTATACTCTATCAACAACAAAATCTTTAGTTAGAATGTTCGCAAAAGATCTTATTTAGAAACTTTGTTTTTTCTTCGTCTCCCTCTACCTTTAAAAGACTGCATATTACTTTTGATTAACTCTCCACACGATAAATTTAATGACCTTTGTATGTGTTAAAATTATTTCTAATGATTTTATACCATATTCTCTTCAAAAAAATTGAAGGACTTGCCATATTTCATAACTTCAAAATGATCAGAATCTGATTTCAGAAACTTAGATAGACAAACGTCTTAAAGCAGAGGAAGAGGTTAGGTAAAAGGTTGAATTTATGCATAATATGGTTGGTTTTTTGTTGTCAACCATCAAAATTATGGTTTGGTTTTTACTTTTGATGCCTAAAAGAGTCGAGTTTGGCAGATCCAATAAAAACAATAAATAAAACAAAACATGTTTTTCAGTTCAAAAACACTAAATAAAACGGGACATGTTTTCTAAATTAATTTGCATTTTGTTAACAAAAGTTGTGGTTTCCCAAATGCTCTCACTCGCCGTAAGTGATCGGTCAATTCTAAAATCTAGTTCAATTTTCTTTTCCGGAGTTCCGCAGAAAAAATTATTAGGATCTATTTACTTAATTTGATTATATTAAGGTAACTAATTAATATAATATATTTTCAAAAATATTTGAATCATTTTCCTTAATTTCTTCTTTCCTTCTCTTTGATTATTATTAAGTGAGCATCAATAAAGATAAATTATTAAAAAAAATGACCAATATTATAAATAAGTTTGCCTATCAAAAAATAAATAAATAGGTCTTAAATTTAGAACCAAGATTAACTTCCCAAATAGGTCATATATTAAGGACCGGAAGGAGTATTTAGAAAAAAGGAGGCAAGAAATAATCTAAATGGATGGGCAAAAGCATTAGTTTTTTGTTAAGATGGTTGAGAAGGATGGTCTCATAGCTTCATAAACACTATTTTAATGGTGGAATAACCAAGGTTATCAAACCCGAACCAGCCACTGAACCTGACGAGGTACTAGGTCAACTCGTGGCTAGACCGTGAGGAGTAAAAAATTAAAAAATAATGTAATTTCTCATGACACCATTCAAATTATAAATACTACCACTCTGATCCTATTTATAAATACTTTTTTACCAAAAAATTTAGTCCTATTTATAAGTTCAGATTTTGTGTAATAAATGAGACTGTGACAATTTTACCCCTATTTATTATACAAATGAATAAATAATTTAAAGATAGATAGAGAAGAAAGAGTTTAAAAGTACCCATTTATAAATGAGAGCATAGTTGTAAATTTACCCCATAAACATTGAGTTAACTAACTCTCATTGATATGTGAGATTTAGTTAAAAGGGACTTATAAATAGGACCAGAGTGGTATATATCTAAATTCCAAATACTAACAAAATAATGATGATATCAAAATAATCATATAGTTATCAAATATTCTTTACAATTTCCTTGACAAATTGACATCACTGAATCATATATATACCACGCAATGACATTGTGAATAGGTTTTTCCTTTAAACCATCTAATAAAGATTCTTTCATTTTAGCACGTGCATCATGACAAACCTTTGTGCAGGAACTCACTTGACCACTCACACTAGCTAAATGTTGTTTCAGCCTATTTATCCCACCTCCCATGTAACTTGAAGCACATAAAAGGCAAGTAAAAACTTTTAGTGTTTGTTTAGAATAATGATTGGAACCTTTAAAAGCAGCTTTTCAATCGTGATTTACAGTATACGAAATAAGTATGTAAGAAGAGTTTTATCTCGATTTACGTGAATAAATACTTTTAGAGTGTCAAACGTAATCCCAAACAAGCACTTAGTTTCCCCTCTTTCTTAATAGAAACATTGCTAAGCTTAGTCCTTTTTTTTACACTTCCTGATGTCTGTGAAGGGGGTAAACTACTATTAGGAGGATTGGTAGTGTCATGATTAGGGGTGGCAGCAGCATTCTCAGGTGTTTCATTAATTCCCTCCATTAACAAACCAAATAGCAAATAAACCCTTTCAATTCGCAAACCAAAAGTGTCTAGTTGATTAATAATCACTATCATAGCTATAATGAAACAAAAAACCAACCAAACTAGCAAGACAAAAAGACATAGCATCAGCCATACGCATTTAATTTTGAAGCAAATCAATACAATGAAAGCAATGAAACCAGCCAATAGAAATAGAGGCGAATGGATATAGAAATCAAACCGAAAATTTGAAGAACAGAGCAAGGAACACCGAGCTTTACTACCAACACCACCGGCGGCCAAACCCTCCGTCTCTGCCAATGCTTGCAATGAAACCACTAGGAACAACATCAAATCAAACCCAAAGCTCCAACCTTTCAAGCAAGCCATCTTGGAAGCAACGATATTAAGGCTCAGAGAGCCTAAAATGATGACGAATGCGCATTGATAAGTCCTAATTTTACTATGTATTTCCATAACTTTTTGACAGATTTTATTGAGAATATCATGCTTAGAATGCATTTATGATGATTAATTGTGATTAATGATGATTATGTGGAATTTGTAACCCCCTTCCAACCATAGGCCAAGATTACGTTTATAATCAAGTAATTAAGTGAAATTAGAGACCTTAGCTAATTTGGGACTTAAACAAAATCAAAATTTCCAAAATCAAAGTCTATAAAAAATTTTCAAAAACCTACTCACAAGGTCTCATATTCACATTACAAATACAAAATAGCTTGTACATGTTGATTTCATTTATACATATCAGAGTACATCATAAATTCCCGACACACTCGGGTTCCATTAATCAGTAAAAGGGTCTTACAAAACAACAATGCCCATAATCTGTTTCCCTTTACTAGGGGATTACACAAAACTATACTATCCATCAAATATACTGATAGAGCTCAATAATTATATATTTGTATTAATTAATCTTAGGCTTTTGTGGGACTTAATTGAATATTTTGGGCATAATCAAGTGTTAATGTGATATTTTAGTGAAAGAATAATTTGGAAATTATAGTGGTCAAATTGTTATATTTTTAATTAATATTTGTTATTCTCATTACTCTTTAATTGTGAGCAAAAGATATTACTTTGTGAATTTAATTTTGTAGGTAATGATGTGGCACAACTTGAGTGATAAAGGTCAAAGATGTTATTTGGAGCTTAATGAAGGACAGTAGTGGAACATCACAAATACAAAATTTATTTTCACATTTTCTCTAAGGGGAGATTAAATGAGTAAGAGCCTTGTTTGGTGATTGTAATTTTGTATCTATCATAAAACATATTTTCACCACTTCATCCAGACAAGGTACAACTTACCTATTTAACCTAGAGAGAATTGAATAAATATTGAAGTGGGACCATTGTCTATTTGGTGAGTGGCAATTGTGAAGGAAAAGAGAAGGAGAAGAGCTGGACCAGACCGAATTAAATGAAAGAAGCAGGGCTGACCGAGTTAAAACAACTGCTAGACCGTGTGGGATTAATGAAGAAAAAGGAGCAGCCGAAATAGTTGAATGGAGAGGAGGAGGTGTTGACCGAAAGAGGGCTGAACCGAATTAGATAAGAGCAGTTGAACCGATTGTGATTTGTGATTAATTGAAAAAGAGAGCTGTTGACCGAAGGTAAAAGAGCAAGGAGTGGACCGATTGGAAAAAGAGGAAGACATGTGAAGATGAGAGATTGGACCAAACCAAATTACAGCTGTGAAATAAAAGGGAAGAAGGATCAAATTATTAGGGCAGCGAATAAAAGAAAGGAGACGAGGGAATAAAGAAGGCAAGAGGCAGCTGTGTCTGAAAGGGGGGAAGGCATCAAATAATAAAGGAAGAGAGGGAGCAGGCGGCGGTAGAAAAAAAGAGAGCAGAGGACGTGATGTAGCTAGAGAGGAAAAAGAGGAGGCGCTAGATAACAATTGAGGGTTGTTCGGTGCTGCAATGTTCATGGATCCTCCTTTCTCCTTTCTTCAAGCTTCATTTTCTTCCTCTTCTTCCATGAGTAGCTAAACCTTGATAATTTCCTTGAGTTGGGTAATGGTTTGAGCTTTTAAACTTCAATGGAATTCCTTTAAGCTCTCTTTCTATTTCATAATTGTATGGCTTGGTAAAGTATGTGATTATGATCTAGATTGTTCTATGCCAAGTGAATAAACTTGGTGGTTGAGTTAGGAGTTGATTAATTAAACTTTGTGTGATTCATATTAGGAGTAGGTTGAATTGTTTATTCCGATTCGGTTGAGTGTATTTAAATGATTACACTGAATATTTTGAATTGTTGTAATGGTAACTACAAGTTAGAAATGGAAGTTGATTATTCATCTCCTTGAGTTTGAATTATTTGGTGATATTCATTTAATTGCTTCGGTAGAATGAATTAAATGATTATTGCAAGTATGGAGCTAATGGTAGCATAGTTCCATCCTCTTGACTCATATTATGGAATTCATATCATTAGCAAGCAAGGAAAACTAAAACCTCAACTCAAGGGAATCTCATTTTATCATTATACTCGTTAATTAAATTTATCTTGTTGTTAATGTTAATTTCGATTTTGTTTGCTTCTTTGTCTTAAAAACCTAAAAATACAAAAATATTGTTTTAGCTTAGATTACTTCATTAGTTTACAAATACAATTTCTCCAAATGATTTCTCACAACTTTAAGGTCTTTGTCACTTTACTACTTAGAAACTTGAAAATTAATCTCCTCACAAGAACGATCTAGGTTGAGCTACTATGCTACATTTGCTAACCTAGTTTTATTTTGTGAACTCACACGACATGGGTTCATCATATACGCAACTATTTAGCACAAAATATCCAAATGATTTTATACATGATAACCATTAATCAAAATAAAACTCCCAGACCGGAGCTCAACTGCTCTTCGTCACCCGCTTTCCTTTTGATCCTTCAGCCCTGTCTAAAAATTTAGTTTTTGGGAGAGTGAGATTCTAAAGAATTCCCGTAATATCAAATCACTCATAATATGCACAACAATAAGGCATGAAAGCAATCATAACACACCCATTGCATTACAACGACAGTTACAGCGACAAAGGCAGGTATGACGAACGCCACCCTTACGTTTGCTCAAGCTGAATTGCTTACACTGTATCACACACATCACAGTTCACAACAATATATATATATATATATATATATTTCACCACAGCTGAGTTTCATATAATAGTTCACAATACACAGCAGTACTGGCTGGATTATAGTTCACAATAGAACCATGTCGATTACAATGGCAGTTCAACGGCCGGGGTAGGTGTGATAAGCATCAACCCCCTACAATGGCTCCCGCTGAAATGCTCACGCTGTAATGGACCATGGCACATTTTCCTTCACATTTCACTAAGCACAAATTCACATTTCACAAACACTATGATAAATCATGCATACCAGATATCATACACAATATGAGAGAGAAATCACTACCTGCTCGTTCCTTCCGTGCACGCTCTGGCACTGTTTTCTCTCGAGTAGGGCAAACATCGTATCCTATATTCATATTGAGTGACGAAGTATCAATTCTCTATTCCAATTCTCAATGACTTCTTAATACTTAATTGGTTATCATTATTGCTCTTTTAGTACCCAAAACACCTCTATCGACAACTCTAAGGGGTTGGAAAACTATCCACAAATATCCCCTTTTTAAAAAACCCAAAACTGATATTTTCACTACGACACTAGAGTGAAGATGACCTCACTCGAGTGATATTGTACGGCCACTTGAGTGAAGAAGGCATCACTCGGGTGACGGTACGTTCTGCACTTGGGTACTAGAGAGTGAAGGATAACGAGTGAACACCTGAGAGCACAAGAGTTTTCAAGGATCAGAAGGACTCGAGCACAACCCATTGCACTCGAGTGAATACCATACACCCGCAAGTGAGAAGGCACACTCTTGCACCATAACCATGAGTGACAACCTGAGATGCAAGTCTCTGGTGTCAAATACACCTGCACTCAAGTGATAGGAAGCTCACTCGCAAGTGAGGCAACACTTGCCTTTTACCACGGGAGTGCAACAAGAACACCGAGAGCAGAAACGAAGTTTGCACTACCGCACTCAAATGGAACTCATCACCACTTGAGTGTTATTCATCCTGTACTCGAGTGAACCCCAGATCACTCGAGTGATTTTATCAGAAACCAAAAAACGCAGCAAAACAGACCAAACTTCCTAACACTTTCCCAAATGATCCCAATGGACCCAAAACTTTTACCAAAGCTACTCCCACATAAAAACACCCAAGGAATTCAATGGAATTATCATAATTACCAAAATCTTATTCCATTATCATGCTTTGGTTTTAAGCAACACAAATAATCAATTTTCCAAAATCATCCAAACTAAACACTTCAATCCCAATCAATCTATCCATCCCAAACTCACCATAAAATACCCTTTTCATGACAATGACATATCAAATACCAAATAACACTCATTTTCAAATTTAAGGCCATAGTTGTAACACCCCAAATTTTATTCACCAAGAATATATTGTAATTATTTTATATATTCAATGAAATGGTGAATTATTTAAGGCCAAAGGAATTAAATATTGGAAATTGAAAGTGGAATAGTGGTTCCAATGAAATCGCCTACGAAACAGTGAGATTGTCATATAGTTTTGGAAGACCAAATGATGACCAAAAATTATGAAATTTTACAAGGTGAAAGTAGACATCCTAAGCTTTAATTTTATAGGTATTATAAGACATTTTGAATTTGGTATTGACAGTTATGAATTTTTGAAGTTTGCCTAGCGAAATTGACTAATTTCTGGAGCAGTGGTCAAAGATTAAAAATCTGGGAATGATATGATCCCAGCCAGTAAAATTCCATATTTTTTCTTAAAACTAGACTCAATAAGGGTTCCATAGGATTTGGAATTGCATCAAAATGATGTCTACAAAATTAGTTATGATTTTTCAAAGTTAAGGCAGAAAATCTTCCAGAATTGGCATTATTCCGAAAATTGAAAATAAAAGGTGTTAGAAATTGATTAATGGAATTAAAATTCCAAGTGTCATGATCATATGAGGAGGGGATTAAATTATAATGGATTTGTATGAGCATATGTCAAATTGCATTAAAAAAATGCTACATGGACAAATAATGATGAAATGGTATGCTACCTTGAGTGCAAGAATTGGTCTAGTTGGAAGAGTAATGGTTTAGTTGGAGCATGAGAAGGGGGAGCACTTTTTTTTAAGCTAACCAAGGGAGAAGGCTAGTTCAATGTTAAGGAGAGTCAAAGGGAGCAATTATGGAGGGAAGTATGGTGAAGTGCGTGATGAGAATAGCTTGAGTGAAGGAATGAAATAACTTGAGTGCTTGGAGGAGTGCAAACTTGGACTTAGTAGGAAGAGAACTTACTTGTCTTGTAAGAGGAGAGGAGGGACGGTTTTCTTGCCTAATCAAGGGAGTAAAATGTTGTCCAAATGTCAAAGGGAACTAAAGGAATAATCATGAGTAAATAGGAAGGAGGCATGGGTGGATGTAAGGTTGTGACACGTGTCACATTATGGCTCCTTAATGAGATCAATGGTGTAGAATTAAAGGAGGAAGTTGATGAAGCATTTCTCTTCCCTTCCCTTCAAACACTCACGCATTACATGAGAGAAGGAGAGAGAGAAAGTGCCTTGGAGAAGCATAGGAAAGCTAGAGAGAAGAAGGAGCAAAATCCAAAGGTAAGTCTTATAGATCTTGTGATTAAGCCTCCCTTTTTGTCAAATAGCTCCTCTAACCTTTTGTCATTCATGAAAATCATGGTTTAGCAAGCTATTCTTCAAGGTTGAGGAGAGAGAGAGGACATTCTAGAGAGAGAGACACCAAGGATCAAGAGGTAATCTCCAAAAACCTCAAATTCTTAGTGTATTGAAGTTGTTGTTGGTAATTATTGTTTGGTTTTATGATTTTTAGGATGAGTTGTAAAATTTAAAAAGCCATAACCCTAAGGGTTTATACTGCCCAAAATCCTTTAAATCATGATTACGAAGTGTTTAAATGAGTTAACTAAGGATTAGAAGTGGAAAAGTACAAGTTTTGGAAGTTAAAACACAAAACCTCATTTTTTTCCATTTGTCCCTAATATTTCGGCCAAGACCAGAACTGGTAGTAGGAGTTGTATTTTCATGAAATAAATAGTTCTATTGGACTCATTGGGCAAAAATAGGTGGGGTTACAGTTGGGCACTTTTTTGGTAGAGGCCGAAAAGGCATAATTACGAAAATGCCACTGAAATACCTAAATGGGGGGCTGTCAAGGGCATTTTCATAATTTGACACTGAATTTGGTGATTTTCTAGCCCAGAAATGGATTCCTTTGGCGAAAATAAGTCAAAATAGCTTTGGTCAAAGTTTTGGGAAAACGTGCCATCGGGCCAGGTACGGCGGGGCCGGCCCGGTTCTCGGGGGCATTTTTGTAAATTTTCACCATAGACTAATGTAACCACAATAAACACCATGGAAGAGTATAAAATGATACTTGATAGATTATGACCTATTTCTGGTACATTTAATATTTTAGGACCGAGTCGGACGCTGAGACAGCACGCTTTACGAGACACTATTAAATAGAGGATTATAAAGCTTGGAGGTAGGGATATTATCCTTCATACACTATGCCATAAGTTATGTGATTGTGTGGATGCCATTGTTTTATAAATGCGCTGTATTAATCAAGATGATTTGCCTAGAGAGGGGCCAAAAGTGTTAAAGGCACTTACACTGGAGTGGTGAGAATTCAACCGGTGCAGATTAGTGGGGCTGGGCCCTACTCATGTATACATGCAGATGAAATGTTTATAATGTTCATTAATTGGTGCATACATGGCATATATCATATTTAATTTTCACATTTTCTATGAACGATATCATGTTTCTACTAGGGTTCTCCGGAATCTCACCCTATTTTTAATAAACACCTCAGCGGGTACTGGTAGGTCTAAGGGAAAAGATGTAGACGCTGGAAAGCGAGTGGCACGGGTCTCGAGGCGAGGACAAGATCTTGGTCATAATTAGTCTATTTTGTGATATTTTGGTGAAATTTGTAAATATTAAAACTTCCGCTGTATTTTCTGTTTTCGTCGACGAACGATATCGGAATTGTAAACGAATATGTGTATCAGTATAATTGTACTTTTCTGCATGCCCGTTGAATTCCGTCTTTATTACTCTTTGATTATCGAAATGGAAACGGGTGTTGACAATAGTTACTAAAAATTCCAAACTTCATACAATGGCATGAAATATAGATAGAAAGATTGGTTTCACTTACCTCTTTAACTTTCTCAAAGACACTTTTTGATTCTCCAAACTTCAGATTTTCGTGATTCCTTAAATCACTACCAATGGAGAAGCTACAACTATCAAATTGAAACTCTCACTCCAAGGAACAACATTAATGAAATGAACTTTTGCATTTGAGGTCATTAGCTTGCCTCAACATCAAGCTTTTCCTTTCTCTCTCCTAAGCTCCAATGGCATCGAAAATGGAAGAAGAAAGAGAGAGAGAAGAGTATGAAGGAGATGAAAAATGATGATGATGATACTCCCTCCCCCTACTCTTTAACAAAAATCAAGGGAAAAGAGAGAGAGAAACTATTAAAATATTGGGCATTTGACTTTTCTTATCTTTTCTCTCTTTACACACAATCATGCCACATGTCACTTTGCTATTGGCCCACCCAAAATAAGTCACCAATTAGCCACTTTAATCCCTCAATTAACCATTTAATCACACTTCTCATTTTTCCTCTTAGCTAGTAATTAATTTCTCTATTAATCACTAACTAATTGCCCAACAATTCATTCTTTCAATTTCCACTAATCATGGCATATTAATTAATATTGCCACTAAAACACATAACAATTCCACTTTAATTCGATAATTATCCTCAATAATTATCATTAGCCCTTAATCGAAAATTGGATTGTTACAGAATTAATGATTAGAAGAGCTTAATTCATATATTTTATAATTTCTCTTAAGTGTTTGATTTGTGGAACAAATGGTACTACATTGATATGAATTGTTTTGTAGGATTTCTTGGAGAAATTGGAGTCAAAGTGCTGAAAATAGGAAGAGGGACTAAACTATAAAGTCCAGAAAGTTTGCAGGCAACGGAAAAAGGGGCCAAAGTGCAAAACACAGAAAGTTTCTGAAGTTCAAATGCAACTTTCTCCAGCATCCAGATTTCATCTTCCGCCATCCAAATTCACTGGAAATCAACTCAAAAGGCTCGACTCTTCATCCACAAGGACAATCGATCTATTCCATACTCACTCTCCATCTATTTCATCCATCTTCATCATCTTCCACCTCCAACTCCGATTCCATTATTTTTCTGCCATGGCTGGAGCTACACCGAAGCTCCGAAGCTTAGAGAAGCTGATTCTTTAACCATCCATGGCTGATTCAATTCTTCCCTGGAGCTATGATCTATGCCGGAGCTACAGAGCTCATTGGGAGCTTCTTCTTCTGTGTTCTTAGCTGGTCTATGCTTTTGTATATCTAGATTTGGACGTTGATAAGAGGAATTTTATATTTACGTTTATGAAATATAGACAAATTCGATTGTGACTGTGATAGACGTTATATTCCTTGATTTCATGTAGGTTTACTCTCGAATAACTGTTTGATATTTGATGGTGATTAGATTGATAAACTCATGGTATGAATCGTTTAATTATATCTTTGAAATTTTTTGTCATGTTGCATCTGATTTGTTGGATTCTTGGATTTGAATATGAATTTGCTCCATATCCTATTTAGCTATGATGGCAGAGTCATTGTTTTAGGAAAGGTTTCTTCATCTCATCTAAATAAACCAAAAAATTATAAACAAAATAGTGTAGGACTTTAATTCAGCGATTAGATCTCACGAATGCTACCTCTTTGCTGTAATAAAACTCTTAAATTGTGGCTCATTAGATTTGCTAGAAACTTTAGCATCCATTAGGCTCCTTAGAGAAGAATGACTTAGGCTAGTTATCACTATACTATAGTTAGCTTAGTATTTTTGGTAGGTTTAACGAAAAACTCTATCACGCATCTGTACAATGTGTCGATCAATAAGAACTGAGAAGTCGTTGTCGCCGCCTTGCCGGTGAACTCAAAGTCAGCTAACCCTAAAGCTTCGATCTTGCAACCGACGTCGCCAACAAGGGGAGAGGTTAGAAGTCAGAGAGAACAACGAGAATGTGGACTATGTGTGAAGAGGAAGAAGACGAAGATAGGAACGGAAGAGAAAAAGTGAAGACGCGAATCGATCAAGTGACAAAGACGGGAAGGGAGCAGAGTGAACTCGATTTTATTTTTTTAATTCTTTTTTGAAAAAAAGAATGAAATAATGTTGTTTCATCTTAATGGGGGCAAAATTTTTTAACTCGAGCGACTCACTAAGTGGGCGAGTCGGCCGAGTCATAGTCGAGTTGTGTGACCCGAAGTTAGTGTCTCACTCAGACTGCTTAAAGGCCCGATTCGACAGTTTTCGGGTCGGTTCAGGTTTCATAACAATGGGAATAACAAAACAAGACAAAGTGAGAGTGTTAGTGGAGGACAAATAGCATCTCTGCTATATATAAAAAAATTAAAATCCACTCATAGAGGTATTGAGAATCAAGTGTTAGCTTTTGGAGGAGGGCATGTGCATTAATTCTCAAACGCTAACTCATACTAGGTTAGTAGGTTTTAATATAATGGTTTTGATTAGTATCTCCCTAAAAGTTTCTTTTTTATCATGTTAGTTTAATGATTAAGTGTGTTTAATATTAGTCAGTACTTGTGCCCCCAAATAATATAATTTAATTAGTTTCATGTTATTCAATACGAGAGTCCAACCATTTTGAAGAACATGACTTTTTTAGTTTTAAAATAACACCTTATTATTAATAAGTTATTGATTAAGGAGGTAAGCGATCTCACATCTCTGAGAAGAAGGAAAATACAAATTTAAATTTTGAGAAGCACATTTGTTAAGAAAAACAAAAATTCATTACGCTCTAAATCTCAAAATGAAAAACCTATAATCAAATTAAAATAATACCTTATTAATTTGGACGTGGGTTTATATAAGAAAAAAAACAAAATTTCTAAATGAGCATATACAAAAAAAAGTTTTGTGACATTTATTGAGGAGATAAAAAATAAAAATTGCTTAAGATGATTTAGACACATGCAAAGAAGATTATTGGATGCGAAAAAAAATTGTAGGACCAGTAATATGACATCCTCAGAAAAGAGATGGACGAATACTAAAAAGAACACAAAAAAATATTATTTATCTATATATTAATATAACATAATAATAATGTACTATCAATATTGTGAACTATTTGGGAAGGGGTGTGTGTGATGTTGGCAAGGGCGTATTTTCATTGGGATAAATGGGGCATGCGAAGCACTGCGGCCCATCACATCACATGGGGCCCAATATACTATATTTCATGAAAACATTTTTTGGAAAAAAACAAAAAATAAAATAAAACAAAACAGAACTCATGGCTGGGGAAAACTGAGGGTTAAATAAAGGCACTTAAAATAAGAAAGGAATATGTTTAGGCAAGTTGAGGGAAAGAAAATGGGGAGTACTATAATTGTAAAGCAATCGTAGGGTAGGGGAGGTGCTTAGGGGGGAGGCTATGTAGGGTAGTGACCCAGCCCAGGCTTTTTGGATAGGGAGGCGGAGTGAGGACCACCCTATTCCAATTCAACTACATAATTGCATTGCCCTTCTCTCATTAATGCCTTGAAACGACTTCTCTCTCTCTCTCTCTCTCCCCCTCTCCCTCTCCCACTCTCTCCCTCTCCCCCCCTTGGGCCCAATTTCAGCCCAACCACATGTCCTGCCTCTATTCTGTTCCCACTTCATGCCCCCTTCACTCTCACTCTCCCTCTCTCTATCTCTCGAATAAAAACAAAAGGCTAATAAAGATTGGTGCAACTAATGAGAGTTGATGTAAGCGGTAAAACAGTTTGGTTTTGTTTAAGTAAGGTTTTGAGTTTGAATCTTGTGTATGTAAAAAAAATTTATTGGGAGACTCCCCCATTATAGCCAGGTGCGCAATGCGTGTCGGATCTAGATGTAATAGGGGTAAAGTTCCAGTAAACCTGGTGGGCAACCAAAAATAAATAAAGATTGGTGCAGCGGTAGAGAGATTGACTCATGATCATAATATTATAGGTTTAAATTCTACTGATATAAAGGTCTTATTGATAGACGATATGTAAGTATTTCTATAAAGGCTCTTTGAGCCCTTAGTTATGCACTTGTCTTGATAAGCTCCAGAACTCAACTCATCTAAATTTTTTATATAAAAAAATTAAAAACAAAGAAGTTCACCTTTTTCACGACCAACTTATTCTAATTATTATTTATTATTAATATTTATTATTGTGATCAATAAAAATTTTTAGTACTCCCCTCCCACTATTAGTTCTAAATACAAGACTTTTATTTATCACTCGATAAAGAGGGACAACTTAGTTTTGGTTCGGTACAAAAGTAATTGAAATACTACCCAATGCTCAATGGTAGTAATTTAAAAGGTAAATAAAAAAATTCATAATAATATCAAGTTAGAATGATTTAAATTTTATAACACAGAAGTTTGCTTTTATAGTTTCTTCACATTTTGAAAATAAAGTTAGTAACAAACCACTCTTCTTCTTTTTTATTATTTTTTGAATTTCTCCGGCAAAAAATTTTAATTTACTTAATCCTTGACACATTCAAGCTTTGTTGTTTTATGAAAAAGCTATTGTAGCATTTTGAACTTACAAGGATGGTACTCTTCTAGTTTTATTCATGAAGGAATTCTAGCAAGTTTCACCCATGTAACATAACATCTTTTTTTTTTTTTTTGCCAAACCATGTTACATAACATCAAACTTTATTAATTCTGCTCTAAGATTCAATATCGTTCTAACTTTATCCCAATCTAAATACATTATACCACATAAAAATAAAGTTAACATTATAATAAATTAAGGATAAAAATATGTATTTATATAAAAAATTTAATGAGAAGACAAAAAAAAAATTCTCCTCACTAGCATAGAGAAAGTCACAAAGAACTAGAGGAGTAATTTATTAATAGAAAAATTAATCTTTTGATTCCTATGATTTTAACTAGATGGTCAGTCAGTCGTTAATTTTTTATTCAGTGTAACTCAATCTTTATATTTTAACTCAGTGTAACTCAGTCTCTATAATTTTGACTCACTACAACTCAATCCCTAAACTTTGACTCACTACAACTTAATCCCTAAATCAAAGTGTAGAAACTGAGTTACAGCCCAGTTAAAACCATATGGATCAAAAGATTAATTTTCCTATTATTAATTTATAAATAAGCCTATAAATATATGAGAGGGAAGAGGACACGTGGAGAGCGTAGAGCAGAAGAGGTCCTAATCCATTATGCGGAGTCGAAACACCAAAACATGAGAAAACCCCAAAAATATGATCAGATCAGAGAATCAGAGAGAGGCGCCGACTGAGCGACAGTTTGTTGGCTGGTGGGACCCACCAAAGAAGAGAAAGACAGAGGGAAAAAGGGTGACATTAATAATAATAATAAATTAGAAAGTAATGTTTTAAGGGCTCGAGGCAAAGAGGGTGGCCCTCCTCGTCATGTACGCCGCTATTGCCCTAAAGTGCTGTCCCTGCCTACCCTTACGTGGCTCCCACTATTTACATGTCTCTATTTTTTCCCCCTCAGAAAAACATAAATAAACATTTTTCTCTATTAATAAATTATAAAAAATTAATTCATAAATCTGTATATTTTGTCACATTTTTAAATTAATTCATTTTATTTTATTTTATTTTAATTGGACACTTACAATTTATTCTATTGTAGGAATTCATCCTTTAACATAAAATTAACTAATTTTAATTTATAGAATTTCAAAGAGTTAATGAAATTTAGTTTTCTTTTTTTTTCTTTTTGATAGAAATTGTGTTTTCTTCATTTCTCTTCGTATTGTTTTAACACCCATATATTTATATAATTAAAATTTTATGAAATTTATAAATTAAAATTATTGAATGAATAAGTAAGGACCAACTTCAATTAAAATAGATAATAGGGTTTTGATTTTTAATTGAAATAATTTATAGGGTTAATATAACTTTTGGTCCTTGAAGTTTGATTCAATTTTGGTTTTGGTCCCTCAAGTTTGAAATATGTGATTTTGGTCCCTGAAGTTTCATGCGGTTTTGGTTTTGGTCCCTGAAGTTTGAAATCGATGGTTTTGGTCCCTGAAGTTTCACCCGATTTTGGTTTTGATCCCTCAAGTTTGAAAAGGACTTGGTTTTTTTTCTGGGTCGGGTCTGGTTTTTTAATTGGGTCGCCAAGTCCTTTTCAAACTTGAGGGACCAAAACCAAAATCGGGTGAAACTTCAAGGACCAAAACCATCGATTTCAAACTTCAGGGACCAAAACCAAAATCGCATGAAACTTCAAGGACCAAAACCACATATTTCAAACTTGAGGGACCAAAACCAAAATTGAATCAAACTTCAGGGACCAAAAGTTATATTAACCCTAATTTATATCTCCTTTTGAAGAATCATGCCTCCTAAATATTCATGTTACAACTGAATTTCAAATAATTTTGTTAAAATATGAATTATAAATATTATAATTTCAATTGCAAGTAACTTGACTCCCATTTATATAATTTTTTAAAATCTATTAATTACTAAATTGAGATTTATGACCTAAATATTTTTTTTTAATTGTGTATAAAAACATGTGTTTTTTTTATTTAAACCCTTTTGAGGCGACATTGAATAAATTCAAACTCTTATACACTCAAACCTCTTACACAAAAACTGGCCTGGGAAAAATTCCAAAATAACCCATATATAAATACTAATAAAAGGTTCATAGGGGGGGGGGACTAAAAGAGCACGCACTTGGATGCAAAAATTGAGAATTAATAACAAAATTAATGTTTGTTTAATAATGTGAGACTAAAACGCGTATCAATCACATCACCTGCGATTCTAATGATCATCATTATGAGCCTCCTTATTCTAATCAAACCTTGTTTTTTTTCAAACCACACACACACACACACTCTTCTCTTCCATAACAATATTAGTGGGTGTTTGGCCAAGCTTAAATAAGGGCTTATTTAAAAAATAAGCCCGAATCACGCAAGTCGAGAAAAAACTCCTCTCACATACTTACCTCGTATACTGTGAATCACGAATTATAAGCACGTTTTGGACAAAAATAAGCCATTCCAAACACACACTTACTCTACTACTTAAACTAATAATTAACAATTCTTAATTTTTTTTTTATGAAAAGATGAAGTTGATCTTTTCAAGCAAGATTGCGCAATTAAATCATACCTAATTATTGACCTTGAGCCTTACTCTTACGACACCCATGCACCAACTTGCCCTAAAGTTCCCTCTTTTTTCTCAGCCCTTTCATTTTGATTTGATGTTCCTTAGTGCTTCACATGCATGAATCTATATGTTATCATACATAATTTCTCCTTTTGTTTTTTTTTTGTTTTTTGTTTCAATATATTTGTTTAATGTTGTGTGGAATATTCCTCTACTTTCAACCTTGCCCTTTTATTTTAATTAAATCATATCATCATCTTGTTTTTTTAAATAAAATTGTTTACAATGTTTATTGCAATTATTTAATACACCGTCATGCTTTCTTTTTTCAACTTGTGAATAGTGTGTTTTTATAAAATTTATATGCTAATAAACATTATAAGTTCGTTGGCAAAAGAAAAAAATGAATAAATTGTTTGGATATGATTTCCAGTTAGAAAAGGTTTTGCATTTTACATGGTTATTAATTAAAATTTTGGGAGAATCACTCCTAAGTCCCAATGAAGGAAGATATTATTAGAAAGGTTCCTGATTACAACATCAAAGCATGTATTCACTATTCACAACTTGTTAAGTGTGTTTTACAACTTCGAAGGACTTTTCTGATAATATCTTCCTTCCTTGGGACCTATGAGTGATTTTCCCTAAAATCTTTAATGTTATTACTTATTAGGTGATTTTCATGCATTCAATTAAGAATAATTCAAAATTGATATTATTTTCATAATATCAACCCGTAGGAGTTTGTATGACTTATATCATTCAAGATGATTTTTTTTTTCTTAAAAACATCTTATATTTTGGATCAGAAAGAGTACTGCTATAATACTACTCCCTCCGGTCCTAAATATAGGACAAAGTTTGTAGTGTAATTTGTACTACAAACTTTATCCTATATTTAGAACTGGAGATAGTATAAAAGATGGCATACAAGCTAGCTTGGGAGAGAAGTGAAAAGGGTAGGAAGGAAAATGGGGAAATGATGGGTGATGATAAAATGGGTAATGATGGGGATTGAGCAAAGATAATTAAGCAATGGAAGCTGCAAAAAGTCTTTGCTAATGATGCTGATTTTGCAGGGCACTAACCAAATCATTTTTAAACATGTTTTAAAAGCAAACATAATGAGGATTCATGTGCACGTGAAGCTATTTTCTAATGTTTCCAATTATTATCATTACTATTCTCATTATCTCTCCCTCACCTCTCTTTTTGTGGCTATTGTTAGATAAGTTTTGTATGGGCAGAGTTTGAATAAATGATAAGTATATATGTAAGTTTATTCATTTATTAATGGTGCAATACTCAAAAGAAGTAGTGGAGTAGGCAAGGGACAGGCTATTTTGCTCAAATTGGGGTATATTATTTCTTAAATTATTATTCAAAAGTGAATATTTTCCCATTTCTTATTTAAGGACATATGGATGAAAGTTATAAGGATCAATTTACGTTTCATTTTATTGGCAAAAAAAAAATTACGTTTCATTTATTATTTATCATTCAATTCTAAAAACCAATGGATATGAGTGATTTTTAAATCAATTTTGAAACTATTTAGGAATATTTTTATTAAAAGATCTGTTAATTATTTACTCCCTCATGTCCTTAATATAAGATATGTTTTGGGAGTTGATATTGATTTTAAACACATAGTTTCATATTTATCAATCTATTTTTTTTCTAATTTATCCCTATAAATGTTCTTTCAAGACCTCAACGAGGAGAGGGAACAAAGGAATTAAGGAAGATGATTAGGGTGTTTTATAAAATACACTTTATATGAACTAATTAACTAACTTTCTTAATGTAATCGATTAGATAAATACTCTCTCTGGTGTTTAATATAAAATATATTTGATGAGTTAATTTTGGTGTCCTAAATATAATATATAGTTTTCATATTTATCAATTTTTTCCTAATTTACCCTTATGGACGCTCCCTCAACAATAATCAAGAATAATAGTGAATGAGATAATTAAAAAAGATTATTAGAGTATTTTATAAAATACATATTATATCATCTAATTTTACTAACTTCTTTAATATATTCAAATTAGGTAAATCTGTTTTATATTAATGACCGAAAAGAATACTACTCTGGTCATATTTATAAGGTACTTGCAACATTTTTCACAAAAAAAAAACTTATAACTCATTAACTCTAGAATAAAATTCAATAATTTTCTGATTTTATCTCTATTTAATATACATAATATTAAATAAAAATAAAATCAATAAAATAATAAGTGAAAATTTAAATTATACATTAAGGTGGCTTATAAATAAAATTAAAAGTTTAAAACAAGTTCGACTGTTCGAGGAGTAATTAATTTTGTTTGTTTTATTGTCCTAGTGAAAAATTGAGAATAAAATAGGGAGGAATGGGTCTAGAAGGAGGAGGTGACCCGCAAAACAAGGGAGAGTGTAGTGGCAGGAGGAGAAGACAACGATACCTGAATTTGCGGAGGTTTGCGTGTTGTCTCTCCCTATTTACCGTACCCCCTGGGTCCCACCTCCTTCTCTTAACCTCTCCAATTATTGTCCCCATTCCTCCTTTTATTCTGCTACTATTTATTTTATTCTTGTTTTGGTTTTAATCTTTTTAGAAATGAGATGGTTTATATTTTTATTAAATTATAGTGATTAATATTTTAAATTAAATAAAATTTTAAAAATCAAAATCAAAATAATAATAATCTTAAATATTGAAACCAAAGCCAAAAATTATGTCGATCCATTATTTTTTTTTTCATTTCCCATTTACTACTATTTCATTATTCATTCATCTTTCCATTATCTAGCCTTGTGGTATCATTATTAATTAATTAAACAAGGGGTGCTAGAATTTTCATCTGATTTGGAAATTGAAACAAAATTGAAGTTTATTACTTTAGATATAACACTACAGACACAATATGGAAAAGGGCCTCTTCATTTTATTTATCTTACTGTACACCTCCCTTCACTTTTTTACTTATACTGTTAAATTTTTTTTATCATTAAGATTTAATATTTTATAAAAATGTTATTATTAATATTTTAAATAAAAAAATATAAATAAATACATTTAAATCACTAAAATTTAATCTAAATAGTTCGTATCATTATACTTTTATTAAAATATTTCATATATTCTTATTTATTTTTTATAAAATATTAAATCTTAATTATCAAAATTAATCTAACAATCTAAATAAAAAAGAAAAGATAAGTAAACGATAAGAAAAATAGAGAAACCCATTTACCCACAAAATACTTGGACTCCCTCCCTTCAAACTTTATGATGTTTTCCCGAGGTGGGGGTGTTGTAGTAGTACAAGTGATTTAGTATGTGTTTGGTAACATCTCAAATCATGATTTGCATAACTCGAGATAAAACTTTTCTCACACACTTACCTCGTAAGTCATAAAAGTTATTAAAAAAAACTAATCCAAACACATACTTAGACAGTTACAGATTACCAATTTTAAATCTTACGGATGCTTTAACATAGGTAAAGATGGAAAAAAAATCAATTTAAGATATATTTAATAAATTAATTATTCTACCATTTATTTGTTTTGTTGAAATGGTTGAAAATGACTTATATTTTAAATTTTTTGTAAGAGGGAGCAGTATATATTTATTAATTTTAAAATAGCAGAATTATAAATTGCAAGGCAAAAAATAACAAGTCATATGTATACTTCTTTGTTCATATTTTATAAAACACTTTCATCATGTTCATGAGAATAAATAAAAACATTAAATCTTATTTATTTACTTTTAAGATTTAATAATTTTCTTGCTTTGCCCCATTTAATATGAAGCACCAAGTGAGGTTGGCCAAAAAAAAAAAAAATGAAGCACCATTTGAGAATTGAATAGTTTAAAGGTAAAATTATACATTTATACAATACATTTAATGAGATAACTTATTACTTACAAAAAATACATTCTTTGTACCCTCTAAATAGGATTAGGGTGGTGCATATGTGTATAATATATCATTTAGTTGGAAAAACAATATAAAATATCATTTCTTTAAGGTTATTTGTAGTCATCAGCACTATTTTGGGGAAATAAATAACACCTATAAATTTAAAAAAAAAAAAAGAATAAGAAGAAGGAGGTTTAACACACACACACACACACACAGATCCCTTAATCAACTCTCCACATTAAGCATGGTTGCAAAATAAGAAGAGGGAGTCGTTGTTTAGATAACACCAAATTACAAGTTTATCTCCATCGTCTTCAAACCATTTGCTATTTTTATATAATAATTATAAATAATTCGCGAATTTGCTTTGAATCAATCATTATAATAATGACGATGATGATATGTAGTGATATAGAATCAAAGAAGCTTGGCGTGCCGTATTAAAGACTGTCATATATATTATCACATTGCAGAAAATATTAATGGAAACCAAAGTTGTGCCATCCACGCTAGGCAATTGAATAGTAAATCCACACAAGCCGCCTTCACTCAAAAAAACAAAAAAAAAAATCCAGTTTTTTGGATAAATAAAAACATTTCCATTTTTTAATAGAGAGAATGAAGAAATTGATTTTATAAAGCCATATATAATATGCATATATTGCACGCTATATACCGAGTTTTTCAAAACTTGCAGGTTTAAACAAATTTATAAAGGTGATATAAACTTATATCATAGACTAGTCAAAGTTTACTTTTATCATTAAATAGATATTAATAGTGTATAATTAAATAATTTAAATATAAAAAATGACAAAAATTTAATTCAAATATATTTTAAATCGATTCAAATAACTAAAATCAAATTCATCAATATTTATAATATATCATATTTAACAAAGAGGTTTTTATAAAAATCATATATAAAACCATTGAGCATGATCAAATCAAAAAAGCTAACACGAGTTTAAGAATAAGTTAACATGGTTTTATAAGTTAGAAACGTAAAAACGGTAAACTCGTTATATAAATTCGTAAGTTTGGCTGAGTTTACCTACGATTTGACTCGGTTTTTTAAGTTAAAAATATAAAAATGATAAATTCAACTAGTCAATTCGCAAGTTTGACAATAATGCATTATACAATTCATTCTCGTGTCAATCATGCTGCCTTAATTAACATCAATTAATCATATCTATAAGTTACCCATCAAATTATCTGTCCAATAAAACGAATTTTGTATTATATGTTTTTATATGTCTTTTTCTAACTTAATTATAAAAGTTATGAGTATGATTTTATGGTCTTAACCATAATATATCTAATTTTATATATTTATCATACGACTTTAACACAGTTTTCTTCTTGGAATGGGACTTAAACATACTTATATAATCATCATTTTCATGAATCATATAGAATAAGCAAGGTTGATTTTAGTGAAATAAAAAAAAAAGAAATAATCGATTGATTATGGTAGAAGAATCAAGTAATACTATTTCGTTGCATTATTATATTATTAGGTTCAGAAGTAAATAATAAAAAAAAATATTTATGTCAAATTCTTTATATTCATTTCATCAAGTTTTCTAATCATATACCATGTCTCATATTTTTGAATTATTGTCCTGTAATTATAGAACCATATAAAGAACAATGACACATGATTATGTGTGATTGGATAACTTGATGTAACGGATATAAGGAATTTGATTTAAGTATGATTCATAATAAAAATCAAATTATTTGTTAGGAGTCTTTTGGCTCCGTTGAGTGGGCTGTGTTCTTTTACCCCAAAACCGTGGTTTCATAAGCATTTTTTCGCAAATCAAGATAAAACTCCTTTCACATGCTTACCTCGTAAATTGTAAAAGTTATTCTCCAAAAACTAATAAGAACGCACACTTAATAAAATCAAATAAATTATCTTATCAAAATACCATGTTGCATCGAATTGTTTCCAGGCCAAATTAATTTTGCTTTGGTGGATTCGAAGACTAATTATTTAAAACCTATGACTCGAGTTAATCGTCACATTTTTAAAATGTTTTTAATGGTTTTAATTCATTAAAAAATATCTGGAATAACATTGTATTGGATATCTATGTTAAGTACTTAAGTCGAACATTCAAAATGACCATGTATTTGATCACGTCACAATTATAACATAGTAGCTAGTTTCGCAAGTCAACAAATTAATTTTGGAACCTATCATATTTTTACCCAAAAAAAAAGAAAGTAAAATCACTTAATTTTAGTCACCTTTGGATCGGACAGTGTTATATATCAATTTAAAAAATTCTAAATTATATTATCAGAAATGAAAATGATTATAAAATAAATTAAAATAATTTTATCGATCTGCATTAGCTAGGCGATGAGAATTGTATTGAAAACGATGATAATTCTTCGACAATAAGAGATCCAAGTTCGACAGACTATATTTGAATCTCCTCACTTTTTGAGACACAAAACAGTCACATTCCCAGTATTTTTATCATCAATATTGTAACATCCCAAATTTTATTCATCAAGAATATATTGTAATTATTATATATATTCAATGAAATGATGAATATTTAAGGCCAAAAGAATTAAATATTGAAAATTGAAGGTGGAATAGTGTTTTCAGTGAAATCGCCTACGAGGCAGTGAGGCTTTCATATAGTTTTGGAAGACCAAATGATGACCAAAAATTATGAAATTTTACAGGGTGAAAGTAGACATCCTAAGCTTTAATTTGATAGGTCATATGACTCAATTGAAGCTATAGACAAAAAGATATGAATTTTTGAAGTTGATCCAGAAAATCTGGAAAGTTTCTGGAGCAGAGATCAAAGATTGAAAATCTGGGAATAATATGATCATTTCCAGTAAAATTCCATATTTTTCCTTGAAACTAGACTCAATAAGGGTTCCATAGGCTTTGGAATCGACTCGAAACGATGTCTACAAAATTAGTTATGGTTTTTCAAAGTTAAGGCAGAAAATCTGCCAGAATTGGCATTATTCCGAAAATTTGAGAAATAAAGTAATATTCCTTTTTCTCTTAATTATTTTAGAAATTTAGGGATGAAGGAGGAGAAGACAAGTGTCAAAATCCAATGAGGCCAAGTGTCAACACCACATGAAAGATGATGGAGATAATTGTTGTGTCATAAGTCCTTACTTATGTCATAAGGTTAGGTGGCCAACTTTTGCACCAATTGACTTGAGTAAATGGAAGGAACACTTGATTTAGTTGGAGCATAAGAGGGAGCACGTTTTTGACTAACCAAGGGAGAAGGAAATGATAATTGAGGTTGAGTGTACACAAAAGGGAAGCATGGCAAGGTTGAGTGTACACAAAAATGGAATGATGGTGTACATGAAAGGTGTTGCAATCTCAACCATAGATGAAATCAAGGGCTAGGAAGGAAGATGACAAGGTTAATAAAATATCTTCTCTTCCCCTTCATACACATATTTCGTTCAAGGCACAAGAAAAAGAGGAAGAGAGAAAGCTTGAGAGATAGAGAGAAGAGGAGAGCTCAAGGAGGAAGAAGTCTAAGGTAGGTATTGTTGTTCTTGTGTTCAAAGCTTCCTCTCTTGCATAATAGCTTCTCTAATCTCTTTTTCTCTATGGATCACCATGTTAGCAAGCTAATCTCAAGGTTGAGGGGAGAGAGAGGACGTTCTAGAGAGAGAAACACCAAGGATCAAGAGGTAATCTCCAAAATCTCAACTTCTTTGTGTATTGAAGTTGTTGTTGGTGATTGTTGTTTGATTTATGTGATTTTTGGTTAAGTTGTAAAATTGGAAAAGCCATAATCCTAAGGGGTTATGCTGTCCAAAATCCTTTAAATCATGATTATGAAGTTTTTAAATAAATTAATCAAGGATTAGAAGTGGAAAAGTACAAGTTTTGGAAGCTAAAACACAAAGCTCCATTTTTCTATTTTCCCTTCAATATTTCGGTCAGACCAGAACTGGTACAAGGAGTTGGATTTTCATGAAATAAATGGTTCCATTGGACTCAGTGGGCAAAAATAGGTGGGGTTACAGTTGGGCACTTTTTCGGTAGAGGCCGAAAAAGCATAATTACGAAAACGCCACTGAAATCACTAAATAGGGGCTGTCAAGGGTATTTTCGTAATTTGACCATGAATTTGGCAATTTCGAGGCCGGAAATGGATTCCTTGGGTGAAAATAAGTCAGAATAGCCCTAGTCAAAATTTTGGGGAAACGTGCCATCGGGCCGGGTACGGCGGGGCCGGGCCGGGTTCCCGGGGGCATTTTTGTAAATTTTCACCATAGACTAATATAACCACAATAAACACTATGGAAGAGTCTAAAATGATACTTGGATAGGTTATGACCTATTTCTGGTACATTTAATATTTTAGGACCGATTTGGAGGCCGGATACGACACGTTCTTCGAGGCACATTTAAAAGAGGATTATAAAGCTTTGAGGTAGGGACATTATCCTTCATACACTATGCCATAAGTTATGTGATTGTGTGGATGCCATTGTTTTGTAAATGCACTTTATTAATAACATGATTTGCCTAGAGAGAGGCTGTTAGTGCCAGAGGTGCACTTACACTGGGAGTTGGCAGAAGTCCAACCGGTGTAGATTGTGGGGCTGGGCCCTACTCATATATATATGACGATGATGTGTTTATATTGTTCATTAATTTGTGCATACCTTGGCGCATGACATATTTACTTTTCGCATTTTCTATGAACGATATTATGTCTCTACGGGGATTCTTTGGAATCTCACCCTATTTTTAAACAAATACCTCAGCGAGTACCAGTGGGCCAAAGGGCAAAGATGTTGACGCCGGACAGTAAGCGGCACGTGTCTCGAGGCGAGGATATGAACGTGGTTATGCCTTAGTCTATGCCTTAATATTTTGGATAATTTGTAAATATTAAAACTTCCGCTGTATTTTCTGTTTCCGTCGACGAGCAATATCGGAATTGTAAACGAACAACGTTGGTTTGTAAACGAATATTTTTATCAGTATAATTGTACTTTTCTGTATGCCCATTGAATTCCGTCTTTATTACTCTTTGATTATCGAAATGGAAACGGGTGTTGACAAATATTATTAATATAAACACTTATTATTTTAATATGAGATATAAATGTTATAATAAGTCATATTATTTACAAATTAACATAACTCCATTTATTTTGAAATTTTCCTATATAAAATATACACTTGATATACGCATCTAATATTTGAATGCTTTTCATTATTTTATTCTCGCACAGACTGCGATCAAAGAATATATATATATAGATATTTATGTGATAGAGAGAGGTAGAAAGAATATTATAATTATAAAACTTTGATGATGATACCATTATAATATTATATGTCATATAGTATTGTTAAAAAAGAAAATCTGATATGTGTGTGTGTGTGTGTGAGAATGTGATATATTTTTCATTTACAGTTTATTTCATATAAAAAAGCATGCGATTCGAGACTGGTGTGTGTGTTTGTATGTATAATTCTATTGTATAAAAATTAGATATGCTTTTTTATATGGGTAAATAATGAAACTTATTATTATTGATTTACGTTATAAGTAGTGATGAACATTATTAATGTTGAGTTTAAAAAAACATTACTCTCCTTTTTTTTTTAATATGAGATATATTTAACAAGTTAATTTTATTTTTAAATATGAGATATATTTTTTATATCTGTCAATATTTTTTTAATTTATCTATTCCTTCAATATAATTATGAGTTTTTTAGAAAATATATGTTATATTTATTGAGAATTTTTTTATTAATTTAATTAAATTATATAAATATATTTTATATTAAGAATAACAATAAATATTTGTTAAGTGATGGAGAGGAAATAATATAGAATAATTATTTGAGAATTGAGATAAAAAAAAATAAGGAATATCAATGACTCAGTGTTCATATGAGTGATAACCTTCATAATTGAGGACTGTTTGGTGGTCAACGGTGCGTTTTGGATTAGACGGCGATTAGACCATTGCTTCTTTTTTCTAATTAGGAATTTTACCCTTTTGCTTTAGATGTGACCCTCCACGCGCCTCCGTTTACGTGTGCCTCCCCCAATCTCTCGCTGGCTTCGTGCTCGTTTGGAAGAGCTTATTTTTGGGTAATAAGTGCTTATAATTTATGATTCACGGTATACGAGATAAATATGTGAGAGGATTTTTTTTCTCGGCTTGCGTAATAAGGGTTTATTTCTCAAATTTAAGCTCTTCCAAACACACCTTTCATGCTTAGCGTTTGTTTGGTAACATCCCAAATCATGGTTTGCATAATCTGAGATAAAACTCCTCTCACATACTTACCTCATAAGTCATAAAAGCTATTAAAAAAAGTTAATCCCAACACAAGTGTGTGTTCGGATTAGTTTTTAAAGAACAACTTTTACAATTTACAAAATAAATATGTGAGATGGGTTTTATCTCGATTTACGAAAAAATACTTCTAAAACCATGATTTTGGGTACACCTCCGTTTACGTGTGCCTCCCCCATTCTCCATGGTTTCTGAAACCATGGAGAATAGTTGCTTACCATGTTTGTTGTTGTTTTTGTTTTTAAACTAATCATTTAAGCTCCCTATATGTGTAGTTTTCTTTATTTTTTAATTTGATAGCTGTGTAATATTTTTATCAAAATCTTTGATTTTATCGTGCTAGTAAAATTAACATTTTTATTGCGTTAACATAACTAAAAGAGTAAAATTAAATGATTTAACAAAAAGAAAAAATACAGATATCAAATTAAAAATTAAAAGAAACTACATATACCTTAAGAATGGTGTGCTCTCTCTCTCTCTGTTTTTTTTTGTAATTGGGTATGACTGATAACTTTTTTAATAAATATTTGAATTTATCATAAGAATAAATTTGGTTGTTAAAACTTAGGGCCCGTTTGGTTCAACCCCATTACACCCTGCAGTGCAGTGCAATGCAATGCAACATTAATTACAGGGCTAGTGTTTGGTTTGATTTTTAAGCAAGATGCAATGAGTTATTATTTTAACAATTATTTAAAATTAATATATCAGGTAAAGTCTATTTTACCCCTAATATAATCTTTGTAGAAAAAATAGTTAAAAGTTGTTGGTGGAGGTTTCAGAGGTAGCGGTGGAGGAGGAGGAGGTGGCGGCAGTGGGTGTGACGGCGGCGGTGGCGGTGCAAGAGGAGGAGGTGGTGGTGGCTACAGCGGTGGAGGAGGAGGAGGTGGCGGCAGGGGCGGGTGTGACAGTGGCTGTAGAGGAGGAGGAAGTGGTGCCAGTGACAATGGAGGAGGTGGCGGCGGCGGCGGCGGCGGTGTGTGACTACGGTGGAGTAGGTGGTGGTGGCTGCGGCAGAGGAGGTGGCGGAGGCGACAGTGGGTGTAATGGCTGCGATGGAGGAGGAGGTGGCAGCGACAACAATGGTGGGTATGACAACGACAGTGGAGGTGGCGACGGCAGTCGTGGAGTAGGAGGAGGTGGCGACGACAGCGATGGTGGGTGTGGTGGTGACGGTGGAGGTAAAGGCAACGACCGTGGGAGTGACGTCGGGGGTGGAGGAGAAGGTAGTGGAGGCGGCAGCAATGGTGGGGGTGGCGGCAGCAACAGTAGCGGGGGAGGAAGTAGTGGCTGCGGCAGGGGTGGTGGAGGAGGAGGTGGCGGTGGGTCGAGGTGACTGTGGTGGCGGTTGTGGCGCGATGTGCTAAGTAAAACAAAAACATGTGATACTAAAGGATAAATTGGACTTTTGTAACAATGCAATGGGATGGTAATGAGGATTCATAGGGGGAGGTATGAATGAGGATTACCAATTTTTTGGTAATCTTCATTACCATAGTAAATCCTATTACCATGCTAAAGAGCAACTAAACACTCTTCTCTTGAAAATGCAATCATGATTACCATTGCAAGCGTGCAATGGGGGTTAAACCAAACAGGCTCTTATTTGTTTCAAAATTCAAATCAGGCAGCAGAAATTATTCTACTCAATTACACCCCGACACATGTATGAATGGATCCCTTGGTGGGTGAAATCAATTTAGTGTAAAATTTTTTGGAAATCATATTATACATAAAACACTCAATTTTTACTTTATATAATGTATGGAACACATGTTTAGTAATAAAATTAGTTTATAAGTCGTGCTCTATTGTATAAAAAAAATTATAAAATGATAGCTGTCATTAAATATCTCATTTATAATATATTGAAAAATATTTCCTCTTCGAAATATAGTAAACTAGTCGTTAATGAGTTGTTTATTTGACTTTTCACGCGGGAACGGATTGACAAGTATCCACGAATTTTTGGCAAAAATGTGGAAAACAAATATTACTTTTGTTTGAAATATAAGAGCTATTTCAAGTAAGCTATCCTTTTTTTTTCATAATTTTAATTATTAGCTTGATTATGAATTAATGAAGAGTAAAATATAAGAAATGTGCTACTTCTGGAATCTAATCAAATGATGCAATATGCATGACAACATGTGAGAGAGCTTTTACACATATAGAAATGATATGGTTCATTGAAAGTTATGCAAAGAATAGTTAATATATTCATTACTTCAAAATCATAAATGAAATATTCATCTTTTATATTCATACTCCCTCTTATGTCTTATCCATGTTATAATACCCCCTTCTAAAAAGTGTTCCTAATCCTATAAGGAACTTATTAATTTTAAGAAGTATTAAATACCTCTTTATTTTTCATATAAGAACTAAATAATCAATTTACAGATAAATAATTAGATTAGTTATTTATGACAAATTTGTGTAATTTTCCTAGAATGCTCTTTCTAATCATATGCATTTGTAAGCAAGGGTAGTTGTGTAATTGCATTAATAATTTAGTGACTTGTTACTTTAGTACCTTGCATCAAATATTATAAATAGTGTCAACACCTGTTTCCATTTCGATAATCGAAGAGTAATAAAGACGGAATTCAATGGGCATACAGAAAAGTACAATTATACTGATAAAAATATTCGTTTACAATCCCAACGTCGTTCGTTTACAATTCCGATATTGTTCGTCGATGGAAACAGAAAATACAACGGAAGTTTTAATATTTACAAATTTTACCAAAATATCACAAAATAGATTGATGAAAACCACGATCTTGTCTGCGCCTCGAGACACGTGCCACTTACTTTCCGACGTCTACATCTTTTTCCTTTGGCCCACTGGTACTCGCTGAGGTGTTTATTTAAAAATAGGGTGAGATTTCGAAGAATCCCCGTAGAGACATAATATCGTTCATAGAAAATGCAAAAAGTAAATACGACATGCACCAAGGTATGCACAAATTAATGAACAATATAAACACATCATCATCATGTATACATGAGTAGAGCCCAACCCCACAATCTACACCGGTTGGACTTCTGCCAACTCCCAGTGTAAGTGCACCTCTGGCACTAACTGCCCCTCTCTAGGCAAATCATGTTGATTAATAAAGTGCATTTACAAAACAATGGCATCCACACAATCACATAACTTATGGCATAGTGTATGAAGGATAATGTCCCTACCTCAAAGCTTTAATATCCCATTTCTAAATGTGCCTCGAAGAACGTGTCATATCCGGCCTCCAAATCGGTCCTAAAATATTAAATGTACCAGAAATAGGTCATAACCTATTCAAGTATCATTTTAGACTCTTCCATAGTGTTTATTGTAGTTATATTAGTCTATAGTGAAAATTTATAAAAATGCCCCGTGACCCCTGCCTGGCCCCGTCGTACCCGGCCCGATGGCACGTTTTCCTAAAATTTTGACTAGGGCTATTCTAACTTATTTTCGCCCAAGGAATCCATTTCCGGGCTTGAAATTACCAAATTCACTGTCAAATTACGAAAATACCCTTGACAGCCCCTATTTAGTGATTTCAGTGGCGTTTTCGTAATTATGCTTTTTCGGCCTCTACCGAAAAAGTGCCCAACTGTAACCCCACCTATTTTTGCCCACTGAGTCCAATGGAACCATTTATTTCATAAAAATCCAAATCCTTGTACCAGTTCTGGTCTGGCCAAAATATTGAAGGAAAATAGAAAAATGGAGCTTTATGTTTTAGCTTCCAAAACTTGTACTTTCCTACTTCTAATCCTTAGTTAACTCATTTAAACACTTCATAATCATGATTTAAAGAAATTTGGGCAGCATAACCCCTTAGGATTATGAATTTCCAAATTTACAAACTTAACAAAATAACCAAATCCAACCATAATCATCAACAACAACCACATCTAACATAATCTTAGGATTTGTGAAGTTACCTTCTTGAGTTCTTTTTCTTTCTTTAGAAGTCCTCCTCTCTCTTTCTCTTTGGGCTCAAGATTTACTTGCTAAACCATAAATTTTATGGAAAGGAAGAGATTAGAGAAGAGATTTATGGAAGATTAGAAGAAAAAACCTTAAGAAATCATAACTTACCTTAGTCTTTCTCCTCTTCCTTCTCTCTTAGAGCATAAAGCTTTCTCAAACTCTCTCTTTCTCTCCTTTCCTTGGCTTGAACGAAAATGGGCAAGAAAGATGAAGCCAAGCTTCATAAAATATCTTGTCATCTTTATTCCTAGCCCTTGATCTAGCTAATGGTTGAGATCTCTCCACCTTTCATGTACACCATCCCTCCAACCATGCCTCCCACCATACTCTCTCATTATGACCACCATGCATATGACTTTCACCTAGTGTGCACTCCAACTTTGCCATCATTGAGTTGTACATGTAGTTTTGTCAACATCACCTTCATCTTGCTTCTTGGATTTCACTTTCCCTTTTCTTTCCTTCTAGCCCATCATGCATAAAGAGTCTTTAAGAAACCAAATTGGGTTTCATGTAATTGCCTTGGTCAAGTGTGTAACTATTTATTATTTTATTGCTAATAACACATGTGCTCATATCTTAGAAATTCTTATTCCACAAATGTTAATTTATTCCACTAAGAATATTCAATTTATACATTTTTCTTTATTTTCCTTGATTAATTGAAATTAACTCCAATTAATTGGAAAATAATTAATCTTCGGCTAAATTGGCAAAATTATGATTTTGCTATCCCCTTTTGTAATTTAATTCAATTTTTGAATTAATTTTCCCATTTCCTTATGAATATGAATATTTCAAAATTCACAAGATCCAAATTCATGAATATTCACTATTTTATTGAATTATTCAAATAATTACAATATATTTTTGGTGAATAAAATTTGGGGTGTTACAAATAGGTTCCTGAACATGTAGAATAAGCGCATGGTACCGTATTCTAAAGTGAAAATTTAAATGGTTTTTTATAAAAAAATGTGGTATGTGTGACAGTTGCTTCTTTATAAAAAATAACAGAGGGAGTATAAATTAGTCACAAGCGATATGTATTTGAAATAAGAGGGAGTATAAAGGATATTACGACATAGCTGGAAGAAAAAAAGCATTGTCATATTCGGAAAATATTTATTAACGTTATAAATGTAGTATTCATCATTAATAATTTGGAAAGCATATCAAATAAATAAGTGGAAATACTATTGAAATATTTACCACTTGCATGCAAGAAACACATATATCACCATAACAAAAAAAAAAAAAAACGGGTATATACCATCACTGCCACATTCAAAATCTCAGCTCTATTGCAACTCACAATCATCACATTAACCCCACGAAGCAACCACATTTTACTAATATCCTTAATATTAACAAACCAATTAGTGAATTTATTGTTATAGTAACTGTCACACCCTTATCAAAATTTCAACCTTTTTTAGAGTATTTGCGGAAAACGATATGCGGTTCAGTAGGCAACACAGGAATAGCATAACTATACTGATAATATGTGCATGATTATATAAATTCTCTATAGGAATTTGTACATGATACTTACGATTAAGGTAGCCGCACAAGGCTACTAGGGCATCTAAACTCATCCCAGTGAAACCGTGACTTCTTCTCGTCTTCGTTCTACTACTGTAATCCCCTCGTACGATACTTTGCATTGTTGTTTATATATCTTCTGTCGTCTCCTGTCTAAATTATAGGTAGGGGAGGGTGAGATTCGAGAGAATCTCAGTAGAAAACAGATACCATAATGCATGCATGATTGATGCTATGTGTATGACATGTTAGCTTTAACTAGATGTATGCTCCATAATGTCATTTCTGTATGCTCAATGTTTCATGTAACAAAACTATGGCCACAGCGAAAGCAGAAACAGAGCTTCATTTATTCAAGTATGCTCTACATAATCAAGTAAAACAATCACATACATCACTACATAAGCAAAGATATCAAATACATGCAAATAAGATAAGTCCCCTACCTCCAATCTTTCTCCTCGATTTGCGTGACAACAGCTCGGGGCTCCATATTCGATCCTACAATGTTAAATATACTATTTAGACACTTCCATAGTGTTTCTGGGGGTTATATGAGTCTATCTTAAAAAATTATTAAAATACCCCCGGGGACCCAGCCCCATCGTACCCGGTTCGACTGTACTTTTCTCGAAATTCTAATATGGGCTATCATGACATATTTTTGCCTAAGGAATCCATTTCCGAACTCAAAATTACCAAATTCATTGTCAAAACATGAAATTTCCCTTGGCAGTCCTTATTTCAGCGTTTTAGGGGCATTTTCGTAATTATGCTTTCTCGACCTTTTCCGAAAAAGTGCTCAATTGTAACCCCACCTAATTTTCCCTCCTGAACTCAATGGAATTATCAAATCATTGAAAATCCAACTTTAAGACCTATTTCTAGAGCTGTTGAAACTTATAAGAACTCCAGGGAAAATTGGGGTTTTTTGGTTTCGGCTACGTAAACACGTTTCTTTCTACTCCTAATCACTTTATTGACTATTCCATTAGGTTACAACTACCATTTAGTACAAATTTGGGCAGCATAACCCCTAGGAACACCCATTTTCCATTTTTACAACCAAGGACAATCCGGCAAAATTTCACCGATTAAATTGTTCACAATAGCCAGAATAGTCAATATACAAAGGTTTAGAAGTTATCCAAGCTCCCAGTGGCTCTCCCTTGATATGGCTGAACCCTAGGTGCTCAACATTTAAATTTGAGCTTTCAAACCTTAAATCATATGAAAAGGAAGCTTAGGAACGGAGTTATACGCATTATGAACCGATTTACCGAAGAAATCACTTACCTTTACAAGTTTTTTCCTCTCCTTCTCTCTCTAAAAATCTCAACTCTTCTCTCTCTCTAAAACTGAAAATGGCATCAGTTATAGCTGCTAGAAGGAGGAGGAAATGTTTTATATCATATATTATATGATATGGAATTATTTATTCAGTTTCCAAAATTTTCGGGTTAATTAGAAATTCTAGCAGATTTTCTGTAAACTTTGAAAAATCATAACTAATTCTTGAAAAATTGAATTGGAGTGATTCCAAAGCCTATAAAACCCTTATTGAGTCTAGTTTCATGGAAAAAATATAGAATTGTGTTAGATAAAATCACAAAATTCCCAAAATTTTAATCTTTGCCTGCTGTTCCAGAAACTTCACAGTTTTTCTGTGCTGACGTCAAAAATTCATATCTTTTTGTATATAGCTCTACTTGAGTTATATGACCTATCAAATTAAAGCTTAGGATGTCTACTTTCATCCTATAAAATTTCATAATTTTTTCTCATCATTTGTTCATTAAAAATCACATGACAAACTCACTACCTCATAAGCGATTTTATCGTAAGCATAATCACTTTCTTCAAAATTAACCATTTTATTTTCTTTAATGCCCCAAAAATATAAGAAACATTAGAGAATATATTTGGGGCACCTGCTAAACCGGGGCTTAGCAGTCCACTTAATTTAGGCTTATTCTCAAGCCTCCAATCCCAAAATTCAGGGTATTACAGTAAAAATTTATAATTTCACCTCCAAGCAACACTCTTACTTTGCCACTAACATATTTTGTGTCCCACAGTCACTTCGAGAATATATTTGGGGCACCTGCTAAACCGGGGTTTAGCAGTCCACTTAATTTATGCTTATTCTCAAGCCTCCAATCCCAAAATTCAGGGTATTACAGTAAAAATTTATAATTTCACCTCCAAGCAACACTCTTACTTTGCCACTAACATATTTTGTGTCCCACAGTCACTATTAATAACCCCACTGTCATTGATGTCCCCATTATGTTTCTACCACTCTCATATTAGTTTAAAGATAAATATTAGTGGTGCAAGTTGACTTTTTTCCTTAAACAAAAAAAAATTATAAAACATTTTCTCTTTTGTATTTATGAATATGAGAATGTCACGAGTTTGAAATCAGGTAGAAATCCACTTATTTTCGATAGGCCAGCGTGCGAAAATGTGTTACAACCCACTTACGCGTACACTTAAAGTCGCATATATAATTAATTAGTGTGCATAGTACGAAAATTGTGGTTAACTTTTAAGGAAATTTTCCCAAATGACAATTGTAGACTAATAAGAAGGCATTAATAAGCGCCATGGAAGGATTATATAGTCTTTATTTGCGTTTGAAAAATTAATGACTTCACAAAATTGTCCTTATCACTAAATGTGTATGTACTCCTCTAGTCTATAATATAGGGCACTTCAACTATATCACAAGAAAAAAGAAATAAAATTAAATAATTTAATATATCCTAAAATATAAATTTTTTCCACTTTTAATTTACTTTTCTTGAGGGATGTGTTTAATTGCATTAGGATTATTATTTTAGATATGGGAGATATAATGAGTGAGAAAAGTTGGAAACTGAGTATTAATCATAAAGGTAAAACAGCAAAAAAGAGCATTAATTAAAATGGAGGTAATTTATATTAATCACATAGTTGACTTTTTCTGAAGAAATTAAGAAAACTAAATAAGTTACTTAATCATATTATATGTTGTATATTCTTAAATTTTATATCAGTTTATAAGTTAAACAAAATGGTTTGAAAAAAACATAACAAATATAAAAATTTCAGAATAACTTAATTAGCTTTTTTAATATGTTCAAAAATATTTTGATAAAAAAAATGTAACCCCATCCGTAATTAATATTCGAAATACGCGATTAAAATGAAATAGAGATCAATAATAATCAAAACTCATTTAAAATCCCATCTTTGAGATAGGGTTTTCAAAAATACCTTTTAAAATCTAATTAACTTGGTCTCATATTCACATTTTGAATACAATTACTACGCAAAGATAAATCATATTCATATAAATATCGAAGTGCATAATATAATCATCCCGGCAATTCCAGCTACATACCTTCGCTAAAGATACACAGGGCACAATTGCCCATTACAATTCTTCAAATGGGGATTACACAATCTCATCTCAAATTCATAACCATATATTCAACCGAATCATATACAGTCTTCACAATTCATTGGTAACCCACTACCAACTCTCATCTCGAATGAGTCCTAGCCGCTCCCTCCACAAGTCATTTGCCCTGTCTAAATTATTGGTAGGGGAGGATGAGATTCGAGAGAATCTTAGTAAGAAACAGATACCATAATGCATGCATGATTTATACTATATGTATGACATGTTAGCTTTATTTAGATGTATGTCCCATAATGACATTTCTGCATGTTCAATGTTTCATACAACAAGACTATGGGCACAGCGAAAACAGAAATAGAGCTTCATTTATTCAAATATGCTCTACACAATCAAGTAAAGCAATCACATACATCATTACACAAGCAAAGATATCAAATACATGCAAGTAAGATAAGTCTCCTACTTCCAGTCTTTTCTCCTTGATTTGCGTGCCAACAACTCGGGGCTTCACATTCGATCCTACAATGTCAAATATACTATTTAGACACTTCCATAGGGTTTATGGGGGTTATATGAGGCTATATTGAAAATTTACTAAAATACCCTTGGGACCCCGCCCCATCGTACCCAGTTTGGCTGTACTTTTCTCGAAATTCTAACATGGGCTATTCTGACATATTTTCGCCCAAGGAATCCATTTCCGGACTTGGAATTATCAAATTCAATGTCAATTTACAAATTTACCCTTGTAGCCCCACTTTAAGGATTTCAGAGGCGTTTTCGTAATTATGCTTTTTCTGAAAAAGTGACCAACTGTAACTCTACCTAATTTTCACTCCTGAACTCAATGGAATCATCAAATTATTGAAAATCCATCTCTAACCCCTCCAAACTAGGCTTAGCCAAAATTCTCAATTCCTTGAGAAAAATTGGGGTTTTTCAGTTTCGGCTCCGCAGACGTGTTTCTTTATACTCCTAGCCACTTTATTAACCATTACATTGGGTTAGAACTACCATTTAGTATCAATTTGGACAGCATAACACTTAGGCCAACCCATTTTCCAAGTTTTACAAACAAAGACAATCCGGTGAAATTTCACCAATTAAATCAACCACAACAGCCAGAACAATCAAAGATTGAAGTTTCGGAAGTTACCTCAAGCTCCCTCTGACTTTTTCTCAATATGGCTGAACCCTAGCCCCTTTTAAACAGCAAAATTAAGCTTCAAGTATCTTAATCCATATAGAAGAGAAGCTTAGAGGAAGGATTACGCAGGTTATGAGTTAAGTCATCGAAGAAATCAAGCTTACCTGTGAGTTCTTGCTCCTTCTCTCTCTAGACTCTCAAAACACTCTCTCCCTCTTTTCTTTGTGTAAAACCGTCGGAAATGGCTGAAGAATAAATGGGAAAGTGGTTTCTAATATCATGCTGATGTCACCTTACAATATGATGATGTCATAATTTTTAATTTCCCATTTTCGGATTTTTCAGAAATTCTGGCAGATTTTCTACCCTAACTTTAAAAAATCATAACTAATTCTAGAAAAATCTAAATGAGGTGATCCCAAAGCCAAATGAAATATATTTAAGTCCTCTTTATAGAAAAAATATGGAACATTACCCAAAATCACCACAAAATTCCAGAATTACATAAAACTCATCACTACCCCAAAATAGAGTTCAGTTTCCATCTCAAACTTTGGACAGTCATATCGCCTAGCTCACAAAACGAAATGTCACAAGTTTGATGTCCATTTTGAAGCTTGGGATGTGAAATTTAAGACTGAAAAGTTTCAGAATTTTTAGACACGATTTGGTCATTCAAAACGTTCACACAAACTGACTGCCCAGAATAGAATTTCACTAGACTGAATTTCAGATTTTATATCTTTACTTCCAATGGTTCCATTTTTATTCCAAACATCATTCCCATATAAATTTTCACAAGGAATCTGTTGGAAACACCAAATCAATCAAATTCACATCTCATTGACAAGTTTTCACAACAATCTCAACATGTCAACACAATTCACATTTCAAAATCTAACATTGCAACTTTTCCATTCCAAAGTTCCAAACCAATTTCAATGACATCAAAACACACTATGACACCATTTCCAACACAATACCCCATTCAATTCTTCCCTCTATTCTAAGTCAATTGGAATGTTAATCCACAATTGAATTCAAATACAGGGTTTCAGCGCTGCTCACAACACACACGAAACATATTCTAGTGCCAAATCATATCATATTCTCCAAAAGGGTTATTTATCACTAACCACATCCACTTTTGGAGTTATTAACCCTTAATCACAATTTAGAATCTTGCTAAACCGAGGCTTAATAATCCACTAATCTTAGGCTTATCCTTTAAGCTTAAGTCTCAAAATTCGAGGTATTATAAAAAATCTTTAAAAAATTAACTCTATCTTATATTTAAGATAATAACAATATAACATATTGTGCATTGTACGGATATATATATATATAGAGACCCAGACACCTCCCCCCCCCCCCCCCCCCGGCTCTCTCTCTCTCAAGAAAGGCATTGGATCTTTATGAGACAAATCGTGATGATGATAGTGTTATCGTTTATCCCTAGAGACACTGATTCATCAGCAGGGCAGTCCTGGTCTTTTCCTAAGCCTTTTGTCGTCCTTTTTGTAATTACACCCCGACACATGGATGCATGGATCACCTTGGTGTGTGAAATCAATATAGTGTAAAATTTATTGGAAATCATATTATACATAAAACACTCAATTTTTACTTTTATAATGTATGGGACACATGTTTAGTAATAAAAATAGTTTATAAGTCTTGCTTTATTGTATAAAAAAAATTATAAAATGATAGGTGATGAGTTGTTCATTTGACTTTTCGCGCGGGAACGGATTGACAAGTATCCACAAATTTTTGACAAAAATGTGGAAAACAAATATTACTTTTGTTTGCAATATAAGAGTTATTTCAAGTAGAGCCGGGAATACGGGCCGGCCCGGCTCTACAGAACCGGTCTTTCACGGGTTCGGGCTTAAACGGGACAAATGGTACAATATTTTTTAGGCCCTCGGTCCTACAGGGTTGACCCTTCACGGGCTCGGGCCTAAACGGGTTTAAACTCATTTTAATTCAAAAAAATTTATTTTTTAAGTTTTACAATTTATTTATTATTTTGCTTTAGCCTATTTTTTAATGTCCAAATTAGCCTATTTTTTAAATTTTAAATTAATAAATCATTGTAGAAAATAAAATAAATCAAACAAATTAATAAGTGTTTGCTTGTTATTAATACTCTATTAGGTACTTAGGTGTCTCTCATATTGATAATTTGATATAATGATATTATATTTATTAATTTATTTTAAAACAAATATTAAACGGGCCTAAAAGGGCCGGCCCTTAGGGTTGCAGGGCCGGCCCTACAAGGCTTGCGGCCCTATAGGGCCGGCCCTTTTAGGCCCACTTCTCTTTTTAACCTCTAAATCATAAGTCCGGCCCTTGAAGGGCTCGGGCCTAAACGGGTTTCATGTAAGCTATCCTTTTTTTCATGTAGCCCGAATTCCCGGTTCTAATTTCATGTAAGCTATCCTTTTTTTAATAATTTGAATTATTAGCTTGATTATGAATTAATAAAGAGTAAAATATAAGAAATGGGCTACTTTTGGAATCTAATCAAATAATAGATGCATGTAGAGTCGGGAAAACGGGCCGAGCCCGTCGGGCCGGCCCGTTTAGGCCTCTGCCCTTCAAGAGTCAGGCTTGCGAATTGTGGCCTCCAAAGGAAGTCAGGCCGGCCCGTTAAGCTCATTTTTTTTTGCTTGAAAAGGAAAACTCTGTTATCTTTTAAAATTGCCTTATTGAATCTATATGTCACTCTGTTCTCATATTGTATAGAGTATGATTTTTGAGTATACTGTTTTGCCGAATTGAATCATATTGTGATTTTTGAGCATATTGTTATGCCGAATTGAATCATATTGTGATTTTTGAGCATATTGTTATGCCTATTTTGAATAAAATCATATTGTATACTATTCTGCCTAATGGAGTATAATTTTTTATGGAGGTTGTGATTATTTGACTACTTGAGTCTACTACTCAAAGTGAAGCACAATCAAATGTCCTTGAAATTGATGATAGTTGTGAAGAAGATGAAAATGATAGTCATCATACTCATGTTGCTTAGAGGTTTGAGTGTTTAGCTTCTTGCCTTCTTATATTTTTGCCTTTGTGTGAGTTATTTATGGATTTGATTTTGCCTTTGATTATACATTAGTAACCATGTTTGTTTGTTGCATTAGATATGTAGTTTAAAACTTAATGTTGACAACATTTATGTGTTAAATTAGAATTTTAATTGTTGTTATTTACTAATCATATTTCTCTGGGGGAAAACGCAAGAAAAATAGTTAAACATTGTGAAAAGGACTTTCCGGCCCTACGGGTCGGCCCTGGCCAGCATGCTATTGGGCTGGGCCTTAAAAAACTGTAATTTTTCTAATCCCGTCCATCAAGGGCCAACCCTATAAAGTCGGCCTGGCCTTGATTCCCAGCTCTAGATGCATGACAACGTGTGAGAGAGCTTTTACGCATATAGAAATGATATAGTTCACTGAAAGCTATGCAAAGAATAGTTAATATATCCATTACTGCAAAACCATAAATGTAATATTCATCTTTTATACTCATACTCCCTCTTATGTCATATCCATATTATAATACCCCTTCTAAAAAGTGTTCTTGATCCTATAAGGAACTTATTAATTTTAAGAAGTATTAAATACCTCTTTATTTTTAATAGAAGAGATAAATAATTAATTTATAGATAAATAGTTAAATTAGTTATTTGTTACAAATTTGTGTAATTTCCCTATAATGCTCTTTCTAATCATATGCATTTGTAAGCAGTGGTAGTTGTGTAATTACATAAATAGTTTAGTGACTTGTTACTTTAGTCCCTTGTATCAGATATTATAAATAGGTTCCTGGACATGTGGAATAAGCACATGGTATTATATTCTTCTAATTCAGTTCAATAATATGAGAATATGAGTTTTGCTCCAATATTGTGTATGTGCTGGACCAGGAGAGTTTACATAGTATCAGAGCCAGGTTCTAACCTGATAAGAGACTCGATCCAAGAAAAGGAAATAGAAACCCTAAGACCGCACAGTTTGAAGTTCAAGATAGGGCAAGAAAATTCCATAAATAAGTGGCGATGCTGAGAAGCCTTATGCCGTGAGATTGTCGTTCACCCACCCGCTTTACCTGCGTTTGTTCGATATGCAAACATCAACGCTGGTTCCGCATGTCCTTACTGGAAAGGAGAAGTACACGATGTGGAGCCATGCGATGAAGATTGCTCTCTGAGGATGACAAAAGCTCGAGTTCATCGATGAAAGCTGCAAGAAGGAATCGTATGACAGATCTTTGCACAATCAATTTGACCGCTGCAACGCCATCGTATTGTTGTGGCTGATTGGATCGATTTCAAAAGAGCTATCAAATGGATTTATCTTTTTTGAGAGTGCGGATCGCATCTGGGCAGATTTGAAAAAGTGATTCGTTTAAGAAGAATGGAACTTGAATCTTTGCATTGCATCGGAAAATCAATTCTCTTAGACAGGGAGGTATGTCTGTTTCTATCTATTTTTCAAAACTTAGAGAGTTGTCGGAAGAGCAGTCTGCGTTATTTTCCATCTCGTCATGTACTTGTGAGGCTTCCAAAATTCAAGGAGATGTGATTCAAGAACAGAGATTATTACAATTCTTAATGGGTTTAGATGAATCATACAGTCAAGCAAGAACTCAAATACTATTGATGTCTCCACTTCCTTCGGTTAACGATGCCGATGGTATGGTATTGCAAGATGAGACACAACGTGTAACCCCCCGTCTCGATAATTATATCCGAACTATGAAGTTTAAGTGAAATAGAGACTAATAAGACAAAAATCATTTGTATAATCACTCATCTCCAAGAGATGGGGTTAACTATCAAAACAATTAAAACATAATTCATCTGGTCTCATTCACTTTCGAATACAATTACCTGTGCAGTTATATCACATGATAAATATCAGAGTGCGTAACTAAAATCCCATAACCCCGGGTTAATTATATATATATATATATATATAATGGGTTTAAAGGTTTCCCAAAATGGGGATTACATATTCAAAATCTTAATTACATCTCATATACATTTGGTAATCCCAAATTAAAAGCAGATAACCAACAATCCACTAAATGTCCAAAGTAATTCTAACTACTACTGGTTGTCCGCTTCCCCTTTAAGCCACTCACCTTGTCTAAAATATTAGTCATTTTGGAAAGAGTAAGATTCTAAAGAATCCCAGTAGTAACAAATCATTCATACCACACGTAATCACATAGCATGTAAACAAATCATCACATAGCAACAACTTAAATCATACTCTACCCTCATCCCCTTTTATTGCCGGGAAGGCACACCGTCCTAACCTGAACCATTATTAGCGACTCAGGGACTGTTGGTATGGCAGTCCATATGAATAGCCTTATGGCCCACATATAGCCTTTCGGCCCACAATTAGCCTTTTAGCCCACATAATCACATATCACACCCTAACCTCATCCCCTTTTATCGTCGGGAAGGCACACATCCCTTACCCGAACCGTTGTTAGCGACTCAGGGACTATTGGTATAGCGGTGCTTTCACAATTTCACAAATCTTGCAGCATTTAAATCCATCATAAACCAATGATATAGCACACATACAATGTATCACATAAGGTATAAAGAAAGAGTCACTACCTATATCTTTCTTGACTGGCTCTAGTACCGTGGTCTCACGAGGGCGACAGATATCAAATCCTATACCAAATTAGGGACAACCGATCAATCTCTTTTCCAAGTGTATATTTTCATAATACTCTATATTGGTTATCATTTAGGACTCTTTAGGTGACTATTAGAAGCCTAAACATATGCCTAAAAGGTTCGGAGAACTACCCTGAAAACCCCTTTTTCAAAAGGTAAAACAGTGATTTTAGGCTGGCTCATTCGAGTGAAGATGACCTCACTCGAGTAATGAGACACTCGTGCCCGAGTGAGAACGGCTCTCACTCGCGAGTGTTTGACAGTGAGCAACCATCATGGCCAAAAAGTGCTCACCACACTCAAGCACATAGCTTTGCACTCAGGTGATGACTCCAAACTCACTCGAGTCACTGAAAGTGCAAGACAAGAAGTGAGAACCCGAGAGCACAAGCAACATCAGAGGGACAAGCTCACTCGAGCATACCCCATAGTGCTCGGGTAAGAGGCCTCCACTCGCGAGTGTCAGGTCACACTCTTGAGCATTGTCCAATGAGTGACAACCCGAGAGTAATCCCTAACCTTGGACTCATACCATCACTCGAGCAATCTCTTACTCACTCGAGTGACCACCAACTTCACTCGCGGTGACAGAAGTGCACTCGAGCTCCACTCATAGAACCTAGGAAAACTCAAAGCAGAAAAGGGAAAACACACGCAGCACTCGAGCATGTTCTTCCCTCACTCGAGTGTTGCTATCAGAATACCCAGATCGCAGCATATGACAGAAATTTCCTAGATGGTCAAAATCAATCCCAATGGTTTCCAAACTTCACACAAAACTCAAACACACTTAAATTTGCCTAAGGAACACATTGGCAACTTCCAAAACACCCAAATACCATTCTAACCACAATCTATGCCCTTTAGCCTCTATGACAGACAATATTCCCAAATTCACTCAACTCAATCCAAACTTTCCAAATCAACGCCAACAATTAAATAACTCCATAATAGACTAATTCCAACATCAATTACTATGAATTTCATTTATTCCAAAATAACCATAAGTTAGGGCAAATTTTCCATAATTTCTTAAACTTATCCAAAATTTATAACATATATATCAAAATGCATCAAATCCTTACCTCTTTAACTTGCCAAATCCAGAATCTTGATTCTCAAACTTTCAAAATTCTTCAACACACAAACCACCACCTTTCAAGATTATGAAACCATCATAATGGAGCTCTCAATGAGATACACAACATTAGAGAAGAGGATTTGAGCTTAAGAGGATCACAACTCACCCAAAAATCAAAGCTTCCTCCCCTCTTTCTTGCTTAAGTGCTGGAAATGGAGAGAAGAGAGAGATGATAAGATGAAGCAAATGATGATGATGGTGTTTCTTTTCCTTGCCCATACTCCCCCCTCAACCGAATAGGAGAGAGAAGAGAGAGAAAAGTGACTTTTTGTCACTTAGTGCCACATCCAATGGTCTACACAATACCACTTGTCATCATCCTACATACTCTTGCATGAGCTCACACAATTGCAAAGCATAGGATTCCAACCTATAAAATAAATATCAACCCTTGATCTTAAATACCACACACATTTATACCAAATTCACATCACATTAATCCCAAAAGTGCTTAATTATACAAATTACAATCAATATTAGAGTCATTAGCCCTTAATCCCCAATTGGGATATTACACAACGTCTTATTGTTAATAGTGAAAGAAACTCCTCTGTTGAAAATATGGCAATAATAGCCAGGGGGAGGGGCCGATGAAGAGTAGTTAAAATGGCTTAGAGTATTCCTATTGTCATAAAAAGGGGCACTCAAAGGAAACTTGTTAACAAATTGTTGGCTATCCTCCCAACTTTAAAGGAAGACAAATAAGAGAGATGGGGCAAGAAATCAGAGATTTATCTCTACGTTCTGAGGCAGTGGGCACTGTAGTAAACGTCGTGGCTCCTGCTTTAACGCAGTCTCAATATGAGCGTATCTTGGAGCTGCTAAAGAAAGATGAAGAATGCATAGTTCACACCTTGACTGGTACATGTTTGAGTGTTCCTAACTTCTCTAAAATACATGGCAATTGGATTATGGATTTTGATGCCACAACATACATGGTAGGAGATTTGAGTCTTTTGAATGACTATAAAGAAAATAGTGGACCCATTAAGACTATTAAAATACCTAATGGAAGGCATGTTCCAATAACTCACATTGGTAGTACACAAATATCTAATGATGTGACTCTACATAATGTACTATTTGCCCCACAACTTCATTTTAATATGATAGTAATGCCTAAACTCACTAAAGAGCATAATTGTATGGCTTTGTTCTTTCTTTATTTATACATAATGCAGGGCCTTTCGGATGGGAAGATCAAGCTGATTGGTAGGAAAATTGGGGGCTTATACATGTTTAAAGTTGAAAAGAGATTATCTGTTGTAAATGTCGTTTATGTTTCCTGCAAAGGAAATGTTATTCATGTTTCTGATAATGCTGATAATACTTGTAAATCTTGTAAAGACAATGTTCTTCATGTTTTTGATAATGCTTATAATACTTGTAAAATGGCCCAAGTGGACTTATGGCATCAAAGATTAGGTCATGTGCCTACCTCTGTGATGAAACACTGGGATTTTGTAAGCACTGATAAAATGCATATGAATAAAAAATGTTCAATTTGTGTTTAGTCCAAACAAATCAAGTTTCCTTTCAGTTATAGTTGCATTAAAACAAAAGACGTTTTGAACTGATTCATGTTGATGTATGGGGCCCATATAGGACCCTTACACATCAATGATACCATTATTTTCTTACCACTGTTGATGACTATCTAGGTTCACATGAATTTTTCTTATGAGATCCAAGACCAATGTTGTGACTTGCATTAAAAACTTATGTGCATATGTGCTGAATCAATTTTTTGTCTCTACTAAATATTTGTGTAGTGACAATGGGACAGAGTTTACAAACACTGAAGTACAGTTGTATTTTCAAGAAAAAGGAATTATCCATGAACTAACATGTCCCTACACCCATGAACAAAAAGGGGTTGTGGAAAAGAAGCATAGAACTATCATACAAATAACAAGAAGTTTAATTTTGCAATATGTTGTTCTTGTTAGATTTTGGGGGGAATGTGTGAAAATGGTTACTCACATTGTTAATAGGATTCCCTCTAAACTATTAGGATAGAAAACCCCTTTTGAAATTGTCTATGGAAACAAGGCAGATCTTTCAAATTTGAAAACCTTTGGGTGTGACGCCTTTGCTACAGATTTAATTCTTAATGATAAGTTACAGCATAGAGCAAAATCCTGTGTGTTTTTAGGATATCCTGAGAACAAAAAGGGTTTTCTTTTGCTGGACACTAAAACTAACAAGTTATTTGTGAGTCGGCATGTGAGTTTTACAGAGAATAAGTACCCCTTTTGAGACAATGATATGCATAGTAATAAAGAAATTAACCAAGAATTAAAGGCAATGTTTTGGTTTGATTTAGAAACACCTGAAAATTCTCTTGATGAACAAAACAAAGTACAGATTAGATCAGCTGTTACTAACATGCAGGGACAACATCATGAATCTCTACTAAAAATGGATGTTTAGTCCAATTTAGAACAGAGTGAGTCTCAGCCTACTAGAGATAAAAGGCCTCCCATTTGGTCTAAAGACTACATTTATTCAGCTTTGACTGCAGAAAAAAGTGAGAAAAAGAGGGGAAAGTGTGTATATCCGATTGAACAGTATATTTCATATGATAATGTTTCATCTAATCACATGTCTTTTCTGTGCAATATTAATTCAATAGAAGAACCTATTAGCTACAATGAGGCTATTCAAAATCTAGAATGGATAAAAGCTATGAAAGCAGAAATGGATGTTCTTGAGAGCAACAAAACTTGGGAAATTGTTCCTCTTCCCAAAGACAAGAAGCCTATTGGGCGTAAGTTGTAATATCCTAATTTTTGATTAAGGGCTAATCATGATTATTGTGGATAATTATGAATTTAATTGGATTTATTATGTTTTTTATGGCAATATTTATTAATATGTCATAATTGGTGGAAAAATTGGAAGAATGGAATTTTTTGGCCATAAGTTGGTAATTAAGGGAGAACTTAATTACTAGCTAAGAGGAAAATGAGAAGTGTAATTAAAATGGCTAATTGAGGGATTAAAGTGGCTAATAGGTGACTTAATTTGTGAGAGCCAATAGGATAGTGATATGTCCCAAGATTGTGTGTGATAAGAGAAAAGATGAGAAAGTCAAATGGGGGGAATATTTTGATATTTCTCTCTCCCCTCTTCCCTCATTTTCGTTGGACATGGAGGGAGTAGTATCATCATCATTTTTTTTTCAACTCTCACACTCCATCTTTCCTTCTCTCTCTCATCTCTCTTTCTTCTTCCATTTCTGACGCAATTGGAGCTAAGGAGAGAGAAAGAAAAAGCTTGATTTTAAGATAAGAAAATGACCTCAAATGCAAAAGTTTACTTCATTAATGATGTTCCTTGAATGAAGAGCTTCATTTTGACGTGTATAGTTTGGCCATTGGTATTGGTTTGAGCCCACACAAAATTTTGGAGGTTAGTGAACCAAGAAGTGTCTTTGAGAAAGTTGATAAGGTAAGTGAAACCAATCCTTCTATCTATGTTTTATGCCAAATGAATAAGATTTGAATTTCTGGGATTTTTAGCCCATTTTCGTTGGAATAGGGTCATTGGTAGTTTGACATGTTATTGGTATAGAAATGGGTGTTTTCGTATGAGTTTTAGATAGATTGATTGATTTGGGATAGAAATGGTGTGTTTGAATGATTTGGGAATTTGGATGATTATATTTCCCTAAACCAAAGCATGATAATGGAGTAGGATTTGGGTCATTTTGATGATTCCATTGAATTCTTTGGATGTTTTTGTGTGGGAGTAGCTTTGGTATAAGTTTTGGGTCCATTGCGATCATTTGGGCAAGTGTTAGGAAAAGTGGTTAGTTTTGCTGCATTTTCTGGTTTATGATAAAATCACTCGAGTAAGAATGAGTTTACTCGAGTGAAGGATGAACATCACTCAGGTGAGGGTGTGTTCACTTAAGTGCTACGTGTAAATTCATTTTCTGCTTCAGTTTTCATGATGCACTTCCGGGCGAGAGGCAAGAGTGTTGCCTCACTTGCAAGTGCTATGGGTTCTCACTCGAGTGAGCTTCCTCTAACTCTTGTGAAAGTGTATTTGACACCATGAACTTTCGTCTCGGGTTGCCACTCGCGTTCAAAAATTCAAGAGTGCGCCTTAACACTTGTGAGAGTTAAGTTCTCACTCGAGTGAGGTCTTCTTCACTCGAGTGATCCTCTTCTTTGAAAGTTCTTGTGTTCTCGGGTAAACACTTTCTGTCCTTACTTTCTAGCACTTGAGGTGCAGTCCATACCATCACTCAAGTGAGGCCTTCTTCACACAAGTGTCCATACCAACACTCAGTGAGGCCATCTTCACTCGAGTGCAGCAGTGAAAAATTAGTTTTTGTGCTTCTAAAAGGGGATCTTTGGGATAGTTCTTCCAACCCTTTAGAAGTTTTGTTAGGGGTATTTAATGACTCTAAAAGAGTAATATTGATAACCAAATTAAGTGTTATGAAATCATTGAGAATTGGAATAGAGAATTGACTATTCGTCCCTAATTATGAATATAGGATTTGATATTTGCCCTATTCGGGAGAAACCGGCGCCAGGACAGGCACGGAAGGATCAAGGTACTGAATTTTCTCCCAGGTTATGTATGATACTTGTTATGCATGTTTATCATTGTGAATGTGTTATCGGCCATAGGGCATTACAACGCGAGCAGTTCAGCGTGAGCTATCGTAGGGGGCAATGCTCATGATACCTATGCTAGCTGCTGTATCTGCCGCTGTAAGAGCCGAGGTTGGGTTATGGAATCGTGGATTCTTGTTTGAGTATCCTACCCGTGGGGTTGTGTATTGTGAAATGTTTTATATCGATTCCAGCTGTGGTGATATATGTGATATGTTCATATGGATGTGCAATACAGCAAGCAGTTTAGCGTGAGCCGTCGTAGGGGGCGATGCCCATGATACCTACCCCGACCGTTGTAACTGTTGTTGTGATTGCTGTGTTTTGTGGATGATTTACTTTCATGCTTTGATGTTGTGCATATTATGAGTGATTTGTTACTACGGGGATTTATTAGAATCTCACTCTCCCAAAAACACAATTTTTTAGACAAGGCTAAAAGATCCAAGAGAAAGCGAGCGACGAAGAGTAGTTAGAGCTTCGGGCAAGGAGTTTTACTTTTGGAATATTTAATTATCATTTTGTAATCATTTGGATACATTTTGTTGGGAATTACATGTACATAGTGGATAGTATTTGTATAATTCCCTAATTAGGGAAAACTCTATAGGCAATTGTGCCTTGTAGAGCCTTATTTGATTAATGGAACCCGAGTGTGTCGGGAAATTATGCTGTACTCTGATATGTATGAATGAAATCAACTTGTACAGGCCATTTGTGTATTGAAATGTGAATAGGAGACCACTGTGAACCAGTTTTGAAAAAGTTTTTCGAAAACCTTGATTTTGGAAAATTTACTTTCTTTAAGTCCCAAATCGTCTATGGTCTCTAATTCCACATTAACCATGAAGGGGGTTACATAAATCTCGGCCTTAATCGTGAAAGGGGTTACATAAGTGGGTCTATAGAATTAAATATGATTCAAATGGTAAGACATATAAGTATAAGACTGGTACCAAAAGGATATAGTTAGAGGGAAGGTGTTGATTATTATGAAAAATTTTCCCTAGCAGTGAACATGCTTACTATTCGTCTTGTTTTAAAGTTAGTTGCCATTAATGATTGGAAATTGCATCAAATGGATGTGTATAATACTTTCTTGCAGGGAGACCTCCATGAGGAAGTGTACATGCAGGTGCCTCTTGGATTTGATTGTGAGGGGGAGCACATGTTGTGTAAATTAGGAAAATCCCTCTATAGCTTGAAACAAGCCTCACGGCAGTGGAACCAGAAGCTATCCCAAACATTAAAACATAGAGGTTTTACACAAAGTAAAAATGATTATTCATTGTTTACTATGCATTATGATGATGGTATAGTTATGATTTTAGTATATGAGGATGACTTGCTCATAACCGATAGTTTTGAAAAGGGGATAAATGAAACAAAAGCCCTTTTGCAGACATATTTTAAGATTAAGGATTTAGGGAAAATGAAATATTTTCTTGAAATTGAGGTAGTTAAGTCTGGAAAAGGAATTGTGTTTTGTCAAAGGAAATTTGTTCTTGACTTATTATGTGAGACAGAACTGAGTGGTTGCAAGCACTTACGGTGCCCTTGGCTCAAAATCAGAAGCTAATGGCATATGAAGAAGGAAGATCTATATAGATATTCAGACAGATATAGAAAACTAATTGGTAAACTCGTATACTTGACTATGGCTCGTCTTGATATCTCGTTTCTGTGCATACGGTTAGTCAATTTATGCAACAACTTATAAAGGCACACTATGCAGCAGTAATGAATGTCATTTGATACTTGAAAGATAGTCCGAGACAGGGAATTTTGCTAAGTTTAGCAGGCTTTAGCAGGCGAGTTGGTGCTGGAATGCTATTGCGATGATGGTTGGGCTGCTTGTAGAACAACAAGGATATCAATCACTAGTTATCCACTGAAGTTTGGAGGTTTGTTGGTAATGTGGAAAACAAAGAAGCAAAGTACTATTTCCAAGTCTTCGGCAAAATCGGAATACAGAGCTCTTCGCATGGCAACTTCTGAAGTTGTTTGGGCACTTGGGTTGGTTGGAAATCTTAACATTCAGTATGGAGTTCTTGTGAGGATTTTCTGCGACAGCAAAGCAGCTGTCAACACCCGTTTCCATTTGGATATTCGAAGAGTAATAGAGACGGAATTCAATGGGCATACAGAAAAGTACAATTATACTGATAAAAATATTCGTTTAGAATCCTACGTCGTTCATCAACGAAACATAGAAAATACAACGAAAACTTAATATATACAGGATTTTCCAAAATATCTAAACATAAAATAATCATAACCACTATCTTGTCCTTGCCTAGAGACATGAGCTAATTACTTCTCGGGTTCCACGCCTTTGCCCTTAGATCCACTGGCATCAGCTGTGATATTTGTTTTTGAAAAAGGGTGAGATTCCGAAGAATCCCCGTAGAGACATACAATCAACATATAAAATGTAAAAATTAAATATGCAATACTCTATATTAGGAAAAAATGAAAATTTGATTCAATTCATATATATTTACTTCAGTTGAGTAACTGACTACAGCTAGGATTTCTGATAATATACCTCAACTGAGTCATCGACCACAGCTAAGAATTTTCGATATACTATTGTTGGGTAGCGCACCACAACTAGGTACTGTGCCTTTAGCTCACAATCATATCACGAAATACAGTAACAAATACATATAATTATTCACATAGTGTATGAAAGATGGTAGTCCCAACCTCAAAGTTCGTTAAACCCCTTTTTCAGTGTGCCTCGTAAAACATGTCATTTCCGACATTCGACTTGGTCCTAAAATATTAAATGTACCAGAAATAGGTTAGAAATAGGTCATAACCTATCCAAGTATTATTTTAGACTCTTCTATAGTGTTTTTGTGGTTATATTAGTCTATAGTGAAATTTTATCAAAATGCCCCCGGGATCTCAGCCCGGCCCGGCCGTGCCCGACCCGATGGTATGTTTTTTCAAAATTTTGACCAAGGCTATTTTGACTTATTTTTTCCCAAGAAATCCATTTTCGGGCTCAAAATCACTAAATTCAGTGTCAAATTATGAAAATGCCCTTGACATCCCTATTTAAGGATTTCAGTCGTGTTTTTGTAAGTATGCTTTTTCGGCCTCTACCGAAAAAGTGCCCAACTGTAACCCCACCTATTTTTGCCCAATAAATCCAATGGAACCATTTATTTTGTAAAAATCCAAATCCTACCCCCTAAAACAGTGCTGGCCGAAATATTTCAAGGAAAATGGAAAAATGTAGTTGTGTTTTAGCTTCCAAAACTTATACTTTCCCACTTCTAATCCTTGATTAAATCATTTAAACACTTCTTAATCATGATTCAAATAAATTTGAGCAGCATAACCCCTTAGGGTTATAGCTTTCCCAATTTTTCAACTCAACCAAGAAAGTTGAAAAGTCAAGAAACAACAACAACAACAACACCACAAGAAAACAAGTTCATGAAGTTACCCTTTTTGGCTTCTTGGTTTCCTCCTACTCTAGGCTCCTCCTCCCTCTCTTCTTGATCTCAAAATGTGTCTTCAACACGTGGATTCCATTGAAGAAGGTGAGTTTAGAAAAGAATTCCAAGATAAAATCACAAGAAACCTTAAGAGTTTAGCTTCTTACCTTAACCTCTTCTTCTTCCTTCTCTCAAAATCTTCAAGAACTCTTCAAAACTCTCTCCCTCTCTTCTTTTGTTGCAAGTGACGAAAATGAAGGCAAGAGAAAGAGGATAAGGCTTCATAAATTTTTTCCATGCATTCTACTTCATTGATCTCATCAAGGGTTGAAATTTCACCACTTGTTCTTGCACCATCCCTCCTCCCATACCTCCAACCGTACCCTCTTACTTTATGCCATAACCTCTCATCGTGACCACCATGCCCATGTCTTCACTTGGTATACACTCTATCTTTGTCATCATTGAGAGGTTCATGTAGCATAGCTATCATAACTTTATTCATGTAGCATGTGATCATTGAATTGAATTTTTTTCCTTATCTTCATTGTTGGACAAAATTAGAGAGAGGAGAAGAGAAGAAAAATTGCTTTTCATTAATTCCATAATTCATATAATTGTATTATGTATAATTCCCCCTAATTTCACAATTCATGTTTTATTCCATCAAGAATAATCCAATTGTATATTTTTCTTTATTTTCCTTGATTAATTGAAACTAACTTCAATTAATTAGAAAAATAATTAATCTTGGGTTAAATTGGCAAAATTGTGATTTTTTTTATCACCTTTGTAAATTAATTCAATTCTTGAATTAATTTGCCCATTTCCTTATGAATATGAATATTTTAAAATTCACAAGATCCAAATTCATGAATATTCACTATTTTATTGAATTTCTCAATTAATTATAATATATTTTTGGTGAATATAAAATTTGAGGTGTTACAACAACGATACACATTGCTGTAGATCCGGTGTTTCACGAGCATCCTAAATACATCGAGATCGATAGTCACCATGTAAGGGAGAAATTAGACAAGGGATTGATTGACTTGGTGCATGTTCGATCAAAGGCACAATAGGCAAATTTATTAACAAAAGTAGTAAGCCAAGATGTGCAGAAACATCTATTGAGCAAGTTAAGGACGGTTAATATATATCGCCTTCAACTTGAGGGGGAGTGTAAGCAGGGGTAGTTGTATAATTGCATAAATAGTTTAGTGACTTGTTACTTTAGTCCCTTGATAAGATATTATAAATAGGTTCCTGGACAAGTGGAATAAGCGCATGGTATTGTATTCATCTAAATTAGTTCAATAATATGAGAATATGGGTTTTGCTCTAGTATTGTGTATGGGTTGGACCAGAAGAGTTCACAGCATTGTAATCACCACTTGATGGAAATCCCCTTTCTATGTGCTATCAATAGGGATGTTTTGGACAAAAAAAATTATAGATTTGAGAGACAAAGTGAATTACGATCTTATATTTAGGACGAGAGTAAAGTTAATAAACCCTCTATCTTGGTCTTGTATTTAGAACTGGAGTATTATTTTTTAAAATTTGTTTAACATGTTCATATCTAATAAGAATAGTAAGAGAGAGTACAAAGTAATATGATGTGGGGTTTAGTGTACTCCTTAATAAAAATAGTATTAGAAATCACTTGAATTTTGTTTTTGCAAATTGAATACTTTTAATTTTTTTTGTTGGTACATACTTTCTATGTTCCTTTCTATAAGAAACGTTTAACCGAATCTTGTTGTTCGAAGTATCGATTAAGAACACTAAATGTGTCAAAATTGCAGTACTTTTTTTTTTACTGAAAGAGCCTTATTTGTGATGACACAGAGAATAAAGAAATTACTTTCTCCAATTCTATTTATAAGAGCTCGATAATCGAATTACGCGGTTTAAGAAAGCAGTTAAAAATAATAAATATATATAAAATAAAATTTTTTAATAAGTATGCCCTTATTTATGAGGGGCAAGTAAGAGAGAGAAATATGGTAAATATAAGCATAACCAACCTTTTAATTAATGTAATATATATAATTAATGAGGGGCAAAAAAGGAAAAAAATTATTAATTGCTCAAACAACTTTTGTCAGTCTCTTATAAAAGGGATTAAAGTAATTCAAATTTTGGGCTCTTATAAAAAGGACCGGAGGAAGCAGTATAATAAGGAGGATTGTAGAAGAAAGAAAATAAGTTGTGAAAATTTATTATGTTGACATTAAATAGGGGGTAATTAAATAAGGGTAAAATAAAAAAATAAAAAGTAAAAAAATAAAACATTCTTTAAATATTTTTTTATAAAAAGAGATGCGGTATGTGTGATAGTTGTTTCTTTATAAACAAAATAACGGAGGGAGGGAAGGTAAATTAGTTAGATGTGATATGTATTTGAAATATGAGAGAGTACAAAGGGTATTACAACATAGCTGAAAAAAAGGCATTGAGATATTCAGAAAATATATATCAACATTGTCACGCCTTTATTTTAATTTCATCTTTATCAAAGTATTTGCGGAACATGATATGCAATGCGGTGGGCAACACGTGAATACCATAAATATATTGATAATATGTGCATGATTACAGAAATTCCCCATAGGGGTTTGTGCATAATAATTACACACCTTGTAGCCTCACAGGGGCTCTAGGGTATCTAAACCCATCCCAGTGAAATGGAGACTTCTTCCGGTCTTCGCTCACCACTACAACCCTCTCTCGTGTAGTTCTCTTCTCTGATCTCTGCGTACTTTTTATATTTGCCTGTCTAAATTGTTGGTAGGGGAGGGTGAGATTCGAGAGAATCTCAATAGAAAACAAATACCATAATGCATGCATGACAGATGCTATGTGCATGATATGTTAACTTTATCTAGATACATACCCCATAATGACATTTCTGCATGCATAATGTTTCCTGAAACAAACTATGGCTACAATATAAAGAGAAACAGAGCTTCATTATTCAAATATACTCAACACAATCAAGTAAAGCAATCACATACATCACTACACAAGTAGAGATATCAAAGACATGCAAATAAAGTAAGTCCCATACCTTTTGTCTGTTTTGCTAAATAAAACTAGTTTCTTGATCTACGTGCAAAAGCTTGAGCTCCATATTCAATTCTACAATTTCAAATGTACTATTTAGACACTTCTATAGTGTTTCTGGGGGTTGAATGAGTCTATATTAAAAAATTGCCATAATGCCCCCAGGACCCAGCCCGACCCGGCTGTATCCAGTCTGACTGTACCTTTTTCGAAATTCTAACTTGAGCTATCCTGACATATTTTTGCCCAAGGAATCTATTTACAGGCTCAAAATTACCAAATTCAATGTCAAATTACAAAATTGCCCCTTGGCAGCCACACTTTAAGGGTTTCATGAGCGTTTTCGTAATTATGTTTTTTTGGCCTTGTTCGAAAAAGTGACCAACTGTAACCCCACCTAATTTTCACTCTTGAACTCAATGAAACCATCAAATCATTGAAAATCCAACTTTAAGGCCATTTACAGCTTTGGCCAAAATTAAGGTATCTTGAGAGAGAAATCAAGGTTTTGCGATTTCGTCTTCGTAACCGCGTTCCTTTATACTCCTAACCACTTTATTGACTATTCCATTAAGTCACAAGTACCATTAAGACCCAATTTTGGCAGCATGTCCCCTAGGCCATGCCATTTCCAAACATATAAGCCAATTATAATTCGGCGAAATTTCACCGACTAAATTGTCTAAAGTAGCTAGAATAGTCAATATACAAAGGTTTGGAAGTTACCTCACGCTCCCACTTGCTTTTCCTTGACTTGGATGAAAACCCTAGGTGCTCAACATCCACATTTGAGCCTCCAAACCTTAAATCATATGAAAAGGAAGCCTAGGAATGGAGTTATACACATCAGGAACCGATTTACCGGAAAAAATCACTTACTGTAAGCTTTTTCCTCCCCTTTTCTCTCTCTAAAATTTCACACTTCTTCTCTCTATGTTCTGCTGTGTGCGTCTGATATGGCTGAAGGAAGGAGAAGAATGATGTTTTATATTATATATTATATGATATTTAATTATTAATTTAATTTCCAATAATTTCAGATTTATACAAAATTTTGGTAGATTTCTGCCCAAACTTTGAAAAATCATAACTAATTTTAGAAAAATCGAATTGGAATGATTCTAAAGACTATAGAACTTTTATGGAGTCTAGTTTCAAATAAAAATGTAGAATTTAGCCAAATGGAAGAACAAATATCCCATAATTTAAATATTTGAATACTATTTCAGGAAATTTTCAGTTTTTCTGGATTAATTTCAAAAATTCATATCTTTTTGTATATAGCTCTAATTGAGTCATATGACCTATCAAATTAAAGCTTGTGAACACCCTAATTTGTCCGGGTCCCACTCAAAAATACAAAAATAATTGATAATGATTGATATCCAAATTGGCAATCATCATTGGAAGAAAAAAAGAAATAAAAAATGAAAACAAGAAAAAAAATAAGAAAATCCTCCTATTAATTATGATCAATGTCCAAATTAGCGATCATCATTAAAAGAAAAAAATTAAAAAACGAAAATTAAAATGAATCCCCTCATTGATGATGATTGGTATTTTCATTCATGAAGGGAAAATAAAAAATAAAAAAATCTCATTTATGTTGATAGGTTTAAATTAGGAAGTTACTTGTGGGGAGAGTAATAAAAAAAATTAAAAACGAAAAAATATCCACTAATGGTGATTAGATCAAGCTAGGAAGTTTTATCAATAGAAAATACAAAAAAAATAAAAAACGAAAATGAAAAAAAATCTCCATGAATGGTGATTGGGTTAAGTTAGGTAGTTCTCAACATAAAATACAAAAAACCTCAAAAAACGAAAATTTAAAAAAAAGAATGAGCATTTATGAAGAAAACCCTATCTTGAGACTATAAATAGGAGTGCAAGGGTTGAAGTAAGACACACAAGAATTTTGGGAGAGCAAGGAGATAAGGCAAGAGCGGGTTCAAAGAATAAAAGGTACGCATAAATCTCCTCACATTTGATTTCCTTTTTGTTTAACTTGTGCTACTTTTCTTGTTTTTTAATCCCTTTCTTAGGTCCTCTTTCAAAAAAAAGAAAAAAAATATTTTGACACATTTTGATAAATGAAAATAAAATGGAAAAACTCTCTTTTACAAGAAAATAAAAAAATGTTTTTTAAAAAAATAATAAAAAAATAACAAACAAAGTGACACGCATTTCTACCCTCTGAACTACGTGGGCTTTGATCCCTCTAAAAGGTACGTAGGCCCTAGGTTTTCATCCTAGGTCAAGTCTAATTTTGTAAATAAACATATTTTTTCTTATAAATGTTCATTTTTTTTAAATAAATATATTTTTTCTTTTTATAAATAAATGTTCCTTTTTTCTTCTTCTTTAGTTTTCATTTCATTTATTTTTGTAAATATTCTCTTTTTTTATTTGGGTAATTATAATAAAACTAAAGGCCATCATATTTTTAAATAATTAACTTAGGGTAACAATTCTTGTGAATGGGTGTTGTGGGGTGACTAACATCTTCCCTATACACAATTGACTCCCGAACTCTAAATGGTTTTTGTAAATAAGTTTCCGTTGAATAAAAAAGATTTTCCAAAATTATCCTATTTCAAAAATTTTGGTGGCGGCTCCATGTTTTTCAAATTCCGTGTGCTACAAAGTTTAAGATGTTTAATTTCATGATGTAAAATATCATAATTTTTTCTCATCATTGGGTTATACAAAATCACATGATAAGGTCACTGTCTCATAGGTGATTTCACTGGAAGCATATTCATATTCTTCAAAATTCATCATTTTACTTTATTTAATACCCCAAAGATATAAGAAATATTAGGGAATAAATTTGAGGCACTTGCTAAACCGAAGCTTAGGAGTCCACTTAATTCAAGTTTATTCCCAAACCCCCGATCCCAAAATTCAGGATATTACAAACATTATAAATGTATTATCCATCATTAATAATTTGGAAAGCATATCAAATAAATAAGTGGAAATACTATTGAAATATTTACCACTTGCATGCAAGAAACACATATATCATCATAAAAAAAAAACCCCCGCACATACCATCAATGCCACATTCAAAATCTCAGCTCTAATGGAACTCACAATCATCACATTAACCCCACGAAGCAACCACATTTTACTAATATCCTTAATATTAACTAACCAATTAGTGAATTTATTGTTATAGTAACAATTTATAATTTCACCTTCAAGCAACACTCTTACTTTGCCACTAACATATTTTGTGTCCCACAGTCACTATTAATAACCCCACTGTCATTGATGTCCCCATTATGCTTCTACCACTATCATATTAGTTTAAAGATATTAGTGGGGCAAGTTGACTTCTTCTTCTTTTTTTATAAAAAAAGTTTTTTATAAAACATTTTCTCCTTGTATTTATAAAAACGAGAATGTCAAGAGTTTGAAATCATGTAGAAATCCACTTATTTGCGATAGGCCAGCGAGGGAAAATGTGTTACAACCTACTTACACGTACACTTAAAGTCGTGCAGATAATTAATTAGTGTGTATAGTACGAAAATTGTGGTTAGCTTTTAAGGAAATTTTCCCAAATGACAATTGTAGACTAAGGCATTAATAAACGCCATGGGAGGACTATAAAGTCTTTATTTGCATTTGAAAAATTAATGACTTTACAAAATTGTCCTTATCACCGAATGTGTATATACTCCCTCCAGTTCACAATATAGAGCGTTTTGACTATATCACGAGAAACAAGCAATGATAATTAAATAATTTAATATGCTCTAAAATATAATTTTGTTTACTTTTAATTTACATTTTTTGAGAAATATGTTTAATTGCGTTGAGAATATTTTTTTTAGAGAGAGGGGGGATATAAGAAGTGAGAGAAGTTGAAAAGTAAGTATTAATTATAGGGGTAAAACAGAAAAAAAGATATTAATTAAATTGGAGGTGACTTATTTTTCGGACTATGCCTTCCTTCTAAAAATGTTTTATATCGTGGACTGGAAAATGTAAAACCCTGAATTTTGAGATTGGAGGCTCAGAATAAGCTAAAATTAAGCGGACTGCTAAGCCCCAATTTAGCAGGTGTCCCAAATATATTCTCTAATGTTTTTTATATCTTTGGGGTATTAAGAAAGTAATATGGTGAATTTTGGAGAAAGTAATTATGTTTTTGGTGAAATCGCCTATAAGGTAGTGAGCTTGTCATGAGATTTTGAATGATCAAATGATGATAAAAAATTATGAAATTTTACAGGATGAAAGTAGACATCCTAATCTTTAATTTGATAGGTCATATAAATCTATTAGAGTTATATACAAAAAGATATGAATTTTTGAAGTTAGCCCAGAAAAACTGGAAAGTTTCTGAAACAACATACAAAAATTGAAATTCTGGGAATTTTGTGATTCCATTCAGCAAAAGTCTATATTTTTCCTTGAAATTAGACTCAATAAGGGTTCTATAGGCTTTGGAATCACTCTAATTCAATTTTTCTAGAATTAGTTATGATTTTTCAAAGTTTGGGCAGAAATCTGCCAAAACTTTGTAAAATCCGAATTTTGGAAAATTAAACAATTGATTAAAATATTATAATACAAATGATAAAAGGCAAATCATCATCTTCCTCCCACCATTTCAGACGTGAGCTGCAGCCAAGGAGAGAGAGAAATTTTGAGAGTTTTAGAGAGAGAAGGAGAGGAAAAAACTCATAAGATGGGTCGATTTCTTCGGTAAATTCGTATCTAACGTGTATACTCCTTCTCCTAAGCTTATCTTCTATGTTGTTTGAGGTGTTTGAGGCAAGATTTTTGGAGTTGGGAAGGTTAGGGTTTCAGCCAAGAAAAGGAAAAGTCAGAGGGAGCTTGAGGTAACTTCCAAACTTTTGTATATTTACTATTCTGGCTGCTGTGGACAATTTAATCGGTGAAATTTTACCGGATTGTCCTTTGTTTCAATTTATGGAAATGGGTTGGCCTAGGTTTTATGCTGTCCAAATTGATACTAAATGGTAGTTGTAACCTAATGGAATAGTCAATAAAGTGGTTAGGAGTAGGAAGGAATGCGTTTACGCAGCCGAAACCGAAAAACCCCGATTTTTCCCTTAAAACCCATATATTTCGGCCTGCCTTGTAAATGGGTCTTAGAGTTGGATTTTGAATGATTTGATAGTTCCATTGAGTTCAGGAGGGAAAATTAGGTGGGGTTACGATTGGGCACTTTTTCGGAAAAGGCCGAGAAAGCATAATTACGGAAACGCCCCTGAAACCCTTAAGGTGGGGCTACCCAAGGTAATTTTGTCATTTGACAATGAATTTGGTAATTTCGAGTCCGGAAATGGATTCCTTAGATGAAAATATGCAAGAATAGCCCATGTCAAAATTTTGGGAAAAGTACGGTCGGACCGAGTATATGGGGCCGGGCCGGGTCCCCGGAGGTATTTTAGTAATTTTTCAAGATAGACTCATATAACCCCTAGAAACACTATGGAAGTGTCTAAATAGTACATTTGACATTGTAGGATCGAATATGGAGCCCCGAGTTATTTGCACGTAGATCGAGGCACGCATTTCGAGGCGGAAAAAGGTTAAGATAGGGGACTTACCTTACTTGCATGTATTTGATATCTTTGCTTGTGTAGTGATGTATGTGATTGCTTTACTTGATTGTATAGAGCATATTTGTATAAATGAATCTCTGTTTCTGTTTTCGCTGTGGCCATAGTCTTGTTGTATGAAACATTGAGCATGCTGAAATGTCATTATAGGGCATACATATAGATAAAGCTAATATCTCATACACATAGCATCAATCATGCATGAATTATAGTATATGTTTCCTACTGAGATTCTCTCGAATCTCACCCTCCCGTACCAACAATTTAGACAGGAGACGATAAAAGATATGCAAACAACAATGCAGAGTACCATACGAGGGGATTACAGTAGTGGAACAAAGTCAGGAATATGTTTCCGTTTCACTGAGACGAGTTTAGACACTCAAGTGTCCTTGTGCGGCTACACTAATTGTAATTATCAGGTATGAATCCCTGAGGGGAATTTCCGTAATCATGTACATATTATCAGTATAGTTATGCTATTCCTGTGTTGCCTATCGAACCGCATATCGTTTTCCGCGAATACTCTGATAAATGTGAAATTGAAATAAGGGTGTGACAGAAAAAATATATAAAATTACGAATAGAAGATCACCCATGAATTTTAGGGAAGTTAGACATGAATTTAAGGCTCTTAAATCCATGAAAAGTCAATTATGGATAAATAGATAGTCTCATGAATTTATGCCTAATCACTTATGAATTCAAGGATACCTTTGAATTTAAGAAAATTCACTTATTATTTTCTGGAAAGTGATAATGCATATATTTATGGTCACTCATATAAATTCACAAGTGACTATTCTTAAATTCACAAGTGAGGATGCATAAATTCATAAGTGATCTTCATCTTTCACAACTAACTTTAATTTCTTTAAATTCATAAGTGATGCATAAATTCATAAGTGATATTCATCTTTCACAAGTATGGTCACTCATCTATTCACAATTGTCTTTCCATTAATTCCCAATTGATGTTTCTTAAATTCACAACTAACTTTAATTTCTTTAAATTCACAAGTGATCTTCATCTTCTATCTGCTCTTCTCTACATTTTGTGAAAACGACAGTTTTGTAAAGTCATTTGTTTTGTAATTACATGATCTTATCGCGACATTTTAATAATCAGAGGTATCAATTGATATCAATGACTTCACAAAGTCTTCGAAATTATCATTTTTCATAACTTTTATATAATTTTTAAAATTTTATGCCATGAGTATAAAAATTCTTAACATTTATAAATTTAAATGAATGTTTTTGCATTTTTTTGAAATTGTACAAATATTTGTTAATCATTTTTTGCTAGTAATTTATAATGATATAGTAAATAATACAACAATTACATGAGCATAACTTACAATTTTTATTCCCTTCGATCTTAAATATAAGACATAGTTGATTGTTTTTGGAGCGATAAAGAAAACTAAATAAATTACTTCATCATATCATATATTTTGTATTCTTATATTATATATCAGTTTATAAATTAGGCAAAAAAATTTGAAGAAAAAATGGCAAATATAAAAATTTTAGAGTAATTTAATTAGTTTTCTTAATATCTTAAAAAAACACTTTGACAAGAAAAAATCTCCAAAAAAATTAACTCTATCATATATTTAGGATAAAAGCAAGCATAATATACTGTACATTGTACGGATGTATATACACACACAAATATAGACACCCCCCCTTTTTCTAAAGAAAGGCATAGGATCTTTATGAGATAAATCATGATGATGATAGTGAGACGTTTTATCCTAAGCCTTTTGTCGTCCTTTTTGTAATTATCAACAACAAAGGAAGGAAACAAAAAAATAGTGCAAAAATAAATTCAACTCAATTATATTATTCCTATATTTTGTTGAAAAAAGTTATAGGCTTATAACAATGTTACTTAAATTTTGTGCAAATATTACAAATCCTAATTCGTTATATGTTATCAAATTTATAATTTTTTGATACATGTTATCAAATTTATAATAAAGTCTATTTAATTTGTAAGTCATGAATAATAATTTTTTATTAATTAAGTTTATTCTTGAAAGTAATAGTGCGCATATATGATTCATTTCTTAAATTCTGTATAATCCATCTGACTCATATTCAATATACATTAAACTAAAGCAATTTATTTCTTAAACACCATGTAATATATAAAAATTAGATATTAACCAACATAGAATTGGTTTAGAAGTGTAAGGCCCTGCTAAATTTATTTGATATTGAGTTTGAGTCTCAGAGGAGATATATGCGTTAGAAGGAGAAACCACGAATTCCGAACGGGATTTCGGATGATAATATAAAAAAAATCATATATTAAAAATTTCAAGCATAAAAATTAAAATTGAAAATACTTTAAAAAATAAATTTATTAATTATTCATTCGTGGAAAAAATATCATTAAAAAATTACAATTAAATTTTATATATTATAATAAAAATAATCATGATTATCATATATATTCTTAAAATTAGATAATGTACTGTGCACTATAATTTGTTTGAGGTTTAAATTTTTAAATGCAATGTTCTAAAACAAGTGAAAGCAATTATTGCTGGGTAAGAAGAGTTCATGTAGCAATCAGATCAGAGTGCATGGAAGGACAAAATAGCTTTGGTGGCAATTAGCTTTTTGAAGCGATGTGCATGCATGTACCAAGAGACTTATTCTTTGGTCGGTGGAAAATTAAAGCTAAATCTCTATGCTCATGAAATTTTTATTATTTTAATTGAATATAATATCATGTACTTTTTCACTTTTTGATTAAACAAAATTAATCCTCGATGCTTTATTTTGCATCTCTAATTGAGCACACATGTTATATAATTAATATAACCAAGCAGATAAAGTTTAGACATACATTTAATGGCTTGGGTTCATACCCACGAAGAAAAGTTTGAATTTGAGAGCATCTATATAGTGATCTATTAAAAATTGAACCCAAAAAGAAGATGGGGGCCAAAATTTTGTGATGCACAATTAAATAATCTTGCAATTTTTTATAATGATTTGAGTTGATGGGCAACAACAAACTAATTCAAATCTTTTGCCTCCATGGAGATAATTACACACACCCAGAGATTATTGGGAGAACTATAGCCAGGTCTCTAACAAAAATCTCTGAAAAATGATTTTGCTATCGATTGAAACATAGTTGTAAATGGGGGACCTCAATTACAAATTGAGTTATGTTTATAACATAAATTCCTTATAATTTAGACTCCCAAATTTGTAAGTTTGAATTTTTGTTCGTAATTAATTTTATACTCCCTCTATCCCTAAATATGAAAATATGTCTGTCCTAAAATATAATCTTCGTTTCAGTTTTGTTTCAAAATTTATTGCATTATTTTATCCAACTTTACCCTTTAACTATGTTTGTTGCATTTATTACCTATCTCACTTAGGGTGTGTTCGGATTAGCTTTTGGAGAATAGCTTTTACGATTTACGAGGTAAGTATGTGAGAGGAATTTTGTCTCGATTTACAGAAAAATGTTTCTGAAACCATGATTTCAGACACACACGAATACACACTTATCTTCTTTATAAATAAGAGTATAGTTAAAAAAAATTATTTATTATTTATAAATAGTTTTAATTGTTTTCTTGGTAAATTCAAAATCAGTTATTTAAACTTATATTTAGAGTCAGAGGGAATATAAAATTTTTTTTCAGGATCTTATTATCATTTTCCTTTATAATTATGTTACTAATGATTGATTGAGGCATTATTTATTTATTTTTCAATACAATTACTTTGTTTTTTATAAACTACGTAAGACAATTTAAAAAACGAAATGCTTATGAAGTCTCGAAAGGATTATATCTTTAATGAAATGAACAAAATATGTTGATAAACCCAGAAAAGACAACAAGATCTTGAAAGCAAGCACAACTGATGTAGAATAAAAAGAAAACTAGAAAAGTTGGGAGAATTACCAGAAGATAGAAAAGCCAACAAGATTAATGACTATTTCTCTGTGGGGGCAAGAATACCTTACAAAGAACAATATAAAGAGGACTTCAAATGAAATAGGGGCAAGCTCACTTTCTTTTTTCGTTTTTTCATGTTGGCCAAACAGGTTTACTTTAAATACAGTTAAAAATTGGACAAACCAAAAGGGAGATGGGGCCATTTCTTTTTTTAAATGATCAGTTCCTTTTTAATGTTTTAAATCAAGGGTACTGTCCTTTATGTACTGAAAGGAAAATGTACGTATTTTATGTGATTTGATACAAGTTTTGTATATTTGATCAAAACAAGATGCTTAATTAATCATATGTGATTTAAGACATTGATGATGAGGAGATGCAATATATGGGATAAGATGAAAGAAAATTTTATTAATAAGAAATGATTAGTGTGTGTGTGTGTATAAATTACACACTAATAGCTAATATTAGCTCCAATATAATACTACATGTGGAAACTATGTAACTAATTTATAGAAATTAAGAAAACTATAAATTAGTAACAATTATGAAAAAACATATATATATATATATATATATATATTAATTTCTTTTAAGCACGCGCTTTAATCTCTTAATGAAATAGCCCTCTCAATATGTGTAATTAACAAGAATAATTTACTAACATAGAGTGGATCTAAAAGTTTAAAGGTCCGCTAGATTTTTTTTGGGTTTCGAGTTCGAGTTCCAGATGAGACACCCATACTAGGAGAAGTAGTTACAAGCCCCAAAATTAGAGTCAATTGCTCAGATACCTAATATTAGAATTTAGAAATGGCGTCGAAAAATATGATTAAGATTTATATATATATGAATTAGAAGAATAAACACTAATAACCCGAGATTATGAGTGGAATAGATTTCGCTGTCTCTGATTAGCAAAAGAACAGAGTTTATATGTCATTAAATTATAAAGGCATTATATCATGAATGGAATAGTTTCACAACCTCTTTTAACAAAATGGCCCTTAAATTAGTGTCACTTAAAACATTAAATTTGATCAAATGATTGTTAAATAATAAAAGAAGAAAACCTAACGGCGTTTAGTAAAATTTAACGGTTTTGGTGAATTTATACTGTTTTAAATTATTTATTGATATTTTTAATCCTTTTGAAATTTATTTATATCAGACATCCATCGAAAAAATTTTATTAGTAAAATTTCACTTTAACCCCTCGTTAACTTATAAAGCCATTAAAAGGGTGACATCTAAATCTATCCTTACAATGGAACTAATCTTTCACATCTTAATGAGAATAGAGGAAAGAGAGCAAGAAGGGAAGGTATCAATGGGAAAAAACCTTGAGAAACAAAAGATTGATTGATTTGATGTGAGGAAAAGAAATAAGGAGGGGAAAAAAATGAAGTCGTGGCCCCCAAAGGAGAAAGAAAGAGAGGAAAGAAGAGTGTGCCGAAAGATATTTCCCATCTTTTACTTTCCCTATTTCACGTGCCCACCCCCCAACACACACACACACTCACACACTTTTATGTTAATCATGCTTTTTGTGTGGGGCCCATTCTAATGATATTGTGTTAGCATAAAGTTACCCACTTAATGAAGGTTTGAAGTGACCTTAATTAACACACCAACGTGAGGGTTATGTCATACTCATACTCTCATAACATCTATCACAAAAGCTTTTAAAAGAGGTCCAACCCTTTTTCTCAATTTGGCTTCTTTTATATGCTTTCAATCTTTCTCTTTCATTAGTTCACACCAAACTTGTCACTCTTACCCATCCCCCATCCTTCTTTAACTACGTTTTATTCCTTCATAGTAACTTTAAAAAAAGTTATACTTGTACTATCATCTATAGATTATAGATTATAAAGAGAAAATGAGTTTGTTAGTTCTTCGTGTGTGTGTTTTTAATCAGGTTCTTATATAATTTTGTCCCTGTATCCCTTTATTGGATTCTTACATTTTTTTTTTCAATTATATGTATCAATCTTTTTTTTTATACAAAGTATTAGTCCTTAATTATACTCATAATCTGTTAATTAAGATTGATATGAATGCTGACAAAGTGATGTGTAAGTTGCCACAAAATATAAAATAAAAAAGACTTTTTTTTTAATTAAAATGATGAAACAAAATTTATTTATTATTAACATAAAAATAAAAATTATGCTTATAGTTGTCTAGTTGAATTTATGTATAATCTGTAACCTGGTTAAATTCGATTTCCATGTGACAAAGTTAATTTAGATGTATACTTAATAAAACTCCCCTTGTCAGCTACTAATGCCGTTTCTTTTACAGATGATCAAATTATGAACATAGGGGTTAATACTTTTATTTAATGAAATTATAAAAACTTAATTAAAAAATCTACTATACACACAACTATACGAGTAGTTAATTGAGAATAAAGTGAAATTATCAGGGTTATCTAACTCGGACCGGAAACTGGCGATCCGGCCTCTAAACTGGTCCGGTCCAGGTAAATTTTTTTAATTTTTTTTAAATATTTTTTTTATTTTTTCTTTAAAATTTCATACTATAAGCCTAAAATATTTCATTTCTTATCGGTTTTGTTTCGGTTTAGCTCCGGTTTGACTTCGGTATGACCTGCTGACCCTTGATCCAGTACCCCGACCGGTTCACTGACCGGTCCGGGTTTAATTACGTTCGAAATTATACATGCTTACATATTAATTGTTCCTTATAAATAATGTTAGTATTGGATTAGCTCCAAAGTCTCTTGCTTCCGCCATAGGCACTGCTAAGCTAAGGCACACATGCAACAACCAATGAAAATGGGGGAAATCACACACACACACACACACACACAGGGAGAGAGGGAGGATGGCTGGAGTAAATTGAACCATGCATATGCTTCTAAATTTTCAAAGTTACAATGTCGAATCTTCAATTTAAAACTTGACAAAAGTGTTATGTTCTTAAAAACATACCTAGAGATCTAATTAGTTAGTTGGCTTGTTTGGTTCAGCGTTTTCTTAAAAAATAAGTCCTTATTACGCAAGCCGAGATAAAACTCCTCTCATATACTTACTTCATATACCGTGAATTACGATTTATAAACATTTATTGCCTAAAACTAAGTTATTCCAAACAAGCACTATAAAAATATGTTAATTCCATATAATAAGGACAACGTATGTATACACAATAACTAAAAAGTTACTACACCTCCTGATCATATACTTATGAATGAATCCTTTTAAAATAATGTCAAATATTTATAATATATCACTGCTTGACACATCTTGATGAAGCATGCACCCCGAAATAGGGGATTCTGTTCCTCTTTTTTTTGTTTTGTCTGATGAAAAATAGAACCTGTTGAGTATGGGAAGACAAGATCTTGCGTGTTGACTATAAATACTACAGTGGTTTAATTAATCATTTGCGTGCTTGCTCGAGCCAAGATAATTGTGTTTTAAATATTTATACTTAGATTTAAATACATTATGATGTTAATCCTGTTATTATTCTTTTTTTTTTTTGCCATCGAATCATGTTATTATTCACAGCCATCAATATTCAATATTAATTATAGCGCTTGGTTTGAATTTTAATGGAAAATGATAGAAAAATACTATCAAAATTAGTAAAAGATAAATAAATATGTTGAATTTCAATAATTTCAAAAGATTGATTTAGAATTTTGAAATGTTTCAAAATTTGAGAAATTACCTAACTATCTTTAGGTTTTTTTAATAAAAGATCCTCAACCCCCTTGCCAGCCGTTAGAGCTCCGATGCCGGTGCCCCGTGACAGTGGCCATCATCGAAGCTCTTGTGACCTTGTTGGGGATCGGCCATTGGAGCTCCTATAAATATTATGAACAACTTAAGTATTTGTAATAACAACTTTAGTATCTCTATTAACAATTCAAGTATATATGTTAACAACTTTAGTCTAAAATATCCAAAAAAAAGATATTAGCTGCCGGAGCTCAGTAAGAAATATTCAACAAATACCCAGTTTATAACTTTAGCATCACTATTAATAACTTAAGTATCTATATTAACAACTTTAGCCTAAGAAAATTAAAAAAAAAAATTAGCTAGCGGAGCTCCAGTGAGGAATATATTTTTTTTTGTTGAATTTCTCAGGCTAAAGTTGTCAATATAGATACTTGAGTTATTAATAGTAATACTAAAGGTTTAAAAGGCAGCCTTATATTTATTTTTTAAATTTCTCACACAAAAGTCATTAATATTGATAATTGAATTGTTAATAGTGATATTAAAATTATAAACGGGGTATTTGTTGAATATTTCCTAATAATTTTCATCGAACCTCTGACGGCCAATATTTATTTTTTTAATTTCTCAGGCTAAAGTTGTTAATATAATACTTGAGTTGTTAATAGTGATACTAAAGTTGTAAACGCGGTATTTGTTAAATATTTCTCAATAACTTTCACCAGAGCTTTGGCTGCTAATATTTTCTTTTTTGAATCTCTAAGGCTAAAGTTGTTAATACAGATACTTAAGTTGTTAATAGCGATACTAAAATTATTAATATAGATACTTGAGTTGTTAATAACTTTCACCGGAGCTCTAGCGTCTAATATATATTTTTTAATATCTCAGATTAAAGTTGTTAATATAGATATTTGAGTTGTTAATAATGGTACTAAAGTTGTAAACATGGTATTTGTTGAATATTTCTTAATAACCTTGACTGGAGCTACAGCGGTTAATATCTTTTTCTTCTTCTGAATTTCTCTTACTAAAGGTGTTAATATAGATATTTGTGTTGTTAATGGCGATACTAAAATTGTTAACATATATACTTGAGTTATTAATAACCTTCTCTGGAACTTCGATGACTAATATATTTTTTTGAATTTTTCTAACTAAAATTGTTAATAGTAATATTAAAGTTGTTAATATGGATACTTGAAATGTTAATATCCTTCCCCAGAGCTTCTGTGGCTTATATATTTTTTTGAATTTCTCAGACTAAAGTTTTTAATATTAGGCTTGTTTGGGATCACGTTTGGAGCCCTTTAAAAGTGCTTATTCATATAAATTGAAACAAAACTCTACTCACATGCTTACCTTGTATACCATAAATCATAATTGAAAAGCTGCTTTTGAAGGCTCCAATTGCTGTTCCAAACAAGCACATAGATACTTGAGTTGTTAATAACGATACTAGATTTATTAATAAAAATAATTGAATTGTTAATAACTTTCACTGGAGCTCCATCGGCCCGTTGCTGGCAAGGTCACCAAAGCTCCAATGACGGCCACTGCTGTCGGTCACCTGCGATCAGCAAGGGGTTTGGGGATTTTTTATTTTTTTAAAAAATAAGGGTAGTTAGGTAATTTCTGAAATTTTGTAGCATTTTAAAATTTCAAATTAGTCTTTTTAGAATTATTGAAATTCAATATACTTTTTTTTTTTACCAAATTTGATGGTATTTTTCTGTTTTTTTCGCAATTTTGATCCTTCTTCTTTTGCCCTTAGTATACCTCGCATTTTAGCTAACTTCAAATAGTATATTAATTAGGGGTATTCAAGTAATTTAGTAATAATTCAATTATGTCTGACCACTCATCACTTGCAGTTAGGTCAAGTTAGGCCAAGGTATTGCAGAGCTTGTCTTGGTTTAGTGCATGTATATATAATGGTTAATTATATATTATTTGAAATCTTTTTAATTTAATTTTTTTGTTTAGTAAAAGAATCTAATTCAAGTATAACTCAACTGAAGTTTGTATAATTTATTAAAAAATAACCAAAGGATTTCATGAAAAGAAGAAGGTTCCAATTCAGAGAAAAAAATTCCACCATTCAAATGTTATACTTCAATTATTTAACCTAGCTAGACTTCGAAATGGCATTATCATTTTACTTAGTACGACAAACACATATGTTGACATATAATATATAAGATAATTGTAACACCCCAAATTTTATATTTATCAAAAAATATATTATAATTAATTAAGAAATTCAATAAAATAGTGAATATTCATGAATTTGGATCTTTTAAATTTTGAAATATTCATATTCATAAGGAAATGGGCAAATTAATTCAAGAAAGGAATTAAATTTACAAAGGTGATCGAAAAATCACAATTTTGCCAATTTAACCCAAGATTAATTATTTTTCTAATTAATTGAAGTTAGTTTCAATTAATCAAGGAAAATAAAGAAAAATGTATAAATGGAATATTCTTAATGGAATAAATCAAAAATTGTAGAATTAGAGGAACTTGGGCATAAATCAATTAAGGGGAAGTATGAGATTTGTGAAACACATTTTCCTTTCCTTCTCCTCCCTAATTTTCGTCCAAACACATAAATTGAAGGGAAAAATTTAATTTCATGAGTACATGTCAAAAATGCTAAAAGAAAAGAATAATGATGACAATGGTAAGAAGGATATGACATAAAGTATGAACATGATAATCATGGTAGGGTGATGGTAAGAGAGTAAGTTAGATTATAAGGAAGTATCGCATAAAATGAAAGCATGGAGGGAGGCATGGTGAAAGCATGAAGCGAGGTATGGTGTAAGAAAGGTGTTGCAATCTCAACATTTGATGAGATCAAAGGCTAGGAAGAAAGGAGACCAAATTAATAAACACATTATCTTCCTCTTTCATGCATTTTCGTTCAACATAGAGAGAGAGAGAGAGAGAGAGAGAGAGTTTGGAGAACTTTGAAGAGTTAGAGAGAAGAGGAAGAAGAAATCTTAAGGTAAGGGTTGATTTTTAAGCTTTTATTGTAACATTTCCCTAGATCTTTCTCTAAACATTGTTTCTTCATGAATCTATGATCTTGAAGACTCATTCTTAGCTCAAGGAGAAGAGAGAGAGGGCACATATAGAGAGATAAACCAAGAAGTTTAAGAGGTAACTACACCAAACTCAATCTATACTTTGTATGAAGTTGGTTTTGAAGTTTGTTGTTAGTTTAGTGATTTTTGGTTAATTTGAAAAATTGGAAACGCTATAATCCTAAGAGGTTATGCTGCCCAAATTTCTTTAAATCATGGTTAAGAAGTGTTTATATGAGTGACACTTGAGTGAAGACGGCCTCACTCTAGTGATGGTACGGTCTGCACTCGAGTATCAAAAGTAAAGGTTAGTGAGTGAGCATTTGAGAGCATAAGAACTTTTTCAGAGACAGGGACACTCGAGCACACAAGACCTCATTTGAGTGAAAGCTAAATGCCTCACTCGAGCACTAGAGAGTAAAGTCCAGGAAGTGAGAACCCAAGAGCAACTGGAAATTTCAAATAAGAAGAGCACTCGAGCACGGATTTTTGCACTCGAGTGAAGGCTAAATACCCGGGATTGCTAAAACACACTCTTGCACTTTAACCGTGAGTGACAACCCGAGAGACAAGTTTTGTGTGTCAAATACTCCAGCATTCGAGTGAAAGGAGGCTCACTCCAGTGAGAATCCACCACACTCGCAGGTGAGGTAACACTCTTGCCCTTTTCACTAAAGTGCACATAGAAACTGAAGGGAAGATGCGAAGTTACACTACCTTACTTGAGTGAAACCCAATCTCACCCGAGAGATATTCATCCCTAACTCGAGTGAACCCTAGATCACTCGAGTGACCTTATCAGAACCCAGAAAACGCAGAAACACTGACAGCAATTTCCAAGATTTTCCCAAAAGTTCCCAATGGACCCAAAACCTCAACCAAAGTTATCCCCACACAAAATCACTCAAGGAATTCAATAAAACCATTAAAACAACCCAATTCCTACTCCATTATCATGCTTTGGTCTTGGGCAACATTAAACACTAAATTTCCAAAATCACTAAACTCAAACATTCTATCCCAAATCAATTATATCTATCTATATACATTCCAAACGTACCATTTTCATGCCAATAACATACCAAACTTCTCATTAACCTTCATTTTCGAAAATAGGCAATAATTTCCATAAATCCAAAGTTAATCCATTTGGCATACAACTTACATAGATAAGTCTCTTAAACTCACCTTATCAACTTCTTCAAAGAAGCTTTTTGATTCATCAACTTTCACAATTCTTTGGAACCACAAATCAATACCAATAGATACACTACACCCATCAAAATGAAGCTCTTTACTTAAGGAACAATTTTAAAGAAATGAGTTTGAGGATATGAAATCATTTTCCCTTACCTTTGCAAGCTTTTCTTCCTTCCCTTTTTGTCTTCAATGGCGCTGGATGAGAAGAGAAGAGAGAGAACGAGAGAGATGAGAGTGAGGAAGAGTGAAGAGATGAAAAATAATCATACTCCCTCCCACCATACTTGTTCAGCGTGAAGAGAGGGAAGAGAGGAGAGAGAAATGATTTTTAAAATTTTCTTTTGTCTTTTCCTCAACTCTTCACCCTACACCAACTTGCCACATATCTTCTTCCCATTGGCTTTCATACAATAAACCTCCAATTAGCTACTCTAATCCCTTTATCAGCCATTTAATCACACTTCTCATTTTTTCTTAGTTAGTACTTAATTTCTCCACTAATCACTAACTATTTACCCAATAATTCCATTCTTTTAATTTTCTCACCAATTATGACATATTAATTAATATTGCCATAAACACATAAGAATTTTGACTTAATCCACAATTACATTATCAATAATCAACATTAGCCCTTAATCAAAATTTGGGGCGTTATAATAGAGGTCAAAAAAGCATAATTATGAAAACACCCTTAAAATCCCTAAACAGGGGCTGTCAAGGGTATTTTCGTAACTTGACAGTGAATTTGGTGATTTTGAGCTCGGAAATGGATTCCTTGGGTTGAAATATGTCAGAATAGCTCTAGTCAAAATTTAGAAAAACTTCTATCAGGCCGGGTACGGCAGGGCCAGGCTGAAGTCCTGAGGGCATTTTGGTAAATTTTCACCATAGACTAATATAACCATAAGAAATACTATGGAAGAATCTAAAATGATACTTGGATAGGTTATGACCTATTTCTTGTACATTTGATGTTTTAAGATTGAGTTGAAAGCCGGAACGACACGTTTTACGAGACATATTTAAAAAGAGATTTATAAAGCTTTAAGGTAGGGACATTATCCTTCATACATCATGCCATAGTTATATGATTGTGTGGATGCCATGATTGTAAATGTACTTTATTAATCAACATGATTTGCCCAGAGAGAGGTGTGCTAGAGGCACTTACATTGGAGTTGGTGAAAACTCAATCTGTGCATATTAGTGGGGCTAGGCCCTACTCATGTTTACTTGCAAATGATATGTTTATATTGTTCATTAATTGGTGCATATATGGTATATATCATATTTACTTACATTTTTTTTTATGGACGATAGCATGTCTTTATTGGGATTCTTTGAAATCTCACTTTATTTTTGAATAAACATATCAGCGAGTACTAGTGGATTTAAGGTAAAGGCGTAGATGTCGAGAAGTAATTGGCTCGTGTCTCGAGGCGATGACAATATCGTGTTTTGTTATGTTTAGATATTTTGGAAAATTCTGTAAATATTAAGTTTCTGTTGCATTTTTTGTTTTTTTTGTTGACGAACGATATTGGAATTGTAAACGAATATTTTTATCAGTATAATTGTACTTTTTTGTATGTCTGTGGAATTTCATCTTTATTATTCTTCGAATATCGAAATAAAAATGAGTGTTAACAATAATTGATCAAAATGCACCAATATAAAAAAAAAAAAAAAAGGTTTGGATTGAAACTCACATGCTTTTCGAAGACATGTTTGGTTGAGGTTGGTGGCATCTTCTCCACACATTTAATTTAATGATATGTAGCTTTCAAGAGAGATGTGCCTTATGAACTTAATGAAAAGTGTTACCTTTTAGTCAAAGAATTTAAATAGTCCGAAAACTTTAAGCCCGGAACGACATTAAACCTAATTGTCTTAATTCTGTGGCACATGCCCAATGCGATGATTCGGCTTGTTGTCATTCACTCGCTATTCTCCGTGTCGAAAAGTCAACAAGATAATTTGTCTCACTTTCATTGTAGACTAGCGTGTCCACTACAAGACAAACAAATATATATATATATATATATATATATATTTCCTTCAATAATCTAATTATAAATCACATGTTTGCTAATGATCTTGTAATTAACTTAGTGATATTCAAACTCCTATGTAAGTGATAGTGCATGTTTGGCTGAGCTTTTTGTACAGGAAATAAGTCCTTATTACGCAAGCCGAGAAAAAACTCCTCTCACATACTTACCTCGTATACCGTGAATCATGAATTATAAGCACTTATTGCCCAAAAATAAGCTATTCCAAACACGCACTATAGTGTGATGGTTTAATTTCGATCCGATTTGTAATATCTGGCTGTTACTGTTTGTTTTGTTATGTTTATAAGTGTGCATATTTATATATATGCCTTATATATAAACAACATCATCAATGTTAAATAACAAAAGTTGAGTGGGAAGATAAATTACAAGAGTAATGAAATAGTGGCACTGTATTTTTTTTTTCCATCTAACGTTTTCTTGAATTTTTTTTTTGTTCAAAACGTTTTCTTGAATTCGACCAAATGTTAATTGAGAAAGATTGAAGATAAGATCTACATTTTCTGGAGAAGACACATCACACATAGTTTTTCAATAGGGTAGATTTATTAGGTTTTTCGTCTACCAAGTAAAAAATGATAGAAAATGGAAAGGTCACCTTCTTCTTCTTGAACTTGTTCAAATAAAACTATGCAAATGATTTTGAGGAACAAAAGAAAAATTATCCAACTAATTCAACAAGGAAAAAATAACACTACAGATGGATTCTTAATGTTATAATATACCTATATATTTCGATATTTGTAGTTATTCAACGTCTTCGTGCAATGGATACTTCTTAATTAGACAGCTAAATTATACTAAATTTTCAAAGAGAAGTAGATAATAATATAATTATTAGTGCGGGTGTTCTTTAGAATAATCTGATCTTCATCAAAGCGTTCATGCATCAAATTTACATATATACATCAAAAAGGTATATAAACACTTTATAATATAGTATCATTAAAAATATATATATTTTTTTTAACAGCAATGGCTTTTGATTTGAATTTAATTTAGAACCCGTTTGATTCAACCTCATTGAATGTCTGCAACGGTAATCATAATTACATTATTAAGAAAAGAGTGTTTAGTTGCTCTTTAACATGGTAATAGGGTTTACCATGGTAATAATGATTACCAAAAAAATTGGTAATAACTCTCATTCATACCTCTCCCCCTATGAATCATAATTACCATCCCATTACATGATTAAAAAAGTTCAATTTACCCTTTAGTTTCTTGTGTCTTTGTTTCACTTATCTTATTTCACTTACCACATCACGCCTCAATTGCCACCGCCTCCTCCTCCACCCCTGTCACCTCCACTTACTGCCGCCACCACTACCTTCTCCACTGCCGCCGCCGCCCCTACCGTTGCCATCACAGCCACTACCTCCTTTTCCACCCTCACCACCACCACCACCTCCTCCTCCGCCGCTTCCGCATTCGCCCACCGCTGCTGCCCACAACCACAACCACTACCTCTGCCACTGCCCACCCACAGCCACCATCACTACCTCCTCTTTTGCAGCCACCTGCCTATAGCCACCATTATTACCTTGTCCACCGCCGCCGCCGCTCGCTCGCTCACCACCACCACCACCTCTGCCGTTGTCCACCGCCAACACCACTACCTCCTCCTTTGCCGCCACCCTTCTACCCCATCGTTGCCACCACCACTACCTCTTCCTCCTCTATCCCTACCGTTGTTAGTTCTTAACTATTTTTTTACAAAGATTATATTAAGGATAAAATAGACTTTATGCAATATATTAATTTTAATTAATTGTTAAAATATTAACTCATTGTACATTATTTAAAAATTAAACCAAACATTACCCCTATAATTAATATTGCATTGTATTATAATTACATTGCATTTCACTGTACTACAGGATATAATGAGATAAAACCAAATGGGTGCTTTAAGTTGATGCTTTAATTTTTGACACTTACTCATAACTTACTCATTCCTTAAAATTATAATTTTTGATACTTTAATTTCTTTTCGAGACACCATATTTAACATGCGATCAAATACTAGTACAAAACCAGCCTAACAAATCAAAAAGTGTTATCTAGAAAACATGTCACGAGACAGGGACAACCTAAACCATTGAATTCACTCGATTTTCTAGTGAAGAAAGGCCTATTTATTAAGCTTATTAAATCAAAATTATTAAAAAAAAAACATGAACTACGAATTCTAGTATTCTACGTCTCGTTTAACGAAAGTTTTCATTTTTCAGTACTAACATTAATCACAAAATTATACGTACCCGATCTTGGCGCGTGCCGGCACGCCCAAGCTTCAGGACAAAGTGTCACGCGCCTCAGGAAACACACGCGCCGGGCGGGAAGAAAGTCGGCCACATGGAACAAGAGGCCTCATGTGACTCAAAGGGGTCCATGAGGTGGAAAAAATTTGCAAAAAAAAAAAAAACGAAGGGGCATAGGGGAAGTCTTTTATGCCTTCGGCTTCTTTCTCTCTCCGGTGGCTACTTAGTTATAAGGGCAGATAATTGGAGAGAGAGAAACAAAAGCGAAGAGAGAAGAAAGAAAGAAAGAAAGTTTAGGGAGGAACCCACTATCGTGAGTTTCGCTTTCTAGGAGACCAAATTTGAGAGAAAGTGAAACAAAACAGCACTTAGAGTGAGAGTGAGAGTGAGAGAGCTCTGAGAGAAGAAAGAAGAACAGAGGGAAGTGAAGGAAAGAAGTTGAGGGTGATGGTGTTGATGATGAGAGAGAAAGGATCGGCAACAATAACTGCAGAACAACAAAACACTGTAGTGTGAGGCTGAGAAAGACAGAAAGAAGAGAGAGTAAGGTCGTAAATTCGTTATTATTTGCATTCTCTCTGTATCTGTCTGTCTCTCTCTCTCCCTCCTCCTTCTCTGTAGGACTCTTCTTCACTTAAGTTCTCTACTTTTTCTTTTCATTTTTGGAAAAAAAGGCCTAAGTGGCAGAAGCAGTAGGAGAAGGACCAGCAACAGAAACAGAAGCAAGAAAAAACCAGACCTGTGCTGAGTCCTGGCGTCCTGCTTCCTTTCTCTCTCTTTCTTCAGGGAAAAAAAAAAGACCTCATCTCTATCTCTCTATAACTCGATTACACTTTTAAAGCTTCCTTTTTTTTTTTCTTCCTTCCTTCTCTCTCTCTCTTAAATTTGCAGAGACCCCACTTCAATAAGACCCGCATCAGATACAATCCATATAGATTGCCTTCCAAGTTTCAGAAGATCTATATATCTCTCTCTATCCTCTTCTGCATATCTATCTCTACCTTCATTTATAGCCAGACAATCATACAAATAGCCATTCCATTTCGATTAGTACTAATATTATTATTATTATTGTTATTAATTTTTTTCTCAGACCCTAATTTCTCTCTCTCTCTCTCTCTTCTAAATTGGGTTTTTGTTTTTACTTTTGACTGGAATTAACACTACATTCAGTAGTTGTGGCTACTACAAGGAGGCTGCCTTCAGATTCTGGTGGTGCCTTCGCTGATTGGGCAACCACATCTTCTGCCGCACGCGCCGCCGCCCCCGACGATCTTTCGCTCGGATTCAATGCCTCCGCCGCCGCCGGAGGAAATCCCGCCGGGATGTGGTCTGGTGGAGGGTCGTCTAGATCACTCAACTTCGGCCATTCAGAGATGGGCATGGTGGGTCTTCGAGATGTCTTCGTGGTGGCGCCTGCTTCTTCCTACCACCACCATCATAACGACGTCGTCATGGCCGATCCTCATCACAACGCCGCCACCATCCACGGCGTTATTCCACTCCTCACGGCGGCTCCTTGTCTCGACGGTGACACAAGCAACATGCTCAATCTCAGCAGCCATAATAATAACCGAAGCCGTAACACCGAAATTCAGCTTTGGCAGGATCATTACTTGAAGAAGCAAGGCCTTAACCTAGAACACGGCAGTGGTACGACGACCTCCGGCAACCTAGCTCACAGCGGCGGTGGCGGCGGGTTAAGCGGTGGCTCGGCTTTGAGCTCAGGAGGAACAACGTGCCAAGACTGTGGCAATCAGGCGAAGAAAGATTGTAGTCATAGAAGGTGTAGAACTTGCTGTAAGAGCCGAGGTTTTGATTGCCCTACTCACGTGAAGAGCACGTGGGTACCCGCTGCTCGTCGGAGGGAACGGCAGCTTATGGTCGCCACTGCCGCCGCATCTGGTGGTGGCGGTGGGTTTAGTGGGGCTACATCAATCTCCAAGAAACCTAGACTCGTCGCCTCACAAACCACCACCACCTCTCGTACTTCTACTTCCAACACAACTCCTCCTCGAAGCTTCGACACTAGCTCTAGCCATCAAGGTTTGTATATTTGTAATCATCCTTTTTTATCTGTTAAGGCTCAAACATTAAGCACCAGTACGAAACACCACACGATAATACAGTGGCTGTTTGGATTAGCGGCAGACATTATTTTTTCAAATGCAAGTGTGTGGGGGAGTTTTATATCTTCTGGTGTGAATGTACTTTTTGAACTGTAAGTCAAACAGGCGCACAGTTTTGAGATGTCGTGTCTAGAAGTATTGGTGCTTCTTGTTTGGCGAATGATGAGTAGAGTTGATACATCTTGTTTCATGGTTTTTTAAGAAGAAATTTGAAGAACATGTAGGGTTTTGGGTTGAAATGTTGCGTGCAGATGCGAGTTTCAAAGAGTCATTGCCAGGTCAAGTACGTGCGCCAGCGGTGTTCAAGTGCGTTCGTGTGACGGCGGTGGATGACGGGGACGATGAGTATGCTTATCAAGCGGTTGTGAAGATTGGTGGCCATGTGTTCAAAGGGTTTTTGTATGATCAAGGGGTTGAAAATGGAGATGGCTATCCTAACCTCTCCGAGCTGCATTTGGGTGGTGGCGGCAGCGGGAACGGCGGAACAGGCAGCGGCGGTGCCGGAAGAAATGGAGCTACTTCATCTTCCCTAATGCTTGATCCTTCTGATGTATATGCTGCTGCTTCAGGTGGGGCTATGCTTGCCGGTTCAACATATGGTAATACCATAAATTGATAAAAAACTTGTCTTTCCGAGTGAAAGATATCAATTGAGATGAGCTTGTAAAGGAAGAAAGGAAGGAAGAAAGAAAGAAAAGAATCAAATCATCATCATCAATGGATGGATGACAACGTAGGCTAATATCCATCTTTTTGGTTATTTTGATAGGGGGCGGCAAAATTAATTATTATCATCAATATTTTTATATTTGTTTTGAATCTTATCATATATTATTTTTAATTTTAATATATGGGTTACTTACCCTTTCTTTACATCTTCATCAATGTTGTTTGTGCCTCTCTCTCTCTCTCTCTCTGTTCCTCCTCCTCGAGCCCCGGTTGATTTTTGTCATTGCATGATTTGATGTTAAGTGAAGGAGTTACTTTTGTCTACCATTTTAGTTTATATGTACCAAATTATCCGAAAATGGAAAAGTATTTGAAAGTTAAAATATCTCTTCTTTTTTTATTGATGGTGTGTTTCCAGCTTATTGGTTATAATGAATATCTGCTTGCCTTTTTGGCACTTTTCCTTCCTTTATTATTTTTTCCCTTGTGTTGAGGCAAATAATTTGTCCCATGTGCAATCAACAGTCTAAAGTTTTGGATCATAATGAACCTAGAGATCTTTAGATCAAGGCATATATATATATATGTTAATTCTCAGTATACGTATGGTACACTTAGTATCTGAGTTTATGTGCATATATCCTTTTAATCTTGTATGAAACACACTTAGGAAGCTATTATTATAAAAGGTTTTGCTTGCTTTGTTGGTTATGGATGAGTAATGGAATAGAAATAAATGTGGGTTTCACTTCACAGTGCTGCTTTAGACTTTGGTCATTAGAAGTTGTTGTAAGGTCACCATCATTATTATATGGCTGTCGTTTTCATTTTATTTTGTTGGTCATAAGTCATTATTTCCATCTCACTCTATGTAGCCTAGTCTAAACAGTCTACCAAGTTCCTGTATTCTCACAACACCCCCAATAAAAAAAATAGACTTGTTCCCAAACTAACTTTGGTCTGTGCTTCATAAACAGTGAAATCTCAAGTGTGTTTTATATGCAAGTTGGGAGAATTTTGCATCCGGCCTCATAGTGTAGTGATGTGAAAGCTTTTATGTAAGAGATTGTTAGTTCGATCCCACTTGTAAACTCTGATTGTTAGTGCATGTTTCTCTTATTCAAAAAAGATGAATTTTGCATCATGATCTGTGTGTTTTATGATGTTAAATTTTCTTGTGGCTTTGTGGTATTGTCGTACATGTTAATACAGCATAATCATTGTCTCGGATTGTGTTATACTCCTCCAGTCTTTAATATAAGACATGTTTATCTAATTTGATTAGATTAAAGAAGTCTGTCAAGTTAGTTAATATGACATATGTTTTTGAAAATATCCTAGTTACCTTCCTTAATTCCCTATTCCCTTTCCTCTTTGATTATTGTTGAGAGAGCATAATAGGGGTAAATTAGAAAAAGATGGACAAATATAAAATTTTTGTCATATATTTGGGACAAAGATGAACTCCCAAAATATGTCTTATATTAAGGACCAGAGGGATATTATATATATTACTGGAGGAGCAGAAATGGGTCATTTTTATTCTGTCTAGAATCTATCTTTGCTTGTTTTTGTTTATTAATTTTGGTTTTGTATTTTTTTTGGTTGTTGATAAAGAAGTGGAGTGTTTGTCTGTATTCAATGCATGTGTTTTGATGATTGTTTTTTTCCTGCACATGCTGCTACCACCTTTTATTTGTACTATATTTATGTATGTATTTTGTCATGTGGATTGCATTATAATTGTTTTTAGTTTGGTTGGTGTTTGTCTTGTGGATAACTTTGGATTCGACTCCACTCAAGTAAAGTTGATTGTCGTTGTGGATCATAGAATAACATTCTCATTCTGTCTACTCTTGTATTATTCTACTGTGGCAACTGGCAAGTTGGATATTGGTAAAATGTTGAATCTTTTCCGTACAGCAAAATCAATTGAAAATGGGTACAACCTCAAAAATATTGGTTGGCTTAATTAGTTGTTAGTTATGAGAATTGAGTAAATAGTCTTTAACTGTAAGATATGATATGTAGAAGGAGACTAAGTAGTAGTCTTTAGGAAGTTGTGAAATGAAATCTTAGCGAATGTTCGCAAATCTCATTTTGTGGAATAAAACTTCTTGTTGTTGTGATATACTTGTGTGTAGGTTCAAATTCCTTTTTCGGTTGGTAAGCTTGATTCATTGTATGAGGAACTCTTGGCATTTAGGGACTTCTTTTTGAATCAAAGGAGCATGTACTAGCGGCTTGATATTATAGGAGGGATTAAACCAGTGATCTCCTACTTATTAGAGAGCTTTTATGCATACTATTAGGTTACAATACTATTGATGAAACTTGAATAATCCATTTCAAAGTACATAAAAATTCCTTTTTATGCTACACTCCTTGCCTTTCCTTTTGTGATCATTGTATTTGGTTGGGTCTGTGAGCGTTATTATTGAATAGCTTCTCCTTGCTTAATGGTTTTGACAAGTGAAAAATGTAAGCAAGAAAATCATGATTGATGCCAGTTACGAACGAGATTTTATATTAAGGATTGGAGGTGTATTTGATTTGATTTGCTTGTATGTATGTATGTGTTTATGCTGTCTGTTAAATTCTATGTTCTTTTGATAATTTTCTTTGTGTGTTAAGGTGCATAATTATAGCTCTAATATTTCCCCTCGACGGTTTTATTTGTCGTGTTTATGTGAATGATTTTGATTGAACTTGTCAGTTAAGTGAGTGTCAGCTTGTGCTTGATAAATCTTAAATGCATGTGTTTGTAGTTATATCATATGGTGGTTTGTTTTTACAATATCTGAAGGCTTGTTTGAATTAACGTTTGCATGATGACATTTAATTCCAATATATTTTTGCAAACTAAAACTGAGAGAGGTAATGTGATTTATATTTAATCAAGTTTTTACAAAATAGATAGTTTGATATAATTTTATCCGAATGATATATTGAAATGTCTATTTTAAAATATTGCAAGCTCGTTTTAAAAATGATGTACCAAGCATGCACTAAAAATGACTGTCATGAGATTATGTTAAATCTAATCACTTGTGCAAGGTTGTTGTATAAACATAAACTAATATTTTTTGATGCACATCGAGAACATTCAAAATTTTTCATCTTTTGTGTTCATTTGATTCTGTGATTTGTGATGGCAAAAGCACAGAAACTATTATGGAAGTTATGAATTTGTAACTCTGAGGGGTTTTCATGTTTTCTTGTCACATCGGTGAGAACAAAAATAATTCACCATTTTGTTTTTTCGTTATAATGAGAGAAATTGTATGTGTTGCACAGGTACTGAACAGTATTTGGGGGAAAATAATATTTTAATCCATATTTTAATTTAGTTTAATGATTGAATTATTTAGATTCAAGCAAGATTCATATTATAATTTTGGGAAAATTTAAGTAAGCCCTTGTGGAACAAATTAATTTCAGTTAATCTTTAAAATTTTTTAAAATTTTATTTTTTATAGGTGAAAAGATAATGATGCTCTTATTTTATTTGTCTTTAATTGTTTTATTTGTCTTTTGAATTTTCATATTTATCTTGTAAATAATCAAAATGTTTTGAAGTCCTTATGCTCTTTTGAATCCTTGTATTTGTTTATAAATACCCATATTTGTTTTGTGAATTTCCATATTTATCTTGTAAATGGCCATAATATTTTTAACTCTCTAGGTTTTTTTTAATCCCTTTATTTGTCTTATAAAGTCTTGTAAATTCCCATGTTCAAAATGTTTTGAATTTCCTATGTTTTTTGAATCTCTGTATTTATCTTGTAAATCTCTTTATTTATCTTGTAAATGCTCTTAGTGTCTGTTTGGTTCACGGAATTGGAGGTGATGTAATGATGATTGCATAATTTGTTTGGTTCATGCATACGCATAAAAACCTTTGATTGGATTATATCGAATATGAGAATATATAAGGGACAAAATTACCCCTATCTATACATATAATAATGTATACGTTGGGTTCATGATATTTTTTTTCATTTTGTACATGGCACACATTGGGTTCATACTAATTTTTTAATATTTAATGGTGGAAATATTATGAAGTATTCAAGTTGGATTCATGTTAATTTTTGAATATTTAATGCTATGAATATTATTTAATAGGATATTTTAATGTTTTGTAATTGTGGATTATAATTTTTTTAATGGGGGAATATTTCTAAAATTTTTATATCATCAAGTAATTTTTTAATATTTAATGGTGATAATTAAAATTATTTAATATTTAACAGCATTTGGCCACTTTGGTTAGTTTAAAAAATTAAAATGGCAACAGTGTCAATTTCACTTGATTAAACATCCTTATTTATTAGTTTTTGTAGTGTGATTATATCAAATGTTGTAATCAGAATTACAAAATATAATCCTATTTATATTACATAAGCTTAACTAAACACTATAATCAGTCTATTGCATATAATCCTCTTTCATGGAATCTAACCAAATGGGCTATTATTTGTCTTGTAAAGGCTCTTCTGAAAAAAATAAAAGAAGGGTATTATTGTCTTTTCATCTATAAAAATTAATTTCATTTTGACCATGATAATGCAGTAAAGTTTCAGAAAATTCTGAGGTTGATTGAAATTAATTTGCTACAGAGGGGCTAACTGAAATTCTCCCTGTAATTTTCTGTTTCACAATGTCTTTTTTTTGTTTTCCCCTCCTTTGAGTTTACTTTAGTGACTTGACTTTGAACTGTGGCACAAACAAGTAGAAAACTTTTGCTGTGAAATTGTAGTTAGGTCTAATATTCAGTTTTGAAAAATTATTTAAATTATTGATTTGTTGAAAACAAGTTCCCTTTTGGCTGTGGGGAAAAAAATATTCTGACAGCAACAAAGGTAGGAAAAAACTGATTGATTGTGAGGTTTTATTCCATTGCGCATATAATGCTTTCACATCAAAACAAAAAGGTTTGATCATTCCCAAGGCTCTCTGCGTTCTTTATTAGGCAAGATTCAATCTTTTGTGCTCTTTTAATTTCTGTAGTTTGCAACTTGTGTTTTTTCTATTTTTTTTCTAGATGCACAGACCTACAACTATTTTGTTTTAATTTATTAATTATTATTCCTTATACGTCTCAAAGCCTGAAAACCCTTAATCATGCTACCCAATATATTCCTTGTTAAAGACCACTCATTTAATCGTCAAGAGTGCAAAGAAAGTGCACAAAATTTTGGTTGGTGCATATTTTAAGATTCAATTTAGCATAATTAAGTAGACGACTTTGAAAATATGTCGCATGTAAGCTTTTCAAGACGTACGTGATGGTGTGTCATGTAATGAAGTTATAATTTATTAATCTCTCATGGAATAATTAGTTCCAAAATTAAAGTGATTCAAGTCCGAAGCTAGAGTGTCTGATGGATGATAAGCAATCCTGTATTATAATCATAATGAATGTTGGAACAAGAGCGTAAAGCTGGGTTGCAGAGACAAAGATATATTGAGATGAATGTACAGTTATACAAAGTAAAAAAAGAGAGGACAAAATTAGACAAAAAATTTAGACAATGGGAGTATTCTAAAAGAGGTAGGTTAGATATATTCAATGAAGTTATTGAACAACAAGTGCAGGTGAGGAGAGTAAATTAGAAAGCAAATATTCTAAAAAGAAGTATAAAAATATCGAAGCGAACATTTAATAAAATTATTGAACAAAATTATTTGTTTAATAACTTATCTAAAGATCAAATTTTGATAGAGAACAATAATATTTTGCGCTCCATGTATGCAACTCTATGTGTACTACTCAATAAGTATTGAATCATCAGCTCTCCACTCCCTCTCTGAGCTGATAGATACATCTTTATTAGGGCTCAAACACTAGTTTGCACCAGTATTAGAATACATCAAGAAAAATCCTACATTGATTACATAAATATTAGAGTAAAGATATATAACCTAATGGTAAGTCCTATCAAATTGACTTGAATCATTTTTATAGAAGGACCAACCTAATACGTACATAAATCACTAAATTTAATAACCAGTACTTCCAAGTAAGAAGAGTGTGTTGTTTGAGTTTCAAATTGAAATATAAATGAGACTCAATAATTTTTAGAGATTGATTTGTAAAGAAATTGGATAAGAAAGTACACCATACCGTAGTATGCATTGGTGTAAGAATGTATATGTAAGAGTTAGTTCAGGAGTTTGTTTTGATCTTAAATCTAATATTTCAAGTTAGAACATGAGGGATATCATTGTTTGGTTCAAGGGCAATGGAATGTGTGGAATAGGAATATGACAGGCACTTCATTGACTTGGTTATGTTTGGTTTGGTAAGAATGCAATGTTTTGATTCCATTACCGAAATGAGTGAAATAGTCTCCAATATTGAAATGCTCTTCTTATTATTATATTGTGATTATAGTTTTTGTTTGTGATAATTTTATAAGACATTCCATAATTTTGAGATTATTGACTATAGATAAGTAAAAATGATTCAATAAATATTTCAATAATGTCTTTATATATTAAATTATTAAAATTAAATGTTGTGTCATTTTTATAGAATAGATGTAACAAATGATTCAAAAAATAATTCAATTCAAAAGGAAACCATCAATTCCTTTTTATATGCATGTGGATATGGTACGGGGCAAAGTTTGTTTATAATTGGTTATATTGTTTGCCAAAAAAAAAAAAAAGGTTATTTGAAAATTATTTTATTTTGTGCTTTATAGTTTATAACATTAAAAATGTTAAAGTTAATTATAATAAATGTTTGGAAGGAGACATGGAGCAGGGGTGAAATCGTGTCTAAATTACTGCTTGGTGATATAATTTTCTTAAGTGATATAGTTATTGTACTCCTCCGGTCCTAAATATTAGGATAACATCTGGGGGTTTATTTTAATCCTAAATATAAAACATAATTTACTTATTTATCAATTTTTTTTTTCTAATTTATCTCTATTGTTGCTCCTTCAACAATAATCAAGGAGGAGAAGGAATCATATAATTAAGGAAGATGCTTAGGATATTTTAAAAAATACATATCATATTAATTAATTTAACCAAATTCTTAAATCTAATCAAATTTGATAAATTTATCTTATATTAAAAACCGAAGGAGTAACTTAATATTTGGAGATATTTTCATGAACCTAAGGATTTGGGCCATCACTAGGTCAGAGTGGCAACTTGGGCCAAATAGAGCAAAGAGCATATAAAAGAATAATGCTAGCTTGTTTTTGGGCCCGAACCCATTTCATGATAATGAAAAAATCAGCCTCTTAGAAAAGGTTGTCAAATTCACAAATTTTAATAAACTCGTGACAATAATGTAAACTTGGATTATGAACTCGAATCGTAAACTCGTAAGTGTTTGCTTTTGTTAATAAATAGATGTTGAAAGCATATAAACAAATAACAAAAATAGAAAAAAAAAACTCAATTATTTGATTTAAATATTTTTTAAATGTGAATTATTAAACATAAATCCATCAATATTCATAATTTTCACATTCAATAAAGAAATTTTTATGAGATTCATATATAAAGTGATTAAAGATGATCATATTGAAAAAAACTAGCATAAGTTTAAGAATGGATTAATACGATTTTGCAAGGTAAAAATGGGTAAACTTGGTGTGTGAACTTATGAGTCCAATTGAGTCTACAATTGGCAAGAGTTTTAGAGTGAGTTGATACAAGTTTGTAAGATAAAAATATAAAAAGTTGATATCAATGTTTTAAAAGCCGAGTCGGAAGTTGAACTGAAAAAATCAGTGGGTCATGGTCTAAACAGTTGGAACGGTTTGGCCGTTCAATCGAGACGATGACATAATAATTAAATTAAAATATTATTATATACCTATATAATAATATATGTGTAAGAAATTTGTTTAAAAAAAATATGTGAAAGAAATCAAATATCTGATTATTAAAAAAGTTTTAGAAAATTAAATAGTGTGGGTATATATATATATATATATTTAATTATATATTGTTTTGGCCAACAGAGTTATGTTTATACTAGTCATTTGCTATTTTGGCTAAAGTATTATTTTATATAAAAGTATTAAATTAATGGAATATAACAATAAAATTAAAGATATAAAAGACAATTTTGGAAAATAAAAATATAAAAGATAATTAATTGAAAATGAGAAAAAATAAATGGAAGAAGAGATTAAAAGTCTCTTTAGCCTTTAGTCATTACAAGAAGCAAAAGTAAAGTGAATTTAAATGCTGATTCATTCTTTCAATGAGCGATCAGATTTTTCAGAACGTTGGAAAATAGAGTGAATAAAAAACTTTTCTTTGCTTGTAGAACCATCTTTCTTTGCTGCGGACAAAAAAACCAAAACCAAAAACAAAACCATCTTTCCCTACTACTCTTTTTAATATTCTTAGTGTTTAAACTCTGCGACATTTTTTTAACCAGAGAGTTTGCAACCTCTCAAACTCCATGACCGAACGACTAACATATGTGGAGAAAAGGACTAAGAGAAAATGTGGTGGGTATGGTTTATTTGGCATCGTTTTTTAATTTTTCTCCTTCATTTTTGTTATTTTCTCCCTCTTCTCCTCCTTCATCTTTATTGTTTTCTCCCTCTTCTTTTTTTCTTCATGATTGTTCCTTTTGCAAGTGTAGGACGGGAGTGGCAAGGGAAGAATTTTTCTTAGATCCATAAATTTTTAGATCCGCCCGGTTTTCTTAAATCCGCTGTAGGTTTCGGCTTTACTTTGATTTCCGGCTTAATTGCCAGTTCTGGGCGACTCAAAACAAATAAATCCTTCAGGTGATCTAAACGTGAGAAACGAGCAGGGGAAGTGAATGAGTGCTGGTTGGACTGTCGGGCCCTCCGGTTCGATTCGACTTTCAAAACTTTGGTTGATATGAAGAAAGCTTCTAGACTAAGAGCCCGTTTGGTTCAACCTCATTGCATACCTACAATGGTAATTATGATTGTATTATTAAGAGAAGAGTGTTTGGTTGCTCTTTAGCATGGTAATAGGGTTTACTATGGTAATGATGATTACCAAAAAATTGGTAATCCTCATTCATATCTCCCCCCTATAAATCCTCATTACCATCCCATTGTATGGTCTAAAAAGTCCAATTTACTCTTTAGTTTCCCTTGTCTTTATTTTACTTATTTCATTTCACTTGCAGCATCACGTCACAACTGCCACCGCCACAATCTCTTCCTCTTCCACTGCCGTCACCTCCACCCTCTGCCACAACCTCTTCCTCTTTAGGGCAAATTTACACATTAATAAAAATGACGTGGATGACATGTGGATTAACAACATAACATATTGGTAAACTAATGGTCAAAATTAATGGGGATAACGACCATCGACCGAGGAAAAATTGCTTTCTTTTTTAAACTTCCGGGGCAAAATTGCCCCCTAAAAAACTTTCGAAACAAAATTGCCCCTCATTGAAAACTTATATGGCAAAATTTTCCCTTGACCCTAAGAACAAGTGACCAAGGAATCAAAGAATCAATTGTTAACCACCATTGTTGGTATAATAAGTAAGAATGCAACTCATACCTTATCATGAAATACTATATCCGATATTTAATATAAGAGTTAGTTGGGGTTATATTTAGTCCTAAATATAAAACCTCAATTTATAATTTTTTTCAAAATATCTTTATTTATTTTGCACACATTAAGGAGTTTCCATTCGAGGGTAGTCATGATGAAAGTTATAATATTTGAAAAATTAACCCATATTTATTAAAAATAACTAACATAAGTATTTTTTTTAATATACCTAAATTAATTATCTAACTGGTATATCAAGCACAAGAGCTAGTAAATGGACTTAACTTTTGCTACTATGCGCTTTTTCAATCTCGAATCAGGTATAGCTCGAGTCATTATCCGTTTTGGCGCTTGCCTTACCAAGTTAAATAAACCGTCAAAAGTTTGAAATACTTGCCAAAATTGATTGTAATTTGTTATGGATGAGTCAGATATAGCTGTCACAATCACAAATAACACCTGTAATTGTTTGGCAAGAGCGTATTGCTGCCATAATGACACTGATAGATTCTACCGTTCAAAAAGGGAGCTGTATTATTCATAATTTGTAAATAATGTGCTTTCTTATAAATTTTACAATTAATAATACAAATATTGATTTTGATGATCCTAAATTCTACAATTATTCTAAATTGTCTAAAAATAAAAACTTCCAACTTATCATGTTTTTTAACTATATTTTTTCTATATAATTAAATTTCTAAATCTTTCAATACAAAACTTTTACCACTTGATCTTTGGTTTGTGTGCGTACGTATTCCCATAATAAATCTTACAAATAAATCAAATAAGATTTTTTAATGAAAAAAAGTTAAGTTGATATGGGTCTTGGGATTTGTAGGAAGCAGAAGCAGGTATATAATTCAAAATTACATGCAATGCATGGAGCAACAATAACACACCTTATTTTATTAGTTGTGATTTTTTTTTTGCTAGTACACCAGGTGTGATTATCTATATATTATAGACAATATGACGGAATTGAACTCAACTAATAACCAAATTTTTAAAATAAATTATTAATTAAGAGATTCTGTTCAATAATTTCATCGAATGTTTCTTTTTAATGCATTTTTCAGAAGTCATACTATTCATGCCGTGTAACGTATTTCTAGATAGGCCCCACAACTTTGTGGACCCCACACATAATTTGCAGTTTCAAAACCAGGCCATTACAAATTCTGTTCAACAAAGTGAAAACTTTACATAAAAAGTCTATCCTTTTCACTTTGCTCTTCCCTTTTCTCTGTGATACCATGCCTAATCATATTCATGGCTATGGAGTCTCCTTTCCCCAACGCCCTCAACCATCAAATAATGACAACTTTGAACAATATATTAACCCCCAAAGCTTGGCCGCACTGTCCAAAGGAACTGGACTTCTTGTTGGTGGTGACTTTGCTGCACCCCCATTGTTTGTACCACCACCTTGGCCTGGCCAATTCAACATCCCCAGTGGCGGCTACGGTGGTGGCGGAAAAAGTAACTACAGAGGAAGTGCCAATAACACTGCAAAGATGCGCAGAAAACTGAAACAAACAATAAGGAAACCAAAAGGAAGGCCACCTGGGTCTAAGAATAAGCCAAAACCTGCAATAATGGATGAACAAGCTCTCAAACATGTAATCATTGAGATCCCCGCCGGGTGTGACGTGGTGGAGGAGCTGATCAAGTTTGCAGAAATTCATGATGTCGGCCTTACTGTTCTTAGTGGTTCTGGTTCTGTAACTAACGCCACTCTTAGCCACACACTTTCCAATAATGCCCCTTCTTTGACCCTAAATGGAACCTTAACTATGCTCTCTCTTTCTGGTACTTATGTGAAGACCCAAAATTGTTCTTCATTGTCATTACCACCAAACCCATCTTCATTTCCCGGTGTTGTGTCTTCCCCGGGATTTTCTTGTTTCACTATGTGCCTTGCAGGAACAAAAGGTGAAATCTTTGGAGGAGTCATTGCTGGAAAAATCATAGCTGCGAGTCTTGTGGTTGTGGTGGCTGCATTGTACAAGAAGCCTATGTTTCACAGAGTCCTAAACAATAATGAAACTAATAACAACAGTCTTCTAGTTGATCTCTCTGATGTGGATGAGGCAGTACTAAAGGGTGCCACAAATGATGCTAGTTTGATGGCTTTGCTTGATTCCTTCAACGGTGCCATGAGCTCATCAAGGCCCTTGGATAGTCAATCTCCAAATCTTCCACCTACCTAGTTAATTACTAGGGATCATCTCTAAGTTCAACAATTAATGACCTATCTGTTGTTTTATGTTCTTTTGAGTTATCTTATTGCGAGAGAAGAAACTATTAGGCTTCAATCTCTTCTCTAAGTTTAGAAATTTATGTTTCATGTTTCAATTATCTTGCTTATGTACATGCCTTTCTTTGAAGGAATTGAGTAAGCATTTTCAATGGGTTTCTTCTGTTGTTTTTTTGGTTTTTGTTGTGCGTTTGATGTTTGGCTATAAAATGTATTTGCACAGAAGTAATGTTTTGGTGATGGAAAAAATCAGTTGTGGTATACTTAATTGAAATTAGATATTATCTAAAGGTGGTAATTACCTGTGGATGAAATATCTATCTATTGAAATTCAAGTTCTTTTTGCCATTATATTGGTGCTTATGTCAACTTGTGTCTGTACATAGTTTCTAGAATTCTTTGCAAGACATGTTTTAATCATCAGTTGCTTTGTGTGTGTATACATGTCTGGTTGTTGGTGTATGCCTTTCTAACTAAAAACAAAGTTGCTTTGTACATAGAGAGGGCAGGAAGAGTTTGTTTTTTCCCCCTCACTCTGATAGAATATGGTATACACGAAACATATAAACACTCACATAGTGTATGAGAGATAGGTTACTATATGGAACTGCCCCTTTCCTTGACTGACTGTCAGTCCAATCTGTCTGTCTGGTTCGGGCTATTAATATGTTCTAAAATTCTAAAGTTAGGATAAATGAGTTATTACTCATTCATAAATCACTCTACATTCAATGTATTGGTTATCTTGACTCAAGATCACATTTTGACCGTTTTACCCTTAGGAACCTGGTCTAAACCCCTTTGTAGCCGATCCAACTGTACTTTCCCAAAAATTATGACCCGACTATTCCTAGATAATTTCACCTAAGGAATTCATTTTTACCCTTGGTTTTGTCAAATTCCAGCCCAAATTACAGATTTACCCTTAGCAGCCACTATGTTAGGGTTTTAGGGGTAAAATTGCCATTTCACACCCTAAAGCCTTTATACTCCATATTATACATGTTCACTACACAATTTTTCATTCTAAACACAATGGAATCATCAAATTGATGAAACTCCAACTCTTTCTGGATGAAATTGCCCCTGGCTGAAATCTGGAAAATTAAGGGAAATTAATGTTTCTTGCTTGCAATCAACTTAACACCTTGTTTACACCCCTAATCACTTATTTAACTACTTAATTATATTCTAAATATGATTAGACTAAATTTAGGTAACATAATAGCTAGGGTTTATGTTGGAAATTGTGCCCTAAGGGCCAATTATTGAACTTTGAACATTATTATTTTAATGAAATTTCTCCATTATGTTATCATATTATTTGCATGTTAACTGTGATAATTGTATCCTTGGATAATTCATGAAGATTGTCCTAAAATATCCCTGGTCAGTCATCTATGCGGGAGCAGAGATGAAACAAGACCAATTTGACTTTGATAAGATATGGAGATACGAATCGAAGTTTCAGGCACTTGTAAGAGTACAAGGTGCTGGACCGACCAACTATGAGAAACTACATGGATCAATTCATAAGCTTTTCTCATGTATAACCACGTCACAAAGCCCTTAGACCTGAGGTCATCATGGATTCCTACATGAGAGTTGCTAAGCTTTAAACTAGTTAAAAGTCACTTTTGACTGGGTGATGATAAAGGTTATGATCGGGCTTGGTGGTTTTTCATGCAGAGGAATATGAATGATCAAGATGGAATTTGTCCCTCACATTAGTAGATAGATATTAGTGGCCCCTCGATGAGTGAGTCTGAGAAATGTATGACTATACTACAATGGAAAGGAGTTTCCATTTCTATTGTTAGACTACTCAGGAATCAAGAAAATAATGGTCAGGAACAAGATGATGACATTATCCATGCCTTATCCTTGATTGATATATCGTGTGACAAAAGGGACATGACATGGATGTATGACAGGTTGCATCGTGATAACGATCCTCATATGAATTGGGTAGTCGTAATGTTTTGCTAGATGCTGCTTGCAACTTTTGGGTTAGTACAGTTATTGGCCCACTGCCAACTTCGTATGGGCATACAGGGTCGCACACAAGAATGACTCAACACGAGATAATGTTTAATTTAGGGTGGACGAATTATATATATATATATATATAATATAATTCTTTAATAATATTATATAGTTATATATTTTTGAAATATATATCTTATATTATATATATGTGTGTGTGTGTATATATATATATTATATGATATTATTATATTGTGTTATTTTTAAATTTAATTTATTAAGATATATTAAATTTAATAACCAACATGATAGAGATAGAGTATCTCAGATTTAATTTATGAAGATAAATTAAATCTAATGGCTCTTTATTTGGATTAAATAAATAGGTTAAATTAAAACTGTTGGATATATTTAATTTAAACTGAATTTATTTAATTAGCTCATTAAGATAATTAATTGTTGATTAATTTAGAAATTAATGATGATTAATTTTGAAATTTGAATATAGCCCTCATAGGTTATAAACTTGATAGAGCAGATATACTCATATACGGTTGAGAATTCAGAGCCGCAAGGGAAACCCTAGGAGACATTGGAGGTGCTAGCACGCAGTCTCTGTTGGAGAGCATTCGTGTGGATACCGGTAGAGGGAGCGGACTTGAGATGTTGGCTCCTAGAGATAGTGAAAACCCTAAGTTAAAAAAAGGTACGAGTTCCTTCTAACCCGATTTAAACGTCGTTGATGGATCCTCGATTAGGATCGGTAAAATTTTAAAATTCTTCCGTTGTGCTTGCCGATCCTAACAGTTTAAGCTTCCCAAATTTTACAAAATCAAGAAAACACACCACAACAAGCCAATAACTACAACAACTACTAATATCAACCAACCTACATCAAGATTCATCAAGTTATTGGAGTTTACCTTGAGTTTCCTTACTTTATCTCATATGACCGTCCTCCCCTCTCCCTCTTCCTCTTGCTATTGCATTGCTAAACATAGATTGAAGAAGGATATGAGGTTTAGAGGGTGTTTCCATGGATTTTACAAGCAAAATCACAAGTTTTCTACAAGAGACTCACCTTGAATGACATCTTGATCTTTGCTTTTTGCTTCTTGCCTTTCAAACCTTCGTCCTCTCTCTCTCTCTCTCTCTCTCTCTCTCTCTCTGGCTTTAGCTGAACCCAAAATGAGAGCCCAAGGAAAGAGAAAACTTAAAAAAAAAAAAATTTCTCCTTCATCTTTTAGTTTTATTATATTTTATGGCAATTTTAACACATGCCATTTAACTTGATCATCATCTCTTTTTCCTTTAGCCATTATGTTTGGCCAAAATTGAAGATTAGGAGGGAATGAAATATGTATTCAATTATCTCCTTTATCATCTTCCACACAAATTTATTTTGAGTTGCAATATTTGACCACTTTTTTTTTGTTTTGACCCTAATCCAACAAATGATTATAAATAGCAAAAAAAAAAAAAATCTCCCTCCTTATTCAGCTCACTTTGCACAAAATTGAAGGTATTTTTAGGAGAAAATAATTTTCTTTTGATTGATATGGCAAATTACCATTTTGCCCATACATTTTGTGATTTTTGCCCAAAACTGTTAGAATTTTCACCCAAATTTGAAAATTTATATATTTTTTGTAGACATTTAATTGAGGTGCTTCCAAAGGCTACTTACTTAACCCTTATTGAGTCTAGTTTCACGGAAAAATATAGCCTTCAGCCAGCTGGAAGCTAATAATTCCCAGAAATTCGTTAAACCTTACCCGTTCCAGAATTGGTTTCAGAAACGGGGTCTAACTTTGAAAACTCATATCTCTTAGTATATAAATCCAAAAATGACCCATTACCCATCAAATTAAAGCTTGGGATGTTTACTTTCATCATGTAAAATTTCACAATTTTTAGACTTCATTTGCCTATTTAAAAATACACTACAAGAAAACTGCCATGCTGGAAAAATACCCTTATAGCAATTCTTCATTCCTGGGACTCTTGCTAAACCGGGTTTAATAATTCACTTAATTCAGACTTATTCTTAAATCTCTAATTTCAAAATTCAGGATATTACATTATGCATTCTAGAGATGTATCTAAAGTAAATATTTTAAGAAGAGACGTCTAGTAAAGGATCTCAATGAAGACTAGAATGAGAGAGTGAAATAATAGAAGAGAATCTCAGAAAGTTTGTTTCCTACTTTTACTTCCTCGGGAAGAGCCCATTTACAATCTCCGATGCACATATTCCTTCTGATTATAAGAAACTTCCAATATACATCACACATATTAAGAAAATTTATTTTTCCTAAATCTCATAAAAATTGATTTCAGTTTTTAATTTTGGCATTATCCGCAACTAACACCTGCAATTTCTCATATGCAAAGACCCAGAGCACGTTAACCAATGCCAGGGTTAAAATAAAAAATAATAGGTTAATACTATTGTTGGTTTTGACAATTTGATCGAATTTTGATTTTGATCTCTATAGTTTTATAAAGACTTAGTACGTCTTAAATTTCGTTAAAGCTGTTAAGCATCAGGACCAAAAACAAAATTTGTTAAAAGTATAGGGATCAAAACATAAACTTGTTAAAAGTATAGTGACAACCCTATATTCTTTATGAGTTTTGGTTTTGATCCCTATATATAATGTCTTTAACTAGAGTTAACTTCATTAAACTCAAATAAATTCCTTATAAACTATATGGACTAAAGTTCATGATTTGAAACTATATGGACTAAGAATCATGATTCGAAACTTGGAAAACCAACATAACTTTGGTAATTTCTTCTCATATGGAAAAGAGGGGGAAAATACCCTAATTCCTTGTTTAGTATGCTGGATCTAAGCCTATAGAATTGGAATCAGAACTAAAATCCAAGAATTGGGCTGGTTGGTATCTTGAAGCTCGCTCCCATGAGGAATCCACTTCTATTAAAAAATTATGGAAGTGAGTTTCTTTTGGGTACCTCATGGAATTGATATGGGTTTCTTGGAACTAAGATTTTTTCGACCATTGTTTCGTTAATTATTTTATCAATGGACAATTTTACCCATCCAAATTATACTCATACTATAAATACATATTTCAATTGAAAATTATATCTCACTTCCACCTTTCCAATTCCAATTCCACTTTCACTATCATAAAAAATTCTTCCATGATACCAAACGAGGCATAAATTAGAATAAGAAAACATAGGAATCCATTCTAAGTATACCAATAAGAACAAAATACCTTATATTGTTGGGAACATCTGTAAAGTCATGATTAGCCTTGGTAGGGTAGTATATCATGTTAATGTGTCAGCAAGGGCATTATGCACTTGAGAGACATATCTGAAGTAAATATCCAAGGAGAAACTTCTAGTGAAGGATCTCAATGAAGATTGGAATAAGACAGTGAAATAATGGATGAGAATCCCAGAAAGTTTGTTTCCTAGAATTTATGAAACCATGTTCATATATGGGAAATTTTGATTTGCAAGTTGTGAAATTCTATAACTTGTGAAAATCTTATCCGACCTTATTAAACCTTTAACATAACTTGTGAAACCCTTATCAAATCTTGTGAATTTTGATTTACAACTTGTGAAATTCTTTAAGGATGTTGTGAAATTCTTTTGAGAACATCTGAAAACCTTATTCGAACTTGTGAAACCTTTATTAAAACTTGTGAAACCCTTATCAAATCTTGTGAATTTTGATTTGTAACTTGTGAAATTCTTTTGAGAACTGGTGAAAACCTTACCCGAATTTGTGAAACCTCTATTAGAACTTATGAAATCCTTATCAAATTTTGTGAATTTCGATTTGCAACTTATGAAATTCTTTAAGAAAGTTGTGAAATTCTTTTGAGAATTCGTGAAAACCTTATCCGAACTTGTGAAACCTCTATTAAAACTTGTGAAACCCTTATCAAATCTTGTGAATTTTGATTCTCAAGTTGTGAAATTTTTTGAGGAAGTTGTGAAATTCTTTTGAGAACTTGTAAAAACCTTATTAAATCTTGTGAATTTTGATTCTCAAGTTGTGAAATTCTTTAAGGAAGTTGTGAAATTCTTTTGAGAACTTGTGAAAACCTTATCCGAGATTGTGAAACCTTTATAAAAACTTATGAAACCCTTATCAAATCTTGTGAATTTTGATTCTTAAGTTGTGAAATTTTTTAAGGAAGTTGTGAAATTCTTTTGAGAACTTGTGAAAACCTTATTAAATCTTGTGAATTTTGATTCTCAAGTTATGAAATTTTTTAAAGAAGTTGTGAAATTCTTTTGAGAACTTGTGAAACCTTTATAAAAACTTATGAAACCCTTATCAAATCTTGTGAATTTCGATTTGAAATTTGTGAGATCATAAGTTAAAAGAATCGTCTTCTTGAAAATTCAAATCTTCCTTAGGGATTGTGTCGGGCTTGGGAGTCCCAAAAGGCCTATGAGGGAATTCCTAAAGCAAAGGTACCACCTTCATCCAAATCATCATTCCCCACCTTATCTTTCTTCTTCTTCTTAATTGGTGGCTTCTCTCTCCTTCTTTATGAGCCCAACAGGATTGAGAGACTGAGAGATCAGATTATCTCACACAATTCAATGTTCAGAATCATTGGTGGTCTCTGAAATAGAAAGTCGACGTCTGTGTCTAGTTATAGGGAAGCTTGAACCAAATGAAGGAGCTGTTAGATCCCATGTTTTGATGATAACAAAGCTTGAATTAACATTACATAAGATTTCAATGTTAAATAAGAGTTTTTGAATAAGAAAGAACAGAGTTTTCTTAGGCTAACAATGGAATCACTTGAGTGAGCACTCAAGTGATGAAGTATTATAGAAGCCCTGTTCCATTGATATTCTCTGTCAAATTTTGAAAGACGTCACTCAAGTGATCACTCGAGTGACCATTCGAGTGATGAGTTAAAGGCATCACTAGATTTGCAGTGATTCTGAAAGTGATCTCAGGTGAAATTTTTTTTAAATATAAAGTCACTTGAGTGACCACTCGAGTGATCCCATTTTTAAGATCACTAGCAGAATACTCAAGTGATGCATCAAGTTAAAGATCACTAGCAAATCACTGGAGTAATAATCAAAATGATCTATTGAAAACCACTTAAGTGATTACTCGAGTGATGACATTTGTGGATCACTAGCAGAGTACTCGAGTGATCCATTGCAGATCACTTGAGTGATATTATTTGTGGATCACTAGCACAACACTAAAGTAATCAATCTAGTGATATGATATGTTTTAAAACTTCTAAAGTAAAGATCATTCGACTCATGCCATTTTTAGATCACTAGCACAATACTCAAGTGATCCATCCGGTGATGCTTTTGTTTTGAAACTGCTAAGTCAAGATCACCCGAGTGATGGTTTCCAGAAAAACAGAACATCTTCTCTTGATTTTTAAAATCACTTAATGATTATATAATTTGTCCTTTTAACTTTATTTCACTCTAATACTTAACTTCTTTGGTGTATTTTCAGGTGAAAAATGAAAAGAGAAGAAAAAGTGATTTTGTGTCAGAAGCATTAAATGTGAGTGGCATTTGAATGAAGACATTCTCTCTGCTTTAACGGATACTTTTTTGACACACAAAGAATGTTAAGAGGAAGTGTAATACCCCAAAATGTACTCAAGGGCTAAGATTTTCTCTTGAAAAGTAAAGATAATGATGAAGAAGATTAAATTAATTTCCTTCCTTCTCCCTTGATAAAAAACGTTCAAGACCATAGGAACAAGGAAAGAAGATTTAAATGATATACCTCTTCATCTTTTCTATTTGAAAAGTCATTTGGGCTAAAGAGAATGAACTTAGGATGTCATTTTATGGATAGACCAAGAGGGAAAGGAATAATTGTGAGAAATATGTCAAAGGTTGGAACATTTATAATTAAGTAACTAAAGGGTTGAAAAGTCAAAGTATATGTGATAAATTGTAATTAATAATATATTTTAAGAAGTTGAAAATGACTTAATCAAGAAGCCATTTAACGCATCCAAAGACCTCTTATTGACGTTCAAATTCAAGAGAAGGAGAGGAGGTCTAGTCAACATGCCACACACACATGCAAAAAGGTAAGACTTGGTCAAATTCACTCACTTCTCTTTATTTATGTTGGGACGACCAAGTCACAAAAGAGAAAGGAAGAGCATTAAGTGAACAATTCTTGCTCTTAGTCAATAATTTTGGCTAACATAAAGGAAAAGGAAGAGGGAATTGAATGAAATATATATAACCTCACCTTTTATGCTTAGAATCGGTCAAGAAGACAAAAGAGAGAGAGGGAGTAGATATTTAATGAGCATCTCACTCTCACTCATTTTAGGTTGGCTAAAAGGCCAAAGAAGAGAGAGGAAATATTAATAACCATAATTCCCTCACTCTTATTCGTTCAAGTCGGCAGGAAAAAGAAAAGAGACAGAGAAGCTAACGAAAGTGAAGAGCATAGGAGTAAGGGTTGAAGGTATATGTTCGGGAGCTATTTTCTCTATCAAAACTCCATTTCTAGGCCAAAGTGCTTTCATGAACCATATTCTCCTTGATGATAGCTTCATTTCTATGGTTTTAGAATCTCAAGAGTAGGTGTTTTGGGCCATCATCCAAGAAAAAAATTTGAGGAAGCAAGAAAAGAACATAAGAAGAAACAAGAGGTAAGTAAGAGCATTATTTTGATGTATATGATGCTTGGATTGGTTGAGTTTTGGTGGGCTATTATGACAGCCCTAATTTTTGTTTTTAGGGTATATTAGAGATCATGAAGCTTTCATCCTATGTATATGCTTATATGTTGGTTTGGTGGCAAATGAGCTAAGCTTAGTGATTAGATAATGAAGTGGTTGTTTGTTGTGAAATACCCTAAAATTCTGCCAACATAGGACATAGGGAATGAGTGAAAATTTGTTCATTTTGATGTTACCATTGTGTTATATACAAAATATTATGTGGGAATAGCCTTGGGTTGTGAAATTTGGGTCATTGAAACTCAAAATGCGAAACTGGATTTTTGCCGAACAGAATTCTAGAGAGTTGCCCTGATTGTGTGGTGTTTTTGGATAACCAAATGATGACTAAAAATTTTGAAACTTTTCAGTTAAATATTAGACATATCAAGGTTTAATTTGATAGGTTATTTGCATCATTTCGATTTGTATACTGGGAGTTATGAATTTTTGAAGTTAGGTCATGAAAATTGGGTTGAATTCTAATAGTGTGCAATAAATGAAAATTCTGGGAATGATGTGTATCCAACTGGCTGTGGTGATATTTGTTTCTTGAAACTAGACTAAATAAGGGTCTCATATCGTTTAGAATCACCCTATTTCGACTTTTATAGAGTTGTTTATGATTTTTCAAAGTTGATGAAAAATTCTTGTAGATTTGGTCACTTATTCGAAAATTGAAGATGTTATGGCATAATGTAATATTGTTGAACTCTGAGGTTAGAAATTGGTCTTTTAGGTTAATTGACTACTTTAGCTCCTTAGTTTACTTAATTAAATAATCATAGCGATAACCAACCCAAGTATTATGAGTTATTAAAGAATTGGAATATGTAATAATTCATCGTCCTTGATTATGATTGATAGGATTTGACATTTTCCCTGCACGTGATAAACCGGTGCTAGAGCACAAGCGGAAAGAATAAGATAGTGACACTTTCTCTTATACTATGTGTAATGAATTGTATGTTTGTTATATCATTGAATTGTGTATTGCGAATGCTGTGACGTTTGCTGCTGTGAAAACTATATGAAAGCCATGAAGGCTATGTGAAAGTCGTGATGGCTATGTGTATGCCGTGAAGGCAATGTGTATGCTACGAAAGCATTGTGTAAACCATGAAGGCAATGTGTATTACAGCTTGAGCAATCTGGACGTGACATAAGTCATACCTACCCTTGCCGTTGTAAATGTGTAAGTCGTGAAGGCTATGTGTATACTGTGAAGATTATGTGTATGCCATGAAGGCTATGTGTATGCTATTGCTGCTTTGGTGATTTACTTGCATATTATGTGATTATACGTTCTATGAGTGATTTATTACTATTGAGATTCTCTTGAATCTCATTCTTTCCACTGACTAACCTACAACCATGGCAAGCAGCTCGAAAGAGAAACAACCAACCAAGGGTGGCTAGTTTTCTTTAGTTTGATGGATGGTTGTTATATTTTGATTGGGGTTACTGTAAATTTTGTAAATATTATTTTGGATGAAGATATGTAATCCCCTGAGAGGGAAACTGTAAGGGGCGAATATGCCCTGTAAAACCTTTAGTTATTATATGAAAACTTGGGGGTTGCCAGAAATTAGGTGTACACTCTGATATGTATGAGTGCAACCGAACTACGCAGGATAATTATATTTGAAAAGTTAACATGAGACCAGGCTAATAGGTTTTATAACAAATTTTGAAAACCCTGTTTCAAGGATGAGATTATAAATAAGTTTTAAATTAACCATTGGTCTCTACTCTATCTTAATTATGCATTTTCAAATTATAACTACGGAAAATAAGGTAGGGGTTACATTTGTGGTATCAGAGCTGTAGTTCCTGGCATGGGTAGAGTTTGCCAAGATAGCTTCCTTAATTCGTTGCCTTAGTGATAGAAGACAATTTCTGACTGTATGTTATGTATACACATGTTTGTTCTTATTTATTGATGATATATGAGTTTTAAGGACTATGTTTATACATTGACTGTGATATTAACGTGGTGAATCACTTGTGATTTCTAGCCCGTTTAGCTTTAAGAAAAATTTGTGATTTCTCACTATCCAGCTCCTCTTCGCAAATTGTACTTCTCAGCTTGTCACTCTCACTTCTCACTTCTTCTTAGTCTCTCATGTTGTCACGCTCACGTACAAGCTTAGGGAGTCACGGCTCGCGAACAGAACCCTAAGTCCATAACTAACTCTCTCCCTCTTTGGCTCTTTTGTTCTCATGTCTAGTACGTCCAATTGTCTGGCAAGTGGCGTGGTGGTGGTGAACTGGTGCCCTGTCTGAAATCAAACCCTAATCCTCCACATCGGCTTCCTCCCATCTCCTATACTCTTAACCACACAGACTGGCCACGACGATTTTCCTTTCCTCTCTCCAATTTGCTCATGTGGGCTTGTCCGTCGAGCGTGTGACTTTTATGAGGCAGTGATGTATTTTTTCTATGCTCTTCTAATTAGTTAAAGAGGTCAAAATTTGTCTTTGGATTCTCTACTATTGTAAAAATACTCACTATTGTAAAAATAGAAGATTGTGTCTTTAGATTAAGCTGTTTTTTGTGCTTATTTCTGGATTCTTTGTTATCATTGGATTCTTTGAACTCGTTTCTAGATTCTTTCCTCATGTTAAAGACTGACGAGATGAGTAGATCATAATGAAAGGAAAACATGTCTTGTTGTCCTTAATTGTACAAGCCTACTTGATGTTTAAACATAAATATCTTATCCTATCCTCTCTTCTTCTTCCTTCTCTTTGTCATTATTTCCCCCAATTCCACTGTCATCCTATCTTGTCTTTGTTAATCGGGCTGGCAAGCTAGCTCGATAGCCCGATTAATCGGGCTCATGGCAGCTCGCTAGAAGTTAGGCAACAGTAGCCCAACCCGACCAGCCTATAATTGACGGGTTGTCCCGAATTCCCAATAGTACCCTCTTGAATGAAATGCTTGCACTAACATTTGATATCAGAGCATAGGTTTTCTTGTTCAGGTATAACAACCTAAGAAGGATCTAATAGCAAGCATGGGTGAAAGAATACTTCCTGACAGAGCTTCAATCACTAGACCTCAAGGCTTTAATGGAGAACACTTCTCTTTTGGGAAAGTAAAGTTTAGAGTATTCATAATGGCTATAGACTACAGACTCTGGGAGGTTATTCAAAATGGAAATTACATACCCATAAACATTGTAGAAGGACAACCAGTTCCTAAGTCACCAGTAGAATTTGATGACAACAACAAAAAGTTCGTGACTCTTAACAACAAAGCAATCCTGATGATCAAAAGCGCCTTAAGTCAAAAGGAGTATTTCAAGATTTGCACACTTCCAATAGCAAAGAAAATGTGGCAAGCCCTATAAATAGCCCACGAAAGAACTTCATGTGTAAAGGAAAACTAGATGAATACACTTGTCACATAATTTTATCTGTTCCAAATGAAGTTAGGAGAGTCAATAGCTAAGTTTGAACTCAAATATATACATATGGTAAATCAACTTGAGAAGTTCTATGATTAGAATACCTAAGCGAGGAAGATTTTGAACATCCTCTCTAAAGAATGGGAGGTCAAAGTCATAACAATAGAGGAAGCCAAAGGTAAATCGATATGATTGGTCGCTTCTTTGTTTGGAAGTCTTTCCGAATATGAGAGCGAATTTGTAATATCCCGATTTATGATTAGGGCTAATGACTCTGATAATTATTGTAATTATCTTGATTAAACACTATTGGGATTAATGAAAATGTGAATTTTGGAATAAATATGTGTGGTATTTAAGATCAATGGTTGAGATTCATTGATAATGGGTCGGGATCCTATGTTTTGCGGTTGTGTGAGCTTTTTGAGAGAGTGTGTAGATTTGGACATGTGGCTTAAGGTGGACCATTGGATGAAGCACTAGAGGACAAAAATCACTTTTTCCTCCCTTCTCTCTCCAATTCGGTGGAGTGTGTGTGTAGGCAAGGAGAGAAGCTTCTTCATCATCATTGCTCCATCTTTCTCATTTTCTCTCTCTACTTCCTCCATTGTTTCGCTGGACAAGCAAGAAAGAGGGGAAGAAAAGCTTGATCTTTGGTAAGAAATACTCCTCCTTTGTTCCAATCCTCTTCTCTAAAGATATGTGTCTCATTGAGAGCTACATTGTGATGATTGTAGAGCCTTAAATGGTGTTGATTGGGACATTGGACGAAATCGGAAGTTGAGGAATCAAGGTTCTAAATTGGGCAAAGTGAAGAGGTAGGCATTTAGATCATTTTGGTATATTGTTTGTGATATTTGGCTAAGTTTGGTAAAATCTGGAAAATTTGCCCTAATTATGCCAAATGTTGAAAATGTGGATTTTAAGGTGTTTGATAGTGGAAATGGTTTAATGTTGAGTTATTTGATTGTTAGATATAATCTGGAATGATGGAAATGTGTTAAGGAAATTTGGGTATTGTGTATCTTAGAGACCTTAGTGAAAGATTGTGGTCAAATTGGTTTTTGGAGTGTTTTTAAAGTTGCCAAGGTGTTCCCTAGTTAGTGCTTAGAGTGTATGAGCATTGTGGAGAGTTTGGGAACCTTTGGGTGAAGATTTGACCATCTGGTGTTTTCTGGTTTTGCTGCGTTTCTGGGTCTCTGATACACATCACTCGAGCACGGGATGATCATGCTCGAGTGATGGGAGAGTTTTTCCCTGTTCTGCTTTGAGTGTGCCTGGGATATATGTATAATGCTCGAGCACATCGCTTTGTGCTCGAGTGAGCGAAGAACATGCTCGAGTGAGCATGGTCTGCTCGAGTGATGTCCGTACTGTGCTCGAGTGAGAGCGTTTGTGCTCGAGTGAAACAGTCAAAAATCAGTGTTTTGCCTTCGAGTAAGGGGTCTTTTGGGTAGTGTCTTCCAACCCTTTAGGCATATGTTTAGGCCTCTAATAGTCACCTAAAGAGTCCTAAATGATAACCAACTTAGAGTATTATCGAAATATACATATGGATAAGAGATTGATTGGTTGTCCCTAATTGATATAGGATTTGACATCTGTCGTCCTCGTGAGGCTAAGGTGCCAGAGCCAGTCAGGAAGGATACAGGTAGTGACTCTTTCTTTATACCTTGTGTGATACATTGTATGTATATTATGTCATTGTTTTGAAATGAGTATTGTATGCTGCAAGTGTTGTGAAAATTATGGAAGCACCGCTATGCCAATAGTCCCTGAGTCGCTAATAACGGTTCGGGTGAAGGTCGTATGCCTTCCCGGCGGTAAAAGGGGATGAGGTTAGGGTGTCATATATGTGCCTAAGTGAAATTATGGAAGCACCACTATGCCAATAGTCCCTAAGTCGCTAATAACGGTTCGGGTGAAGGTCGTATGCCTTCCCGGCGGTAAAAGGGGATGAGGTTAGGGTGTGATATATGTATATAATTGTAAGCCGACAGGCTATTTGTGAAGGCCGACGGGCCATTTGTGAAAGCCGAAGGGCTATATTTGAGCCGTGTGGCTATTTGTATGCACTGCCACGCCAATAGTCCCTGAGTCGCTAACAACGGTTCGGGTAAAGGTCGTATGCCTTCCCGGCGGTAAAAGGGGATGAGGGTGGAGTGACTTGCGTTGCTGTATGAGATGATTGGTGTGCATATTCTGTGATTGCATGTGGTATGAAATTGTTGTTACTACTGGGGTTCTTTAGAATCTCACCCCTTCCATATGACTAACCTTTTCAGACAGGGCGAGTGGCTCGAAAGGGAAGCGGACAACCAGGAGTAGTTAGGCTTACTCCGAGATCTAAGTGGTAGTTGGTTATCATAGTTTTGGAGTTGGGGTTATCAAATGTACATAAGAATGTAAATGATTATTTTGGTTATGTAATCCCCATTTTGGTAACTTGTAAACCCATTATATATATATGAAGTAACCCGGGGTTTAGCCGGGGATTAGTTTCCGCACTCTGATATTGTTTATGTGATTTGATCGCTCTGGTAATTATATCCGCCTGTGAATGTGAGACCAGTAATAAGTATGTTTTGGAACTGATTTCAAAATACCCCGTCTCTTGGATGTGGGACTATAAATTGTTATTTCATCTTATTGGTCTCTATTTCACTTAAATTTTGTAATTCGGATGTATTTAGGGTGAGGGGGTTACAGAATTAAAGTTCTAATGTGAACTAGAAGAAATCGACGAAAAGAAAAAGAAAAGCTTGGCACTGAACATGATAAAGGAAGAAAAGTCACAAGAAGATGACGAAGATCTTGATGATGACAAAATGGGACTAATAGTAAAAAGATTCAAGAAGTTCTACAATAAAGGTGAGGGATTCAGAAACTTTCAGAAAGGAGGAGCCAGCAATAGAAAGGATACCAAGGAATATATCATCTGTTATGAATGCAGAAAGCTAGGACATATCAAGGCTGAATGTCCAGAATTTCAGAAGAACAAAGAAAAGAGAAAAAACAAGTTCTTCAACAAAAAGAAGGCATTTGTATCTGCAATATGGGGAGATAGTTTCTCTGATGAAGATAGTGATGGAGAAGTAGCAGCCAATATCTATCTAGTTGCTCAAGAAGAGTCAGAAGAGGAAGAGGTAACTAACTTTGTACTACTTACAATGAATTACATTTCAATGCTTTACATTCTTAATTTATCAAAGTAGTCAAAGAATTGGTTTTTTACAAAAAAGAAGAATAAAGCTCTTGAAGAAAAACTTAAGGGACTTTCTGAAAAAGAATTGTGAAAACCGTTCTGTTTTGCAAAGAAAAATGCCGATCTCACTAAAAAAACTTGAAAAGTTCACTAAAGGCAATGAGATGCTAAATGTTATTTTGAAAGCCCAACGTTTTATAAATAATCGGTCTGGTATTGGATATGATCCTAAATTATACAAAAAAGAAAGGAAGGAAGATAACAAGAGGCAAAACATATTTAAATTATTTTCATCATTTTGTACATATATCAAATCTTTTTGCACCTTGCAATTTCTATAATAGAAAGGGTCATTATACTTCCTCATGTTTTCATTAAAGGAAGGTAGATTAGGAACCTACAAATGCGTACCTAAAGGATCACATGTTCAGAAAGTAATTCATACTAACCCAAAAGGACCCAAAAAGATATGTGATAAGTAAAATATTTTCATATTTATTTTCTCTTATATGATGATTTTGTGGATGATATTTAAGCTTAATGTAATGAATTTAGGTGTAATCGATAAATAAATAATGATTTTGGCATAAAATAGAATTTACCGAAAAATACTAAATTTTAACCTTGTTTCAGTTTTCAAACAATAGTTGGAGCTCTAGATGTTGGATTAGGATATTCTTTATATGGATAAAAAGCTAAGAAAAATTCCTATAACTTTTTTGTTGAGGCCAAAACCCATTTCTGTCTTCAAAAGTTTCGAATTTTGCTTGGAAGTTGAGAACATGAATTTATCCAAGTCTGACCTTTGCCCACTAATTTGACCATAACTTAAGCTGCAAATGTTGAAATGAGGATTTCTCACATGAGTTTTTAAGCTAAGATCAAGAGTTATAACTTTCATGAAGATCAAAATGTGAAAATCCACCGTTTTGACTGTCAAAATTCGGCTACAATCAAGAAATATGGTTGCTACAAGGTCAACATTGGTGGCTTAAAGTCATGATTCATACCTAACAAGTGGAAAATTTTGCACCCCATTTATTTATAAATAGAGGAGTGGAAGACACAATGAGACACACCATCTTAGATTTTAATTTCATGTATTGTATTGTTTCTTACATGCTTCCTTCATGAAAGGCTTAGGTAAACTTCCTTTATGGATAGTATAGGTTGCCACCAACATGAAGGTTTTACCTCCCCTAAAGAAGGCTAGATTTTTCCATTTTCATACATCTTGTAGTTGTATCTTTATATTTTAAAATTTAATAATTAATTTTTATGCAATGTTTATGAAGTTTTCAATTTATTTTGATTTTTTTTTAATTTCATCATGAGCAAAATTTTAATTTTCCTATGGTGATAATGTAGCCCACTAATGACGGATTAAATTTTAACTTATTAAATCTAGTTTTAATTTTTTCTTCATGAATGAGTTTTGATTATTGTTCTTAATACTTTCAATTGATTGACCATCTTTTGAATGATTTCAATATGTATGTTGAGACCGGAAGAAGATGCATGTATGTAGATGTATAATTAAAACCATAACTTACATATGCAATATGAATATATTCATATGAGTTGTGTAGTTTTAATGAGTTATACAAATCTTAATGCGTGATTAATTGTCTTAATTGATATAGGGATATATTTGATTAGCAATTAATTATAGAATTACTTAACCTTAGAAGAGGTTAGTAATTAAATTAGGGAAACTTGGTTATCAATCACGTGGAATAAATTATACTAGAATAGATAGGTGATTCAATCCAAAATTTGCCAAATGAAATATAATCCCTAGGGTTTTTTCTCTTAGTTGTTTTCATATTAATTGCATTCTTTTTAATCATTTTTAATTTTGTAATCTCAATCACCAACTAATCGATCAACTAAATAGAATTAAGATTACTAATTTTGGTACTTAGTGATCAATCCTTATAAGAACGATAATCTATTTACCTCTGTATTACTTGTTTATGATAGTGTACTCTTGCACTTTTTAAAAAATATTTACACTCGTAACAATATGGGTACCTAAAACTTAACTATATTTGATTGTAGGTATGTCTCAAAGCATCTAGAACCAATAAATGGTACATAGACAGTGGATGTTCCTAACATATGACCGGTGATCGAAAAACTTCTCTACGTTAGAACCTAAAGATGGTGGAAAAGTAAAATTTGGAGCAAACCAATCCAGCAAGATAGCAAGAGTAGGAGAGGTCGACGGCAATTAGGGAATTCAAGTAAAAGATGTATATTATGTTGAAGGATTATGCTATGATATGCTAAATGTGAGTCAAAACATAGATAAAGGCAATTGGGTGATATTTGATTCAGAAGAATGCTTAAGTATAAGCAAAAAGAATTTACAAATAGAGAAGAAGAATCTCAAAGCAAAAATCAATGCAACAAGAGCAGGTAATTGTTAGGGAAAATCACTCTGAGGTCCCAAGTAAGGAAAATAATATCAGAAAGGTCCCTGGGTACAACCCCCAAAGTGCGCATTCACAACCTGATTAGTGCGTTTTTACAACCTCAAGGGACCTTTCTGATATTATCTTTCTTGCTTGAAACCTTAGAGTGATTTTCCCTAATTGTTATACTCTTTATATGAGCAATAATATTTCTGAAAGCTATTTTTTAAGTAACGCCAATGAAAGTTGGTTATAACATAAAAAAATGACTCACGTCATTATTCACCAACTAGGAAAGTTACTTAAAGATGACTTAGTTATTGGACTACCTAAATTAAACTTCAAAAATGATTTAGTCTATGATGCATGTCAAAAAGGTAAATAAACAAAGTCATCTTTTAAATCTAAAAAGGAAATCACAACAATTAGACAACTTCAACTACTCTATATGGACTTAGTTGGACCACTAAGAGTTAAAAGTCTTAATGGTAATTTATATTCATTGGTCATTGTTGATGATTTCTTTAGATTTACATGGACTATTTTCTTTGTTAATCTAGAGTTTAAATAAATATAAGTATCTTCCAATCACTTATACTCCTCTCTCAATTTAAAATTGTTATTCCTAACTAATTTACTCAAGAGGCAATAAATGTCTAAATTCACTCTAATATGACTATCTGGGTCCAATAGGTATATTCCTATCTTATTGGTAAATTAGAAAAATTCTAATCCTACATTACTTAATCGTATGGTCCAATTAATATCCCTCTCCCAAGGCTAATTTAAATTCCCCAAATTCATACTTAATGGTTATCAAGCATTAAGTAGATAAAATAATTCAAGATTAAGTAAACAAAAATAACACTAAGCATAATTAATTATTTCCTATATGCTCAAATCCTCAAATTAGTTCATAGCTACTCTAGATGTAAGAAAATTAGCCACGTGGCTTTAATCGACGTCATGGCAAACCAAAGTCAGAGTTCAAAGCCATCCGAAAATATAGAACAATAAAAGAGAAACCCTGCCACTATTCACCAATGTTGAAAACGGTGCAATTAGTCCAGTGATATAGCGGCCTTTACTGGTTCAATTGATGATGACGATTCAAATTTCCAGCTCCTTTGTTCCTGTAGCTCTTGCTCTGATTTGCGATGCTGAAATTTTGTAAACTTATGTCCGAGAAAGTCGCTGCCGTTGGAGGGTGAACGGTTGAAGGTGAAGGAGGTCCGGTGGTGGTCTCTTGTTCGTGAATCTCCAGCCTCTAACTGCGAGCGAGTGAGCTAGGAGAAGAGGACGATGAAGCTCCAGCCGAGCGAACAGTGATTCCTCCCATGAGTATTGCGGCTGCCCCCTCTGTTCTTTAGGTCTTCCCTTCTCCTCAATTAGTCCCCAAAATGGTGCCACTTCTTTTTCTTTTCTTTCACAATCAACTCTACCCTCCTAACTCCAAACGGTGTCATCGATGCTAAGCCCTTAGGTCCAAAATAAATACTCGATCCCTTAGTCCATGGTGGCCCTCTTCCTTTTTTTTTTGGTCCAATTGACCCACCAATTTTCAGCCCAAAACCACGTCACCAGATCACCTACGGAAAAAAAAAGCTATTTAATAATAATAACAAAAACTAACATAAAGCCAAATAAATATATTTTTTATTTTTTATTTTTCTTCAAAATATTTAAAACTATAAAATTTAAAATAAAATCCCCAAATAATGCACCAACTTGATATCTTATAAAATCTCAAGAAAATCAACTTAAATTAGCATTGATAACTCCCCAATTATATCAAAAAGTATGTCAAATATATTAAAAATGGGGAGTTATCAGTCATTGTTGATGATTTCTCTAGAATTACATGAACTATTTTTTTGTCTTCAAAGGATAAAACCTCAAGTGAATTTATTGTATTTGCCAAGAAAGTGCAAAATGATAAAAGTATGTGCATTGCAGGTATAAGGACAGACCACGGAGGTGAATTTGAGAATCAGGCCTTCAGAGAATACTTTGACACCAATGGCATTGATCACAATTTTTTTGCACCAAGGACACCTCAACAAAATGGAGTCATAGAAAGAAAGAATAGAGTTCTTATAGAGATGGCTAGAGTTATGCTGAATGAAAAGAACGTGTCCTAAGTTTTCTAGGCAGGTACATGAGCACCGCGTGTTATATCTCAAACAGCACTTACATCAAATTAAAACTTGGAAAGACTTTGTACGAGCTATGTAAAGGAAGAAAGCCAAACATTGCTCATTTGCATATCTTCGGTTGTAAGTGTTTTATTCATAATAATGGTAAGATAACCTAGGAAAATTCAATCCTAAATCTGATGAAGGAATTTTCCTAGGTTATTTTAATCAAAGCAAAGCTTATAAAATTTTTAATAAAAGAACATATATTGTTGAAAAATCTATCCATGTTGTATTTGATAAAAATGAATATACTAACAGAACCCTTGACGATGATTAGGAAATAGTTATTTCTCAAGAAAATAGCCAGTCCGCCCTTAACTCTTCCAATCTTGAGGTTGAGAAAACTGAGAATGAAAACATACCTTCTGTACTGAGTCAACCTAGAGCTTGGAAGTATAACAAGAGTTATCTCCTAGATCAAGTCATAGGAGAACTAAGTAAAGGAGTAAAGACTAGAAACAAATTCTTAAATGAAGTTAGTTTCTCCGTATTTATTTCTGAGCTTGAACCTTCAAACATTGACGAAGCCCTGTTAGACAATGATTGGGTGGTAGCAATACAGGAAGAACTCAGTTAATTTAAAAGAAATCAAGTTTAGGAATTGGTACTCAGGCCTAAAGATCACCTAGTCATTGGGATTAAATGGGTATTCAAAAGAAAACTTGTTGAATCTGCAATCATTGTCAGAAATAAGGCAAGATTAATGGCCAAAGGCTATAATCAAGAAGAAGGTATTGATTATGAGGAAACATATGCTCCAGTAGCAAGTTTGGAAGCCATACGAGTACTCTTACCCTTTGCTTGCATCAAGGGATTCAAACTTTATCAAATGGATATGAAAAGTGCATTTTTAAATGGTATATTATGGAAGAAGTATACATGGAATAACCTCTAGGTTTTGAGGATGTGACTAAACTTGATCATGTTTTCAAACTAAAGAAAGCTTTTTATGGTCTAAAACAATCTCCAAGAGCCTGGTACGAAAGACTTAGCAAATTTCTCATTGATCAAGGTTTTATCAGGGGACAAGTTGATGCAACATTATTTATAAAAAAAATTAAATGACATTTTAATAATTCAAATATATGTTAATAATATCATTTTTAGTGTTACTAATGATCTTTTATGCAAAGAATTCTCTGAGACAATGCAGGGTGTGTTTGAGATGTCAATGATGAGAGAATTAACCTTCTTCCTTGGTTTGCAACTCAAACAAAGGAAGAACGAGATCTTTATATCTTAAACAAAATATCTAAAAGAGCCATTGAAGAAATATGGAATGGATTAGGCAAATGGAGCAAACATGCCTATGAGCTTGACTATACTACTTGATGCCAATGTAAAAGGAGTAGATTATAACATCACTAAGTATAGAGGAATAATTGGTCCATTACTCTATCTCATGGCAAATAAACCTGACATCCAATTTAGTGTAGGAATGTGTGCAAGCTATTAGTTAGCTTCAAAAGAATTAGATGCTGAGACAGTTAAAAGAATCTTCAGATATCTTGCCGACACATCTGAGTTAGGTATCTGGTATCCTAAGGGTGTGTTTGGTTTGAGGGGAGGGTAGGGGAGGGAGGGGAGGGGAGGGTGGGGAAATTACCATTTTGGACAAAAGAAACTTAAAATTTACCCTCTCATTTTTTTAAATTTTGGTTTCCCGCCCAAAATTTACTTTCTCATTCTTTTTAAATTTTGGATTCCCGCCTAAAATTTAAATTCTTTCAACCCAAAAAGGTAATTTACCTACCCTCTCTTTCCCTCCCTCCCCTCCCCTCCCCTCAAACCAAACACACCCTAAGGGAGGAAATGAGTACCTTGTTGCATACTCTGATTCTGACCATGGTGGTTACAAAACAAATAAAAAGAGCACCAGTGGGCAATGTTAGTTTCTTGGAGGATCATTTGTATCTTGGTTCAACAAGAAATAGAACACAATATCTTTATCATCAATGGAAGCTGAGTATGTTGCTACTTTAAGTTGCTATGCTCAAGTACTTTGGCTAAAGCAACAACTTTAAGATCTTGGCATTTATTTAAAAGGGATACCTATTTATTGTGACAACATGAGCACAATAACCTTGGCAAAGAATCATGTTCAATACTCTAGAACCAATATATTGATGTCAGACACCACTTTATTAGAGATCATGTTCAAAAGAAAGATGTTAAAGTGGTATTCATTCATACTCATCTTCAAATAGCTGATATTTTCACAAAATCTATGGTAAAAGGTCAATTTTTATTCATATAAAGAGAATTGAGAATGATAAATCCCAATGAATTGTAAGTATCTTCATGTTTATAAAAGTAATTTAATTATGTTTTGATGATAATTTAATTGACTTACACATCGGAGCATCTAGAAGTTTGTTTTGCAGGACTGTTTCAAAATACCTTGCTCCATGCTGAGAGAAGCAGAGGTGCATCGAGGAGATGATCACCAAGACATCACTCGAGTTATCATTCAAGTGAAGAGATGAAGAGTCTTGGAAACAGAAATGACTCATAATTGAAACGATGCAACGGCTGAAATGAAAAGACAGAAGTTGAATAGACTGATAACACTAGCAACCACTCTAGTGAGCAACCAAAATCACTCGATTGACCACTTGAATGATCATTAGAACAGTGGAGAATCCAATCAAACTCTTGCTTCATCATGCAACCTAGACCTCACCACTCAATAAGGATTCATTAATGAGTAATTATGAGATTACTCATGTCAGGAATGGCTTAATTACTTAATATTTATGTTTGTTGGGTATGATTACTTGAGTGATGCCCTAAGATCATTTGAGTGATGTCGAGGAACAGAGCTATATCTTTAAGAACAGTGTCATTTTGACTAAATCACTTCCAATAACTCTCCCAATTTTCTACCAAAAACTTCTCATATATTCTTACCCGCTCAAATCCAAACAAAACCTTTCAATTTTCACACTAAAAAACCTCTCCAATCTCTTTGAATCAGTGCCCTAGCTTTCAGTTACTGTGACTCCTCAAGACGATTTTGAAGGATTCTGATCTCTCTTTTCAAAATGGTTAGAACTAAGACTACAGAGGACAATCTTCTGGGTCTTCTCCACCTCCTCCGGGAAAAAAGTAGAAGAAATCCACAACTCTGAATTCCAAGTCTCCAAAACATCCTCAACCGAAAGTTTTGGATCAATCTCGACTGGAACCATAACCTAAGGCCAAAGGAATAGTCATTCAAGAACTAATGGCTACTAGATCAAGAACAAAAACTACAACACTAGCGGGAAAAGGAAAATCCAAAGCCCCTCCTAGTCCTCTACCTTCGGACTTTGATTCAGACATTCCTTCCCAGACTGAAAAAGATAGACAGGAAGCAAAGTACAATGCTTGGGTTAGCAAAGTTATGGCTACTATGCTTGAAGAGGCATTAAAGACTAAAGGAACTAGCAAACCGAAATAAGGGCCCCCTCTAAGCCTACTGAGTCACAACTAGAGGGATCTAAAGAAGGAGAACATGAAAAGGAAGAGAGTGAGGAGGAAAAGGACATCACAGTACCTCCCAAGAGCTTCAACTTAGACAAACTTGAAGACACGAAGAAACTTACTAAGTACTTTGCCCTACAAAAAATGTGTAAGATGTACTATGTGGATTTAAAATTTTTATTTGAGACTATTAAGTATGATCTAAGTGATTATCTAAGCCATTACATGCCTTAGTTATATGATCATTTACTATATTGTGCCAAGGTAGTTAGACACTTTTATTGCAACCTAGAATCAGTAGAGGATTGCTCTGAGGGTGGGTCAGTTGTAGAGGAAGAATTATAAACCAAAGTGAGAGGGAAAAAATTCATTATATTTGCCTTTAGGATCAACAAGTGGCTATGAATTACAAAGCTACTAAAAGATGCCCTTGCCAAGCTTACATCTAACCAAATTTTTAGAGGGTCACTAAATTTCAACCATAGTTGATTTCCCTCTTCCTTAGGGCCCAAGAGATATAGGTTCTCTGATACCCATACTACACCGATGCCTTATCCATAGTTGATTTCCCTCTTCCTTAGGGCCAATAAGATATGGTATTTAGAGCCCAACTGTTGAGAGGTTGTTACTGGTAGGAAGAAACTAGATAGGGAAGTTGGGGATAGAGTTGCCACTGAAGCATCCCATGGTTACCATTCCAAAGAAGAAGGCAACTAAGACTAAGATAAGTAGGATAGATGACATTTAGTCCCCTGCCCCTACCACATCCACAGCCCCTTCCTTCTTTGGCTCTACAATTTAGACATACTTGAAGGAAGTTCTTCAAGGGTTTCACATTGATATTGCTAATACGAATGCAGAGCTTGTGACTCATATGAATGATAGGATGGCACAAATGTGTTCATGAACAAGCATAATCAAGTAGTATTGGCATAACAGGAGGCTCATACGAACACATTGATTGAGATTACCAGTCTTCTCAGGTCTCTTCATGAGAAGAATGATGCCTTAGCTCCAAGCACCTCCACTCTTATTGCATCTATCCCAGGCTCTGCTCCAGCTTCTGGCCCTTCTCCTATGGTTCTTAAGTCTTCACCAAGCAATATTCTATTTATTATGGCTGACCCTACTTCTTCCACACAGATTCATATCAATTTGGATGAACCAGCCATAGTACAACCTAGTTCAGAGCCTTTACCAGCTGCCTCACCTATAGCCACAAAGCCACTCCCTCAGTCTCTTTCTCATCACTCTAATCATTTTGATGACATTAAGGAGTTAGTGTTTTCATCCTCTGCTCAGCCTTCACCACCACTACCTCAGTACACTCCCTTGTATGTTCCTGATCCTCATGATCCAGTACAGGTCCTTGGCCTTCACCATCTAGAGTCAATTCCACCTAACTCACTTACCTTTGCTGCTCGAGGGGGTGATACACATGATGATACATCCTCTCCTATTCCAATGACTCCTATTACTGCCATAGATCCTTCATCACCCAGTTCTAGGTCCAGTTCTCCTTCTTGGTCTTCCTTTTCTGATGATGCCAAAGGGGGGAGAAGGACTAGAAAATGATTTGGATGTGAATACATTGTTTAGATTGATATAATATGGGTGTATGGGGTTTTTGGGAGCATCTATGTTATTTTTATGCATCTATGTTGTTTATGTTGTTTACCACTTATGTGTTGCAAAGTTATAAAGTATGTTAAATGATATAAAGTATTTCTGATTAACCTTCTATGAGAAATTGTTATCATGTTATGTTTTATGTGATCATATTGTCCTTAAATTTAAATTTGGATTTTTAAGGTTTACATTGCAAAATTGATTTTAAAATACTTCTTTCTAAAACTAACAAGTTTCATCATCATCAAAAAGGGGGAGAATGTTAAATCCCATGTTTTGATGATACAAAGCTTGAATCGATATTGCATAAGATTTCAATGTTAATAAGAGTTTTTGAAAAAGAAAGAACAGATTTTTCTGAGGCTAACAGTGACATCACTCGAGTGATGAAGTATTATCGGAAGCAATGTTCCAGTGATGCTCTCTGTCAAATTTTGAAAGACATCACTTGAGTGATCACCCTGAATCACTCAAGTGACCACACGAGTGATGCATTAAAGGCATCACTAGTACAAAACTGCAATGATTCTGAATGTGATCTCTGGTGAAAATTTTTCTAACTATAAAGTCACTTGAGTGACCACTCGAGTGATCCCATTTTTGAGATCCTAACTGAACACTCGAGTGATGCATCAAGTTGAAGATCACTAGCAAAGCACTCGAGTGATTGCATATTAATTTTCTCTTATATGATGATTTTGTGGATGATATTTGAGCTTAATTTAATAAATTTGGGTGTAATTAAAAAATAAATAATTATTTTAGTATGAAATAGAATTTCTTGAAAAATATTAAATTAGACCCTCTTTCAGTTTTTAGGCAATATCTAGAGCTCTAGATGTTGGATTAGGACGTTCTATATATGGATAAAAAGATAAGAAAGAGTTCTACAACTTTTATGTTGAGACCAAAACCCAGTTCTATGTCCAAGGGTTTTGAATTTTGTTTGGAAGTTGAGAGCGGGAATCATCTACCATTCCATCTACCACCTCATCTTCATTTTCCCCTACTACTTCATCTACCATACTTCATTCCTCCCTATATATAGCTATCCTCTCCTGCACATTTTATACAACCATTTTCATATCCCTTTCTTTTCTCTCTTCTCCACATACACCATCTTAGAGTAGTTTCATGCATTGTATTTAATTCCTGCATGCCTCCTATATGGAAGGCTTAGGTAGTCCTCCTTTATAGATGGTATAGGTTACCACCTACATGGAAGGTTTTACCTTCTAAAGGGATGGCTAGATTTCTCCATTTTCATGCATCTATTTGTTATATATTTATGTTTTAAAATTTAATAATTAAGTTTTATGCAATGTTAATTAATTTTGGTTTTGTTTTTAATTTCATCATGTGTTAAATTTCTATTTCCTAGGGTAATGATGTAGCTTACTAATGACGGATTGAATCTTAACTTATTAAATCTAGTTTTAAATTTTTCCTTCATGATTGAGTTTTAATTATTATTATTATTAATGCTTTTGATTAACTGCCCATCTTTTGAATGATTTCAATATGCATGTTGAGACCGGAAGGAGATGCATGTGTATAGATTATATAATTAAAATCATGACTTGCATATGAAATAGGAATATATTCATATGAGTTGTGTAGTCTTACTGAATTCCATGAATCTTAATGCATAATTAATTGCTTAAATTCATGTAGGAATATATTGGATTAACAATTAATTATAGAATTGCTTGATCTTGGAAGAGGCTAGTAATTAAATTAGGGAAACTCGACTATCAATCATGTGGAATAAATTGGGCTAGAATAGATAGGTGATTCAATCCGAAATTTGCTAAGTGAAATATAATCCCTAGGGTTTTTTCTCATAGTTGCTTTCATATCATTTACACTCATATTTAATCATCTTTTATTTCATACTCTCAATCACCAACTAATTGATCGATTAAATAGAGTTAAAATTACCCATTTTGGTACTTAGTGATCAATCTTCATGTGAACGATACTCCACTCACTTATGTATTACTTGATTACGACAGTGTACACTTGCACTATTTAATGGATCAATTACACTCGTAACAATAATCAAAGTAATCCATCGATAATTACTCGAGTAATGCTATTTGTGGATCACTAACACAACACTCGAGTGATCCATCCAATGATATGATATGTTTTAAGACTTCTAAAGTAAAGATCACTCGAGTGATGTCATTTTTGGATCACTAGCACAACACTCAAGTGATCCATCCAGTGATGTATTTTGTTTTGAAACTGCTAAGTCAAGATCACTAGAGTGATTACTCGAGTAATAGTTTCTAGAAAAACAGAGCATCTTCTCTTGATTTTCAAAATCACTAAATGATTATATAATTTGTTCTTTTAACTCTCTTTCACTCTAATACTTAACTGCTTTAGTGTATAAAGCCTTTTCAGGTGAAAAATGAAAAAATCATGAAGAGAGATGAAAAAGTGATTTTGTGTCAGAAGCATTAAATGTGAGCGGCATTTGAATGAAGACATTCTCTCTGCTCCAACAACTACTTTACCACACACAAAGAATGTTCAGAGGAAGCAACGGTACTCTAACTGACAAATTGAATGCGCACAGCGGTCACTTAGTATACTCCAACTATAAATACATAAGCATTTAAAGCGGAGTACCAACCGAACTGCAAAATCATTCAAGTATGCTTTAAGTGATCTGTTTTCCTTTCATTATTATTCTCTTTGTTCTCTGTACTTCAATAATTATACATTTGATTTTTGAGAGATAATTTCATCAAAAACTCAATATACTTGATTGAGATAACTTAAGGTAGTGAGGCCTTAAGTCGGGTATTGGTTCACATTATGTAAGGGGGAGTAAGTGTCAGGTGAAGGAGTTTGCTGAGTATTGAGGTGCCAAGGAACCACTAAATCTTGAAAGCAATATTGAAAATCTTAGAGACAATCTAAGGACTGGACGTAGGGCAAAGAAATTGTGACCGAATCAGTATAAATCTCTGGTATAAACATCAGTGATATTCTTCTAACTCACAACTGCGATTTAATTTATGTTAATCTTTACTTTTAGTTAAAATTTTTTTTGTTACCCAATTCACTCTCCTCTTGGGTGAAACACTTGCACTAATAGGAGCCACTAGATAAATGAGATTACCAACTCACATTTCACAGTGTTGCTAGAGAATGCCGCCATCACCGTTGTTAGAGGAGGTTGTCTTAGCCACTGTTGCTAGATCCTCTTTGGCATGGACCCCGAAGAAGAAGAAAGAGAGAGGACAAAAGAAAGTGGAAAAGAGATTTAATGAGGACATTTGTGTTATTTACTTTAAATTTCAAAAAGAGCAAATTAGACACTAACATATCTATGATATTATGAATATTCAAAATACCATTTTATCTTTTCTTATATTAAAGTTCTTTTTGTGGGATTTTCCCAACAAAAGCTGGCAAAAAATATGCTAACAAAAAAATAAAAATTGAAATAAAGGGTGAAAAGACATTTACACATTTTACTAAACATCAATTTGAATTTACTTTCACCCATGTGAAGAAGGAATCGGCTTGCGTCCGCTGCCTCTACATCCGCTGCCTGTCCTTTTCCTTAAACGACGTCGTTTTGCTCCATGCCAGGTGAGATCTCACCCGTCCAATGATTATAATCTGGGCCGTTGGTTGTTTAATACCTTCACCTCACAGAAACGTCGACAGATACCATCGCGGAGAGCCACCGAGAAGGGAAACATCGACAGATACGATCACACCGAGCAGCTCTTTTGGTTAGTGTTCGGAATCGTCATCTTCGGTATTCCTCTTCTATCGCACTTTCTTCTTCTGTGTTCCTATTGCGATTTCGATTATGCTCTCCACTATCACATTCCTGTTTAGATTCCTGTTCAAATTTCTCTCTCTGTGCTCGCCAAGTTACTTGTTCTTTTGTCCGCACTCTTCTGTAGTTTCTAAAAAATCATGTGCTCTGTAATTTAATACATGTTTCTCTAGAATTCACTTGATATATGAATCCCATATGTGAAGTCTAATGCGGTGGTCTTCTATGGTGAGCAGGATTTTGTCAAGAACTTTTTTCATCAAAATGTTGGTGGAGAGGATGTCAAGGTTCTGTCTTTATTCACACTCGGACATCTCTAGTTGTGCTAACAAGTTGATTGATATAAAGCATCTCATTATATTATATTTTGTACAGACCTTTGTTGAACTATCATTTATGGAAGTTGTTCAAGGATGCACCAAAACCGTGTCATTTCAAACTGATGTGCTTTGTAATGTTTGTGGTATGCCCATCATGTAACTATTTTTTGTACATTTGTGGTCCAATGATCCTATTATTTGTCAACAGTTACTTTGATATCCGGTTTAGTTAGTAAAGTCTATGCAGTTAGAAGTGGACTTTTTGGCCTCACCTTTTGTTCTGCTGAGCTATTGCAGGTGGTAGTGGCGTTCCTCCTGGAACAAGACCTGAAACTTGCAAATGCTGTAAAAGGTTTGGTGTGGTGAGTAATTTCTTGAAGCGAAACTAATTTTGTTTGAGCTTGTGATAGACTTTAGTTTTAGTTGTCAAATTGATATTCTTTGATATATTTTAAAATTATGTACAAGCTGGCATATTTAGGATGGAGAGTACCTGCACTACATGCAAGGGAACTAGGAAAATTGTATTGGTATGGTACAAAGTCGTGTGTGTGTGTGTGTAATCTAACAATCCCTTCTTCATGATCGAATTCTTGTTCTTGATTATAAAATATTATTGTCCATGAAGAATTTGGTACATTTGATATTAATGTGAATGTGTATTATTCATAACAATCAACATATCCCTTGACTTTGTGGTATGTTGTTTCTGCTGCTTTACCTGTTCATTGTTATGAAAATCATATGATGAACAATTCATGCTGCTTAGTTGTAGCTATTCTTTTTCTCTTTGCTTGGTAATGTCTGCAAATAACCTCTTTACAATTTTTATAATTCTCTTTTTTCTTGGTGCTAGAGCTTCTGCAAGTCTTGCAGGGGTGTAAAGGTTATCAAAGGACCAAAGTCAGTCAAGTTGGATTTCACGCCAGTGACCATTTTTTGATATTTTTGAATGCATTTTGTTATGTATGCCTCTCTAGATGCATATACATATACTAAGTAAATGCATTTTAATGAGCAATTTCCTCATTGATTTTTTGATAATAATTCTTGCCAACATTCTTCAAACTCAATTTCATCCCAACAATGATACATACAATGGTTAAAATCACTAACCATTGAGTTTGGGAGGTGCTTCATTGCATTCCTTGAAATATGCCAGGTGCAGAGGGCATGCTTTACATCTGGCATCACTTCTTGTAATGCTCGTGACATAGCAGCGTCTTGGTCAGTAAAAACGGTGAGTGGCCTAACACTTTTGTGTGCACACAAGAAAGTTTCAAAGAGCCATTTGAAACTCTCAATAGTCTCATCATATAATAATGCCACTCCAAATATCACTCCTCTTTTATAATGGTTGAAGCCAGAAAAAATTGCAAGAGGTCTATGATTACAATTCTTGCAATAAGTTGTATCAAGAGAAATAACTTCTCCAAAGCAAGCATAGTCGACCAGCATACGTGCATCAGCCCAGAATATATTTGTCACTTGCTCATCTAAGTCCATTTGGTGAGCATGAAAAAATGATGGGTTTTCTGATAATTGTTTCTCAAAATACTGAAATATACTTTCAGCATCACCGTATTTCATGGCTCGTTGCCTTCTTGAGTTAAGATAATTCTTTACATCACTTCTTATAAATCCCAAATTGGTTCGACCTCCTGCATATTGGCTTTGCAAGTTGAATGCTGCTTTTTGACTAATTCCAGCTTTTTCAGCGTTTTCTAATTCATAACATTGAGCTGGTAATAGTTCCCAAAACGATGCGAACAAGTGAACAGCTTCAGGAGGCTGAAGAGGATGATTATGATCCAAGAAAACTTCATTTATCTTGTATTTTCCATCTACTAGTTTAACTTTCATTTTGGCATTGCAACCGATTCTTGTCTCATCCCTTTGCCTCTTGGTTGTCACCTCTTCTTTGTCTGACTTTCTCACCCCTTCTTTACAACAAACATATAGATAAGAGGTGTATAAGGACTTATCTTTTTTACTCTTGTTAAAGCTTTGTTTTCGAACACCAAAACCTTTTTTTTTCCATATGCCTTCCAAAATTCCCATGCTTCTTCTAAATTGTCAAATTGAAGATTAAGTCTGGGAGTTAAATCTATATCCATTGTATAAAACTCCTACAAAAATAAATAGGATAAACCCACTATAAACTGTGATCTCAAAATTGACAAAGGTATATATATATAAATAAAAACAATTATACACACACAAATAGAAATCTTTTAGCTGATTATAGACACACACACACACATGTGATAGATTATCCTATTATCTACATTGCTCAAGAATATTGTAGGTATTTGACAAAAGATTATCAAATAAGATTATATATGAATAAAAAGTTGTATGATAGAATATATATATAGAAAAAAACTGTATAATGGAAAATAACAAATATGGCCTACATCCAAACTCATTTTTTTCAATATATTAATCAAAATGATATCTAGAATAAAAAAGAATATCTAATATCAATAATCTTAAAGATTATCAAGTTAGATTATAAATCATAAATGTAAAAACTAGATATGAAGTATCAAGAATATTTGGGTATTTAACAAAAGATTATTTTTTTACTCACCAATTATTAATATCCAATTCCCACAAACCCCGTGCTGATTGCCTGTCTTCCCTAATATGGCAAAACACCATTCCAGCAAGCTCCTCTCATTTTCCCGCGGAGGAAGAAGCACAGTGCGCGCGCGCCAAATTGCCAAATGAAGGGAAAAAAAAAAAAGCAACGTGGATCCAAGTGACTAAAATAAGAGATGTAATGGGAAAATATGTGGACGGCTGAGATTGAGTGAGAAATTCAATGGACGAGATCAGCTCTTTAAAACGACGTCGTTTTAATTAGTAGCCTTTTATCACCGTCCATTTAATTGTTGCAAACGGATGGCCCAGATTTAATTTCCCTACCAAACGACGTCGTTCAAGGAAAAGGACAGGCAGCGGACGCAAGCTGATTCCAAGAGGTTTTGGCTTGAATGCTGGTTCAAAGTGGCTTGTAATGACTTAAACTCTCAAATGGTTGAAACAAATTGATTGCATTGTTGAGATGAATAGCTGACGGTCAAACCGTCTAGTCCGATACGGCTCTCACAACATTGGTTTTTGTTTACCCTTTTTTGACTAGATTTGTTTATCCCTTAAGTTTGTGAAATAGTATTCAATTATTTTGAGAGATAAAAAAAGTATACTTTTAATTCCTTATATTTAGATGTGATTTTATTTTAATCCTTTAAGTTTAAAAAATGTATTTTTAATATTAAAATTTTAACACTATTAATATTATAAACGGAAAATGCTGGCCCAACAAACTTAAGTAATAACTGTTCAGCTGATAAAGCAAGCTTACATTGATAATAATATTGATTTCGATTTGCTTAGCAGACCCGAAATTTCCGCCTCTCCATTCAACGCGAAGGTGCTGCCAGATTTGACGAATATTGTTATAGACAACATTGTGACTTTAGACATTGGAGTGTAAATTAAAAAGCAACACTAAATATTTCGAAGGGTTTGCCATTTTCACAATGAACCTCGCGCGCTGCTACAACATGGATAAATTGAAGAAGGAGAGGGAAAATCAAAGGCAAGAATTTCCCAATGGAGATATTATTTCTACTAAGCAAACCGAGATCAATATCTTTTTTTTTTTTTGGTATTATGTTATCAATATCTTCGTTTGCAAAGAAATTAATGTCTCCAAAATTTCTAAAATTAAAATTAATAATATTGTATTAAAAAAATTAAAATTTAAGTTTGCTTTGTCAGTTGCACAATCATCACTTGATCTTGTCGAGTCAGCATTTTCCGTTAACAACATTGACGGAGTTAAAAGTTTAAGACTTAAAAACGTATACTTTGGCCTGAGGGAAAAATGATTCCATTTCGTTTCGACCTTCAACCAATGTTTTTTTATAATAACAAAAAAGCTTAGGCGAGTCTATGAAAAAATGTTTCCATTTTTTTTTTTTTGGTTTTTGTAACAACAAAAAACTTAGGTGAGTCTAAAAAGAACTTAGTGAGTTACCAATGGGTTAGGTCCACCAGAAAGGGATAATCTCTAATGTTCGAATGCTGTTGGAAGAAGTGCTCATATTTAGTGTCTGACAGTATTTTGAACAAAATTGTTTTCAATAAAAGGATAAATGTGCCTAGTGAAAAAAAAAATTAAATGACTTGGTTGCATGATGGCATGCCAAAGTTTTTGTTTTTATTTTCACACGACGCTGATCCTCCTCCTTTCCATGAGATAACGATTATTAATATTATTAAGTAAAATAGAATGGGAGAGATATATCATCCATGTCCCACCAGCAATTTCTCACTTGAGTCTGAATTAGTTTAGCTGGACTATATGTCTCTGGCAGTCCAAAGTTTGAGCATCTAAATTAATTTAATACAGTTTCGTTGCTTGGTGAACTTGTACGCCATATTTAGATGGAGAGAAAACTAGGCTAGGAAAAAATGGATGGGAGATGAAAGTGAAAAGATAATATTATCCTTTCTTATGTTTAGATAGAGAGGAGAAAAGAGGGAAGAGAGAAAACGCATATATTTGCAATGACAATAATGCTTATATTGAAAATGGGACAATGTCAATGTGCAAGTCTAGAAGATGTAATGTATAAAACTTGGTGCTTGAGATTGAACATATATATATATGTGTGTGTGTGTGGTATATATACGCAGGTGTTTCTGAATTCTGATATGAACTTCTAACTCAAGACCTCTGAGAAATGGTCGGAATTTACTTACTGGGCTTTGTTTCCATGGTGAGATGTGAGTTGTGTAATGTTTATAATCTTAAAAAAGGGAATCTTGCTATTATTAGAATATATTAAGTCCCACGTCAACTAACTGGAAGATGAACTAAAGGTATAGAAATAAGTTCTATCAAATTGGTTTAAGGTACTTTAGTAGAAAGACAAACCTAATGTATAATGTAATTCACTGAAAATCCAATAGCTATATGGTCGCCTTGGAAGCCTTTCTAGTGAGAATAAGCCAACAAAGCATGCGATATAGCAGAAAGAAGCCAAGCATGATGCTCACATTCATCCACCTTGTATCTTTATCAAGTCCTCTACTTTTGAGCACATCAAAACCAGTAAGCAAGCAATTAGATTCTGCTTCTGATGAAGAGAAACACTTAGTCCTAACATTCCAATACTCATTTGTGAGCAATGCATCAAGAGGGTACCTATAAAGTGACACATAGTACATGAAAATCCAGTACTTGGGGATGCTCTCTTTTGGAATGAAGTAGCCAGAGAACAAGAAGAATGCTCCTAACACAGTGCAGATCATGGAGTTCCCGGAAATGAAATCAGGGGACAGTGCACTTAAGAACAGAACCAGAGAGCTTGCCATGAGCACTATGAGCCAGACGATGAAGATGAAGAAGGCAAAAGCCGAGAGGGATGGGTTGAGACCTACGATCCAGTACACAGGAACCGAGAAAAGTATGGATACTACAAACAAGAAGGGAAGGAAGACAAGTGTGTTTGCCACCATGTATGAGGAAATTTTGTAGGCTCCTCTTGAGGCTTCTTTCATTAGAACACATCTCTCTTGTAGATATATTGGAAGTGCCTCAACTGTGGAAGAGAGCAGAAAACTCAGACTAAATGCAAAAAGGCCAAGTCTTTCTGCAACCCCTCCTTCATCCTTCCTCACCTGGTCCACCACCGAAATAAACCCTTAAACATCACTCACATATCAAATTTTCAAAGTAGACTGTACTAACTTTGCCACAAAGTTACTGTATAAAGCTATGCTAAATTATATAAAATGAATTTGACCTTATTTTAAAGAGGTTTTGGGATAGTTTTGGACTAACTTGTGGAACAAATAAAAGAAACACAGAGAGGTGTTGGGATAGTTAATTACCTTTATGTAAACACTTCCAAGGCCAAACCCGCCAACTAGAGCCTGCATTGTTCTGGCCAAGAAAAGCTGCTTTGTTCTGTAAATGACCTTCCAAAATCTTGAGCAGAGAAACAAGATCTCAATGAAGTTCAAATACCAGGCAGTGAAAATCGTTTTGCTGTTATCATCACTTGTATAATTATGAATGTCACCAGTTTCTTCTTCCTTGTCTTGCATTATGGGACAGGTGATGTCACTATCATATGTGGAATTTTTTGAATCTTCCAATGTGTGTATAATTTCCATTGCAAACTCTAAGGCATTGAGTTGTATTGGAATCTGAAATCCCAACTTGTTAATGGTTTTCTCAAGTGACCTCAAGCTACCATTGTGCACAACTGAGCCATGAGACAGGATCAAGAACCTAGAAATGTACTGCAAGATTCTATAGCTGGGTTGGTGAATTGAAAGAATCACTATCCTTTTCCTTGACTTAACCATAAATGACAAAAGCTCTATAACTTGAAGAGCTGAAGAACTGTCTAGACCTGAGGTTGGCTCATCTAAGACCAAAATAGGAGGATTATGAATCATATCAGAACCTATAGATACCCTTTTCCTCTCTCCACCAGAAATCCCTCTATTCTCTTCATTTCCAACATAGCTGTCTGCAACATGAAGCAGACCAAGCTCTTGCAACAAACTCTCTACCCTCATTTCTCTATCCTCTGATGACATTTCTTTTAGCCTGAACTTGGCACTGAACATTAAGGTTTCTTTCACAGTCAAAAGAGGGAGCAAATTATCCTCTTGTGCCACGAACCCACAGATCTTCCTCAACTGAGATGGACCAGTCATTGGATGATCATTGATTGATATGCTTTCGGGATCAAAGTCCTTGTCCTTAACTCGCCCCGCAATGACACGAAGAAGCGTGGATTTCCCGGTTCCACTAGGACCAACAACGGCAACAATCTCAGAACTTTTGGCAGCAAAAGAGACTGACTTTAGTATATGGAGAGGCCCCGGCTTTTGAGGTGTGTGAAAGAAGGAAAAGGGTATGGATTTATGTGGGTGAAAAGTGTAGGAGAGATTGGTGACAGAAAGTTTATGATTACCAGAAGAAGAAGAAGAAGAAGAAGAAGAAGAAGAAGGGCTGATGGAGATTGAGTCTTGAGGAGAATTAGAGGTTGAAAAGAGTATCACATGGTCATCTTCAGGAATAGATAACCTTGGTGGGTTCAAGCATGAAGCTGCCATTGTGTTTGTTTGATCTGGTTTTCTGTGTGTAGGGCACAGAAATTGGAGCTTAATATGGGAGCAAGAAAATGAAGATTCCTGAGGAGATCAGTGAAGTTTAGTAAGAAAATTAATATGGGAGGTGAAACTGATTTGACTGTGTAAATGGTTACTTGTTGCATGATATTGGTGATAATATGTTTGGCAGAGGTAGGTTATCTGGGACGTTGGAATTTTCAAGTTTCTATTTAAATTTCTTGTTTTTTTCAGTTCTCTCTAGAATTTTCATCAAAATCAGATATCTAATAAAGAACTAAGTGTTCAAGAAAATCTATCTTTACGATAATTTTTTCCTTATATAAAGTCACTCAATTTTTAAGCAAACCATTAGAATTTAAAAAATGTGTAATCTAATTATTTTATTTTTGTGGAGATACAATTTTGAGTCTGTGGTGTAGAGGAAGATTAAAAAGACCAGAAAATGAAATTATTGAAGCAGATATTTAGTTAATAATTTATCCAAAAATTTAATTATTGATATAACACAATGACGTCCTTAAATGTATGCAACTAACCCTGTTTGGTGGGATAAAGTTTATTGTTGTATTTTAAAAATATCTATTTTATCAATTAGTTGAGTATGAAATAAAAATGAATGAATTATGAAGTTACACATGGTATATATGGGTAATGTGTTTACTTCATAATAATAATTGTGGAATGAAAATATTAAAATTAAGTTAATATTTCTCGAAAAAAATTAAAATAAAATTAAGTTAATAGTTAGAAACAGTTGAGCCCTTGATCTAATTAGAAAGATAATTAATTACAGTTTATGAAATAATTGAGTCAAACCGAACACTAGACCTAAAAAGAGGGCCCACGCACCAATCAACTTCGACTTACTTCTAGTTCGTTTATATGACTTCTTGGGTGGGCAGTTGCAACTCCCTCCTCCTCTTTCTTAGAGAGAAAAATTAAAAACCTACCGACCAATAAAAATCTGATACAGTTGGTAGATGATTAGGTCCTTTGAAAATGATGTCTTAGATTCGAATCAAGGCCATATGCAAGGAAAAGGTTTTGTTTGAAGAGGCAAAACCCACTTTGATGATTTCTACACCTCAAAAAGATAAGTCTCTAGTTATTGATTGAGAGATACCGCTTGAATTCTACCAAAGAAACAAATACTACAAAAAATTGTTTTTTTTCCCCGCAATTCGCAAACTAGACATTAACCTTCATGGCTTCATTTGTAATTTATGAAAAAATGGATCCTTTCCTCTGTTCTCTTTTTCCTCTCACTACTATAGTACTATTAGATTAAAATTTTAATGGCATAAATTTATGTAAAAATATATAAAAATTTTAAAAATTTAAAATTTGATTTGAATAGTTTAAACGGTAAACAGTTATTCTAAAATAGACTTTTTTCACCATAGCTATGAATTGTTGAAATCAAATTTTAGCCGCTTAAATTTATGTTTGTATTTTTTAAATAAAATTATAATTTTTTTTAAAAATATGTTAAGTTTATACCACTAAATTTTTAATCCAACAAAAGGAGGGTAAGGGACATTATGCCTTTATTCATTATTTAACTATATTATATAAGTGAACTAAGAGGATATCAATTCAATCAATTACCTTTCTTTTCTTTCTTGTTTTCATGGGTTAAGCATGTGTAATTAGAGCTAGTAAAATGGGCTCAACCCGCTAGCCTGTAGGTTGGAGCAGGGTTAGGCCTGAAAGTTTTTTGTGGGCTCCACAAGCCCGCACAGCACAACACACGGGTTAATGCAGGCTGGCCTGCAAAAAAAATTTAAAAAAAAAAATAGAGTGTCAAACAAAAGGGATTAAGGGAGTATAATGGGCTTGACCCCTTTATACCTCTGAAAAAAGGGACTAAGGGAGTGTAATTGGCCCAACCCCTTTATATCACCAAAAAAGGGACTAAAGGAGTGTAATGTGCTGGGTCTCTCTTTATTATTTTTTTTAAACAGGGTCTGGTCCCTTTTTTCAACTAAAGAAATAATAATAATAATAATGTGTGGCCCTCTAGTCGCACCTGCGGTTAGGGTTAGCATTTTGCTAAAACTTAAAAGTGCAGGCCGCATAGCTAGTGACTGCATTCCCAACTCTAGGTGTAATCAAAGGTTCATTATGGCAATCAACTTTGTTTTAGATATAGATAGCATCCTCTGTTTTAAATAGATAATCTTACCTCAAGAGAATAAAAGAAACCTCTGTTATATTGGTTTGAAAACAGAGCATTTTCATATTTGTGTTTGAAGAGAAGAATAAGATGATTGGTACATGAAACCTTTTTTTATTTTTATAAATTTCTCTTTTTATATGAAACTCTCTTATCTTTTTCCCAAATGGGAGAATCAATGCATCACCTTTTTCTAACACTGCTATGTCTTTTTTATTTTAGGGTTAAGGTATAATTTTAACAATGAAGGTTTAGGTAAGAGGCGTTTAGCACCATAAAATTTATTTGGATGCAAAACTATATATGAAGTTTTTTTTTTTTTTACATGGGGCATCCCAAGGGCGGCAAAGAAGTGTTCCTAGAGCCTGAACTCAATATCTCTAATTAAAAGGGTACAACCCCTTACCGGTTGAACTAAGTGTTTGATGGTATACAATAAGCGCTACCACTTAAACTGCTACATTCCCAGAGCTCGAACTTGAGACTTCTGGTTAAGCTGGTACAACCTCTTATCAATTGAATCAAGTGCTTGATGGCATACAATAAGCTACCACTTCAAAAGCAAGTTGCATTTATGAACTATCACTTCTCATAAAAATGAATTTATCATTCAAAAAATCGCACATCAAAATTTTTGAATTTGGACCGATTATATTAAATTTAAATAGTTTAAATATCATCACTGTGATGAGAAATAAGGTGCTCATCAATATGATGAACATCGAATAAGGATCCGGTATGGTATTTTTGCACTCATTTAGAAAGTTTATATATAATTTTGCACCTAAATAAATTTCATGGTGCCATATGCCCCTTACCTAAAATTTCATGACTAAAATTGTACCTTAAGCTTTTATTTTATAATAAAATAGTACATATGATTTTAAAAATTCAAATTTCTTCAAGACGGACTATATGAAATTTTAGGTATACAACATACACCATTTTCGAAGTGACAAGCCCCTGAATATTACATAATAATTAAGATGCATAGAATTAAAAATACAAATACAAAAGTTATTATCCATGATGAAGCTTGATATTGCGGTCATGACTGATTTTTCTTCTATGCAAAAACACGAGAAATATGATAAGTTAGTTCAATATGACATGCTTTTTTTTTAATTCCCTCCATCTCTCTCTTACTTCATTATTATAGAGAAAACATCAATAGAGATAAATTAGAAAAATATCAATAAATATGAAACATAAATATTACATTTAAAATAAATATCAACTCTCCAATTAGATCATATATTAAGGATTGGAGGGAGTATGTAATATGGCAAGATATCCATCTTATGTCAAGAAAGTTGTTAGCGATTATTACTTCTATAGCGCTGATTTCATAAGTTTGTAAACCTGTACTTATGTCCTTTCTCTATATCTTTCTACAATAAGATTAAGCTTAAACCAAGTCTTTATGAAATTATAGAGACTACAAATCATGATTTGAAACCATATGGAGCAAAACCAAAATTTGATCAAACTTTTAGGACCAACAATAGTATAAATTCTTTTATTTTTTCCTTGGTATTGTTTAATGTGCGCCGACTCATTCATATGAGAAAATTGCAAGGGTTAGTTGCGGATATTGCTAAAATTGAAAAATGAAATCAATTTTTATGAGATTTAGGACGCCTCCGTCCCAAGTCAGAGTACTTATAATGAGTTCATGCATTTTGGGACCTTCATTTCCATCTTGGCTCCAATCACAAAAAAACATGGAACATTTAGACGTCTCAAATGCTAGCATCTCAGATTCCATACCAAATTGGTTTTGGAAGGGAATGACAAACTTGGGTTTCTTATCTCTTTCTCAAAATCAATTTTCTAGACAAATAACAGAGTCTATAGCAGAGACATGCAATTCTCTTTTGAGCATTGATCTTTCAAGCAACAACTTCTTCGGAAGGATCCTTTCAAGCCTTGCAAATTGTTCATCCTTGAATGCACTAGACCTTAGCAACAACAATCTGTCTGGGGCTATTCCAAATTCCTTAGGTCAATTCCAAGATCTCACAATGTTACACCAAAGTGATAACCAACACTCTGGGAAGTTGCCATCATCATTTATCAATTTATCCTATTTGCAACCATTGGATCTTCGATACATAATGAACTTTATGGTGGAATTCCTTCTTGGATTGAAGATGGGTTTTCAAATTTGTTAATTCTTAACTTAAGGTCCAATGCATTCTCTGGAGAAATACCTCATGAGCCCTCAAAACTAAGTTCATTGCAAGTCATGGATCTTGGGGAGGATGACTTGAGTAGTAGCATTCCAACCAGCTTTGGTGATCTTAAATGGATGAAAACTCATTAAGAGGTCAAAAGATGGAACAAGAGTTTAGGGCCATATATGGTATATCCAGATGCGCACAATAAATTTGTGTCCCATAGAGTTAAGAACTATCAAGATAGGTTGGTTATGAACACAAAAGGCCAATCATTGATGTACACCAAGACTCTTTCTCTAGTCACAAGTATAGACCTTTCTGGAAACAACTTGTTTGGAAGATTTCCCCATGAAATGACAAAACTTTTTAGTTTAATGTATTTGAACCTGTCAAGGAATCACATAAGTGGTAGCATTCCTGAAAGCATATCAAATATGCATCAACTATCATCACTTGACCTCTCAAGTAATCAACTTATTGGTTCTATTCCTCAAAATTTGTCTTCCTTAGCACTTTTGGGCTACTTGAATTTGTCCTACAACAATCTTTTAGTTGCCATACCTTATATAGGTCAAACAACATCTGAAGCATCTTTATTTTCTGGAAATCCTAGTTTCTATGGTTGTCCCCTTCCTGTGAGATGCCTACATAATAATGATGACCTGGGTTATGGTTCTGATAATAATAATGGAGCAAGTAAAGATGAAGCAAATGATGGTGATGATAATGGGTTAGTTGAAGAGTGGTTTTACTTGTGTCTTGGTGTGGGATTTGCAGCACGGATTTTGGTACCTTATTTCATATTATCAATGAAGAGGTCTTGGAGTGATGCTTGCTTTGATTTCTTGGACCCTGTTATTATCAAATTTCTGGTGATTTTGCATAGAAGAAGAATCGCTCATGGCCGCAATATCAAGACTCATCATAGACAAAAATAACAGTCTTCTTGTTGATCTCTCTGATGTTGATGAAGCAGTACTAAAGGGTGGCACAGATAATAATGCTAGTTTAATGGCTTTGCTTGATGTTTTATGATCCTTTGAATTATCTTATTGTAAGAGAGAAGAGATTATTAGGTTTCGATATCTTCTTTGAATTTAGAAATTTATGTTTCATGTTTCAATTGTCTTGCTTATGTGCATGCTTCCTTTGAACAGAAGTGATGCAAATTGAATAAGCATTTTCAATGGGTTTCTTCTATAGTTTTTTGTTTTCATTATGCATTTGATGTTGTGGTGATGTAAAAAATAATTTGTGGTTTTCTGAATTGAACTTGGATATTAGGGAAAATCACTTACAGGTCCCAAGGACCCAAAAAATCCTAATATAAATTCCCAATTCAAAAAAGTCCTTAGGGACTTTTGTGTGATTAATTAGGAATATGAAATGACTAACTTGCCCTTAGTAATTTAAAACAGAGTGTTTTCAAAACATTGGGATGAGGAGCAATTTTTTTCATTCCTTGCATTTTGCATCCTTCTCTCCTCCAAACCCGTAGCCTCCTTCATTCCTCCGGCGCGGCGTCAAAACTGAACAGAGAAAGAATCTCGATTAACCCCGAAATCCCAACCTCCTTTGCTACTCTGAAGTCCCAACCTCATTTGTTCCTCTGGCACTTCGTCAAAACTAAAAAGAATCGGGTAATGTTGCTGAACTTGTGGATATTAATATTCTGATTATGACCTTTATTTTTCTATATTTGTGTTTTTGTTTTGACCACTGTATTTCTACATAGCAGTTTGGTGAGAATTGATTTAATTCAATTCTCTTAGGGAAGTCTATTGCTCTTATCTTGTGTTCTATATCTTCTCAATAGTACTGAGTGAATATGTGCTATAACTTTTCAACCAAAAGGAGCTGCTGTTAGCAATTTTGTGATACTATATGTGTTGGCTCTAGTATGCCTTTAACTCTGTTTACCTAAAGATTCTCTTCATTTATAGTTTGTTCAGAATTTACAAAGTAGTTTGTTTAGAATATTTTTGGTTGAGATGAATATATTTTGGCATTAGCCATTTTTCTGTATAGCACTAGACTGGGGAATTTATGGATGAGGATTGTTAGTTTATCCTTTGAATTCTTTATTTTATAAACCTTAAACTTGTTTCTCTTTTGCTGATTTCATCAATGGAAATGTAAATTATTAACCTTAGAAGCCAACTGCTAGGAAATATGGAAAGACCTATAGAAGGAAGAATTAATATTTTATTTTATTTTATTTTGGTTTTGCAAGTAGGAATATTTAATTAAGAGCAAGTGGATTGTTTTTTTTATTATAATTGCAAGTTGGGCAAGTTGTCCATTAGCACCAAGCAAGTGGATTGATAGTTGTTAGGAGCAAGTTGTTTGCTTTTGTAGCAAGTGGGATGCAAAGTCATTTCCTTGATAGCCTATAAATGGGAATGCTCCTCTTTTGTAAAACACGTACTTGAATGAATGAGAATATGATGACTTATTTACTCTCTCCCTCTCTCTACATTTTTTCTGTCACGCCCTTATCTCAATTTCAACCTTTTTCAGAGTATTTACGGAAAACGATATGCGGTTCGGTGGGCAACACAGGAATAACATAACTATACTGATAATATGTATATGATTACGAAAATTCCCCTCAGGGATTCGTACCTAATAATTACAATTAGTGTAGCCACACAGGGCTACTTGAGTGTCTAAACTCGTCCCAGTAAAACGGAGACATATTCCTGACTTCGTTCTGCCACTGCAATCCTCTCGTACGGTTCTCTTTGTTGCTCTCAACATATCTTTTGTCTTCTCCTATCTAAATTGTTGGTAGGGGAGGGTGAGATTTGCGAGAATCTTAGTAGGAAACAGATACCATAATGCATGCATGATAGATGCTGTGTATGACATGTTAGCTTTATCTAGATGCATGCTCCATAATGACATTTCTGCATGCTCAATGTTTCATGTAACAAAATTATGGCCACAGCGAAAACAGAAACAGAGCTTCATTTATTCAAGTATGCTCTACACAATCAAGTAAAGCAATCACATACATCACTACACAAGCAAAGATATCAAATACATGCAAATAAGGTAAGTCCCCTACCTCCAATCTTTCTCCTCGATTTGTGTGCCAACAGCTCGGGGCTCCATATTCAATCCTACAATGTCAAATGTACTATTTAGACACTTCCATAGTGTTTTTGGTGGTTATATGAGTCTATCTTGAAAAATTACTAAAATATCCCCAAGGACCCGGCCCCATCGTACCCGGTCCGGCTGTACTTTTCTCGAAATTCTAACCTAGGCTATCCTGACGAATTTTCCCCCAAGGAATCCATTTCCAGACTTGGAATTACCAAATCCAATGTCAAATTATGAAATTGCCATTGGCAGCCCTGCTTTTAAGGTTTTAGGGGCATTTCCGTAATTATGCTTTTTTGGCCTTTTCCGAAAAAGTGCCCAACTGTAACCCCATCTAATTTTCCCTCCTGAATCCAATGGAACCATCAAATCATTGAAAATCTAAATCTAAGGCCCTCAAATATCCCTGGCTAAAATTATGGTGTTCTCCGGGAAAAATCGGGGTTTTGCGATTTCGGCTCCGCAAACGTGTTCCTTTCTACTTCTAACCACTTTATTGACTATTCCATTAGGTTACAACTACCATTTAGTACCAATTTTGGCAGCATAACAGCCCCATAAACCCATTTTCCACTTTTAGAACCAAAGACAATCCGGCGAAATTTCACCGATTAAATTGTCTACAGCAGCTAGAATAATCAATATACAAAGGTTTGGAAGTTACCTCAAGCTCCCACTAGCTTTTCCTCTTCTTGGCTGAAACCCTAACATTCCCAAGGGCTGAATTGAGCTTCCAAAACCTTAAAATATATGAAAGAGTAGCTTAAGAGCAGAGTTATACGCTTTAGGTAAGGATTTACCGAAGAAATCAACTTACCGTATAAGATCTCTTTGCTTTCTCTCTCTAGAAAAATATTCTCTTTCTCTCTCTATTTCAGGTATATTTCTCGCTGGAATGAGCTTGGAGAAAGAAGATGATATATTTTATAATATATCTAATGTTATTTTATTTATTTCCTTTATTTTCGGATTTCAGAAATTCTGTCAGATGTTCTGCCCTAACTTTGAAAATCATAACTAATTCTAAAAAAATCGAATTAGGGTGATTCCAAAGTCTATAGAACCCTTATTGAGTCTAGTTCCTGTTAGAACCGGCTGACACCCAAGAGGGGGGTGAATTGGGTGTAAGATAAAAATCTTAAGAACTTTGAAAATCTTTTTGCATCTTAAAGGAAGCAATAAATATGAAAGTAATGAATCATAAATCAACAATTAATATATGCTGGAAATATAAGAGTTTAAGGAAGAGAGTGTGCAAACTGTGATTTATCCTGGTTCAGTCCAATCTGTGATGGCCTACATCCAGTCCCCAGGCTCCTCCTGAGATTTTCAAATCCACTATCTTCTTGTTTAATCCAGGCACAAGAAAAGCCTTTTACAACCCACAAGTTTAGTTGGGCACTTGCGAAGCCATTTACAAATCTCTCACCGAGTTACTCCCCCTTATACACCGTAAGGTTACAACAGAGTTACTCTCCTTACACACCCCGTAACGATACAACTTTGATGATGAAAGATTACAGTCAATCTTCTCTCTCAGAAGTGAATAGATGAATACTGAAGCACAATAAAAATAATCTCACTCTCAAATATACATGATATAGAAAATAGATAAGAACAGAGAGTAGTTGGGTTGGAGTGGATGATTCATAATATAAGCATGTTTGTGTTGTTGTGTTCTCGTTTGTTGTTCTGAACTCTGAATGCTCTTCTATTTATAGTTGATGAAGGTTGATGACCGTTTGAGCATTTCAATATATTCGTTGGAGTGTGGCTTCTTCAATTTGAAAACTAGCCGTTATAACATTGACGCTCCGCTTCCGTAAATTCACCTTTTGACTCTTCACATCATATCTTCATTGTATTCCTGGAGAAATACATTAAACACTAATACATTGAAATGTTAGAGTAATTAGAAGCAAGAAGAATGAGTTATATGATCATTTCATTGATTTCCAGAATCTTTGGGACGTTGTTCTGTTTTCCTGGGAAGCATTACTCGAGTGCTCACTCGAGTAAACATCAAGTTTCTTCACAGGTTACTCGAGTACCTACTCGAGTGGCCTTCCATTTTCTGCATAGCTTACTCGGGTAGTAACTTGAAGTTTCTTCTAAATAATTCTGTGTACCCAGGTAATAACTTGAAGTTTGACTTGAGGTTCGGGTAGTAACTTGAAGTTCGGCTTGAAGTTCGGGTAGTAACTTGAAGTTCTCTTCTAAATAACTCTGCGTACTCGGGTAGTAACTTGAAGTTCTACTCTGGTTACTTCAAGTTTTTGTCTCTTTACCCGAGTACTGACTCGAGTAACGTTGGCAGGCCGAGGCAACTAGAAGTTTTCTATTTGATTACTCGAGTACCTACTCGAGTAACATTGGCAGGCCGAGGCAACTAGAAGTTTTCTATTTGATTACTCGAGTACCTACTCGAGTAACATTGGCAGGCCGAGAGCAACTGGAAGTTTTCTATTTGATTACTCGAGTACCTACTCGAGTAACGTTGGTAGGCCGAGAGCAACTGGAAGTTTTCTATCTGATTACTCGAGTACTCACTCGAGTAAAGTCTTTTGTTATCAACTAGTTACTCGAGTGGTGCCTTCAAGTGAATTCTTGATTTTGACTCGAAACATGCCAAATTATATATCATCGGAAAGCCCTCATTATCTACATTCCAATGCAACAAGAATCAGCTCCAAACAAATTGTATACTGAAAGTTATTATCCAAAGAGTATCTACTGTTCTTAGACCATTTCTGAACTCACGAGCTATCACGAGTACCAACTTCCAGAAATCATAGCTCTTAGGATATAGCTTCAAATGTGACAAATTATATATCCATGGAAAGATCTTTGAGTCTTATTTCATATGGCACTAGTTTCGTTGCAATCCGATGTGTATTTTGGGAGTTATGTCCAAAATACCAAAGCTGTCCAGGAATATGACGCTGATTCATGTGTCGACTTTCGAAGCTTATATCTCTCTCATCTGAACTCCTTTGAATGTGATATTGGTGTCAAAAGTTCGTGTTGGAAGTCTAGTTTTATATACCACCGGTTTCAGTTCGATCCGACATGTGGTTGGAGAGATATCATCAAAATACCAAACCTCTGTTCTGCCACGCGAAAACAGAGTGCCCATTACTTCAAGTTCCGCCTCGAGTGATTTATCAAGTAACCCGGCAGATTACTCGAGTAGCTACTCGAGTAATCACCTCCAAAATGAGGCAGTACCCTATTACTCGAGTGATTACTCGAGTAATCATCCCCGGAGGCACCATAACTTCCGTATACATCATTTTAGCTTCGTATTGACCCATTCCAACTTCCGTTTGACCATAGAAACCTCCGATATCACTTCTAATAGCTTGGATTTTGATATTCTCATGTGATCTTGCAAGTTCTTCTTTCTTTAATCTCTTTCTTCTTCTTTCTTCAATCTCTTTCTTCTTATTTTGCCACCTGATGATCATTCTTCATAACCCAACTAGATATCTTCTTGAATTGATGATCGTTCTTCATAAACCAACTAGATATCTTCTTGAATATCTTCAATCTTTGCTTGATATTCCTATTAGTTCTTGCAATGCCTTCTTTCTTCAATCCCTTGTCTCTTGATTTTCTTCTTGATAATCATTCTCCACATATGAGGCATTATAACATCAACCCACGATCGGGTTTATGACTAATCTACAAAATATGCAACATTAAATATAGTAGTTAGTCAATGTAGAAGATAATTATATCATACAAACTTTTTGCTCATATTTAACATCTATATTTGAAATTATCAAAACTATTCATATCTAACAGTTTCATGGAAAAATATAGACTTTTGCTAGATAGAATCAAAAAATTCCCAAAATTTTAATCTTTACCTGCTGTTCCAGAAACTTCACAGTTTTTCTGTGCTAACTTCAAAAATTCATATCTTTTTTTATATAGCTCTAATTGAGTCATATGACCTATCAAATTAAAGCTTAGGGTTTCTAATTTCATTCTGTAAAATTTTATAATTTTTTCTCATCATTTGATCATTCAAAATCATATGAAAAGCTCACTATTGCATAGGCGATTTCACCAAAAACATAATTACTTTCTCTAAAATTCACCATTTTACTTTATTAATACCCCAAAAATATAAGAATCATTAGGGGATAAATTTGGGCTCCTGATAAATTGGGGCTTAGCAGTCCACTTAATTTAGGCTTATTCCTAAGCCTCAAATCCCAAAATTCGGGGTATTACATTGTCTCTTTTCCCTCTCAACTTCTGAAACAGTCTCTCATCTCCCTCCTTCTCCCCTGTTCTGTTTTTCCCTCTCCCCTGTTTTTGTCTCCCTCTCTCCCTTATCTGTTTTGATGTTCCTTTCCAATTCAGATCAGTTATTGAGAGATTTAGTGTGTATGAGAGTGGGTTTTATATTAATTTGGTATCAGAGCTTAAGTTCCTACGATCCTAGGCTGTTTCTGTTGCCAAAAAAATGAGAAAACCCACCAGAACAAACCCTTGAACTCTATTTTTGCACTGTCAGAGTCAAAACAACTATTTCCCAGCATCATATCACCAAACCACCACCACCACTATGTGCATAAGGGAGAAACCGGCTAGACACTGAAGTTTCGTAGGCGTCCCTAGCCACAGGCACCTCCACGCGCCACCGGAGTGCTCTGTGCGTGGGTTCCACGCTCCCCACTCGCCTGTGAAGGTGCTCCACGCGCTATTAGACAGAAACCTCTGAACTTCTTTTTCTATATTTTTGAGCTATTTTTTGAGGTTCTTTCCACTAATACCTATCTCAGATGCAAGAATCATCAATGAAAGGCATATTTTGCAGTAAAAAGTTTCAACTTTTTGGTTTAAAAGCTTTGTTGGTAAGGCCAGCGACCCTATCAAATTAATTGTGACTTGTTTTGTTATTGATAGGAGGTTATTAAATCTTATTGCAAGGTTTAACTCTTAGTTTGCTTAAATATCTAGATTCTCCTGAAGCTTTGCAATTTCTCCCATGTGCTTAAACTTTTGAAAAATGGCTTCCCTGAGATAATTGTATTGTTCTATGGATTGCTTAAGTGATTGGTTAGCATTACCTTCTCTGATTGTCCATACCTATCTTACATGACCATCCGCAAGTCATATGCTAGGCAAGAACAATTAGAACTATAAGTAATTCTTCAAATAACCATGGTTGAGAATTTTCAAAATACCCAAAATAACTTTGATGAATTTGCTAGGTCTCAAAAAGAATATGTGGACAGACGAACTGCTGAGTTAGATGAGAAATTAGATAGAAAAAGAAGTTCAGAGGTTTCTGTCTAATAGTGTGTGGAGCACCTTCACTTCTGTCTAATAGCGCGTGGAGCACCTTCACTCCTTTCACTCGCCAATGAAGGCGCTCCACACCCTATTAGATAGACTAACTCCAAGTAATGAATGCAATATAGGTACTAACTAGGCATCAAACTGGAAAAGTGAAAGGAGTGATAGAGAACCCTAAGGATATGATAGAATCAAGTTTTAGGAATGAACAATCTCTTGTTCCTTATCAACTTAAAACTACCCCTATTAGGATTGGTCAAAACACCGGGATGAATAGTGAGAGGCCTAGGAGACCACCTCCTCAGGTATTTACTAACCAAAATCAGTTGGAAGATATGGGTGATGCTTGGGGTGAGTACAACCAAGTAGAACGTCACTATAGACCATATGAGCCAAACCATAGGAATTGCCATGAAAACTTTAGGAGAATGCCAATAGAGGACATCACCAAAAAGGTTAAAGTAGAGGCTCCAGAATTTGATAGAAGTTTAAATCCTAGCACCATCCTAGACTAGTTAGCAAGCATGGAAGACTGCTTTGAGTGGTATGACATGAATGATGCCCAGAGAGTTCGATTCACAAAAATGAAGCTGGTGGGATCAGCTAGAAAGTACTGGCAAAATGTTCAAGGAAATATTGAATGACAAGGACAACCTCCGATCGAGATATTGGGTGAAATGAAGGCAAAATTGAAAGAAAAATACATCCTTATTCATTATAAGAGTAAATTGTATGACAAATTTCTCAATGTAAAATAGGTTTCAGATGTCTCTAAATACATATCTCGATTCAATGACCTCTTGATCAGGTGTGATGAGGATGAGGAAGAATGGCGTACCACCACCAAATTTGTTAACGGACTCAAACCATATATACAGAAAGAGCTCAGACTCAACTTCCCTGAGTCGATTGAAGAAATATATCACAAGGCTATAGAAGTAGAATCATTGTTATCATATTCCTCTATTAGGCGTTTCAACACACAGAACTCTCAATTCTGGTAGACTCGTAGCTTTAACTCTAACGAGCGATCTTCTAGAGCTCCCCCACCTAGGTCTAACCCATCATTCCAACCTAACCATGTCACTCAAAAGGTCATATTGCTTCTTAATGCCCCCAACGAGCTCTAGTTCTTGAGTCATGTCCTGAGAATGTGGAAGAAGCTAATGCCGACTTCGTAGTTGACCCTATTGACATCCCCTCATATGTTGATGAAGAAATCATTATCGATGAGCAAGGTTGTAAGACTCGTGACCTTGGGGTAATGAGATGCATTTTGTATATTATATTACCTAATAACTCTTGGAAGGGGAAAAGTGTCTTTCATACTTTTGTCAAATATGGAGATAAGTCATGTAAGTTGGTTATTAATGGAGGAAGTTCCAATAATGTGATTTCATATCAGGAGTATCTAAACTTGGTCTCAAGATGAAGCCCCACCCTGAACCTTTTCGAGTTGAGTGGGTCGATAAGACTTCTTTACCCGTGACCCAACAATGTTGTGTTCTTCTTCAACTTGGTGAATATAAAGAGGAAACTCTTTATGATGTTATCCCTATGGATGTTGCCTATATTCTGTTAGGTTGGCCCTGGCTTTATGATCACAATGTCATAAATTCTGGATAGGAAGATACGTACTCATTTAAGTATAATGGCAAGACTATCTTGCTATGTCTAGCTAAACCTAACATTGAATGCAAAAAGCCATGCAAGTTAAAGGGCACAGAGTCTGAAGGAAAAAGCTTGCATCTTTTAACACACAAAAAATTTGTACAAGAAAGTAAAGAGAATGCCATTGTTCTTGTTGTAATATCTGAGGTATCACCACGGGTTGCATCTATTACAACTTTAGAGACACCTGAAGAAATAAAGCAACTTCTGAAAGAATTTCAAGATGTAACCCTGAAAGAGCTTCCATAAGAGCTGTAACACCCTGCCTTTAATCACGTAATTATAATTCGATAATGCACATTTAATTCGGATTAGAGACCATCGGATAACTTAAACTCATTTCAATCTCCTACTTTGTAGTAGGGTTTTCACAAAACATTCAAAATCTCTTCCTGTTCCTGGTCTCCATTTCAAAATTCGAATATAATTACCTGTGCAGTTTATCTACATTCATGTATAACAGAGTGTATAACCAAATCCCCGGCAACTCCCGGGTTCTATACCTATATACTCTAGAGGTTACAAGTATCCACTAGGGGATTACACAACCAAAATCGAATATAATATTCCTAATTCAAAATATACAGTAATCCCGAGTTTAAAGTAGATAACCAACATCTCAAAAATCCATAGTATCCCTAAAGGTCCTAAGTGCTTCGGGTTGGCCGCTTCTCCTTTGAGCCACATGCCCTGTCTGAAATGTTAGTCATAGGAAAGAATGAGATTCGAGCGAATCCCAGTAGTAACAAACCACTCACACAATGCATAACACAAAGCATGTATATAAATCACAAACAGCAGCAGCAGCAGCAATCTCAGAGATATATGGTTTTCACCACAAACGACAGCACTCACGGCTGTATACACAATACGACAGCTCTTGCTGTAATCATAATCACGACAGCTTACGCTGTAATCACCATCACGACAGCTTACGCTGTAATCACAATAACGACAGCTTACGCTGTAAACGACAGCTTGCGCTGTAAACGACAGCTATCACCAGCTGTAACCGCAGCAGCATCAAAGATTCATCACAGAACAGTGATAACACACACATACAGAGCATTACACATAGTATAAGAGAGAGAGTCACTACTTTGTCCTTTCCCGACGTTTCTTGGCACAGCGGGCTCACGAGGACGGCAAATATCAAATCCTATAAACCAAGTTAGGGACAACCCGTCAATCTCTTTCCCAAGTTTTATCTCTATAATACTTAAGTTGATTATCACTATGGTCAATTAATCAAGTCAACTAAGGAGCTAAAGTGGTCAATTAACCTAAAAGGCTAATTTCTAACCTCAAAGTTCCACAATATTACATTATGCCATAAAATCTTCAATTTTTGCATAGGTGACCAATCTGCCAGAATTTTCCAACATCTTTGAAAAATCATAACTAATTCTAGAAAAATCAAAATGAGGTGATCCCAAAGCCTATTGAAAGCTCTTGAAGTCCTCTTCATAGGAAAAATATGAATCACTACCAGAAATCACCACAAAATTCCAGAATTACACAACATTCCACACTGCTCCAGAATTAGGTCCAGTTTCGACATCAAACTTTGGGCAACTAGAACTCCCAGCTCAAAAACCGAAATGACACAAATCATATATCCATTTTGAAGCTTGAAATGTGAAATTTAAGACTGGAAAGTTTCATAATTTTTAGACACCAATTGCCCATTCAAAATATCCCTGCAAACTGACTGCCCTGCACAAAGTTACACTTGACAGTTTTTCCAATTTTCAACCAATGTGTCCAATGGCTTCAAAATCAACAACCAAACCTATTCCCACATAATTTTTCGTGTAGAACACAATGGTAACATCAAAATGAACAAATTCCCACTCATTCCCTATGTCCTGTTTTGGCATAATTTTAGGGTATTTCACAACAAACAACCACTTCACTATCTAATCACTAAGCTTAGCTCATTTGCCTCCAAACCAACATATAAGCACATATATAGGATGAAAGCTTCATGATCCCTAATATACCCTTAAAAACGAAATTAGGGCTGTCACAATAGCCCACCACAACTCAGCCAATTAAAGCATCATATACATCAACATAATGCTCTTACTCACCTCTTGCTTCTTCTTGTGTTCTTTTCTTGATTCCTCAACTTTTGTTCTTGCAAGGTGGCTGAAAACTCATCCTCTTCAAAAACAAAAACCCCTCCTCTTCGAAAACAAAAACCATAGAAATGAAGCTAAGGAAGAGAGGAGCAAGTTTCATGAAGGTCACTTGAGCCATAGATGAGGTTAAGGAGGTGAAAATCCATGTAGAAGTTCTTACCTCAACTTTGTTCTTAACTTTCTCTTAGCTTGCTGAACTTGGCCGACCTTGAGAAGAGGTGAGAGAGTGATTTATGATCAGTTTTTCTCTTCCTTTATCCTCTTAATATCTGACCGAAAATGTGGCCCAAAGAGAAAGAAAAGTTGTGGTGGAAAATAATTCTTTTTACACAAGTTATGCCATATTGACTTTGGTCAATTGAGTAAGGTTTCTCTTGCCTCTTCTCTTCTTGCTTTTGGACGTGATATGGGCTGCACAAATGGAGAATTATTATTGACCAACATTTTCTTCAAAAGGAGGAAGAAAGATTGACCAATTGCATGAACTTGCATAGCCATTGGTTACACAAATTTTCTAGTTGCAATTTTTGACTTTTCTTCTTTGCTTTTCATCTTGGTCAATGTCTCAACTTGTTTTAATTTAATTCCTCTTCCCTTTCCTTTGTCTCCACCGAAATGTTGCACTTTGAAACACAAAAAGAATGTTGACCACTTGCTTTAAGGTATATGTGACCCATATGACCAAAGTTCCCTTGTAAAAGAGTTGAAATTTTGACCAAATTCCTCCTTCCTTCTCCTTTACCCTTTTTGGACGTTTTTAACAATATGAGGAAGGGTATTAATTTGTTTTCCCATTGGTCAATCTTGATCCTTCATTTTAAGCTTTATCCCACAATTAAGCTTAACTATAAGGTTTAGGCACTAATTACAACACATTCGGATCAAAATCCACATCATATACTTCAAAAGTGTTCATTTACAATAATTACATCACTTTTGGAGTCATTAGCCCTTAATCCCATTTTTTGGGTTATTACAAGAGCTACCACCAATGAGAGATATTTAGCACACAATTGACTTCATCCCTGGTTCTCAACTCCCTAATTTGTCTCATTACCAGATGAACCCAAAAGATAGGGAAGAATTTAATCGACAAGTCAATCGACTTCTAGAGAAAGGTCACATCCAGCATTGTCTTAGCCTGTGTGTAGTACTAGCTCTTTTGACTCCCAACAAAGATGGCTCTTAGAGGATGTGTATAGACGGTAGGGCCATAAATAAGATCACCATCAAATATAGGTTTCCTATCCCTCGACTTGAAGACATGCTTGACCTAGTATCTAGATCTAGTTGGTTCTAAAAAATAGCCCTTCGAAGTGGTTATCACCAGATTAGGATCAGACCTGAAAATGAATAGAAAACTACGTTTAAAATGCAAGATGGATTGTATGAATGGCTTGTCATGCCATTTGGTTTATCAAATGCTCCAAGTACGTTCATGAGAGTCATTACCCATATCTTTCAAAACTACCTAGGAAAGTTTTTGGTAGTATACTTTGATGACATTTTGATCTTTAGCAAGTCTAAAGAAGAACACTTAGACCACCTTAGGATGGTTTTCCTCACCCTGCGTTAAGAACATTTTTATGTGAACTTATCTAAGTGTTTATTCATTCAGAATCAAGTTATTTTCCTTAGGTTTATAGTTTTTGAACGAGGTTGGCAGTTGACCCTGAGAAAGTTCAAGCCATTCGAGAATGGTCCAAGCCTAAGTCTATTCATGATGTTCAACATTTCCATGGTTAACATCTTTCTATAGACGCTTTATTAGAAACTTCAATACTATCCTGGCTCCTATCACTAACTGTTTAAAGTAAGATAAGTTCAAGTGGAGTTATGTTGCATCACTCGCCTTTCAGGATATAAAGAAGAACTTTTAGAAGCCCCAGTCTTATCCTTACCTGACTTTACAAAGTGCTTTAAAGTTGCTTATGATGCCTCAGGAGTAGAAATAGGAGGTGTTCTAAGCCAATAAGGTCATCCAGTGACTTTCTTTAGTGAGAAATTGAATGATGCCAAGCAAAGATACTCCACATATGACAAGGAACTTTATGCAATCATAAGATCCCTTGAGTATTGGAAGTATTACGTCCTTCCCCAGTAGTTTATCATGTATTCAGATCATCAAGCACTTAGGTTCATCAACTCTCAACAGCATTTAAGTTCCAAGCATGCAAAATGGGTAGAATTCATGCAAGATTTCACTTTTGTTGTCAAGCATCATTCTAGGGTCTAGAACAAAGTAGCTAATGCTCTAAGCCCTAGAGTTCATTTATTGAACACCATGAGTGTTAGCATAATAGGTTTTGAAAAGTTGAAAGATGAATATGTTTCTTTTCCTGATTTTGGAGTCATACATCAAAAAGTTAGTAATGGGAACTGTCAAGAATACATTGACTTCACTATTAATTATGGTTATCTCTTTCATAGAACCCACTTATGCATTCCTCTTACGTCTATGCTATACTTCCTTATCTGGGAATTGCATTTAGGTGGGTTAATTGGTCATTTTGGGGTAAACAAGACTACTGCTCTAGTAGAGGATAAGTTCTACTAGCCATCTCTCAAATGTGACATGGCTAGAATTGTGTCCCAATGTCGTACTTACCAAATGTCTAAAGAAAATGACAAAATACTGGGTGTTATGCTCCTCTACCTATTCCTGAAGCGCCATGGAAAGATTTGAGTATGGACTTTATTTTAGGTTTACCTCGAATAGCTTGAGGACATGATTCCATTCTGGTTGTAGTTGATAGATTTTCTAAGATGGCTCATTTCATTCCTTGTAACAAGATTAAGATACCTCTCACCTCGAAAAATTGTTCTTTAAAGAGATTGTGCGTCTGCATGGATTACCAACTACAATTGTTTCTAATAGGGATGTTGAGTTTGTTTGTTACTTTTGGAAGACCCTCTAGAAACAATTTGGCACATAGTTGAAGTTTTCTTCTGCTTTTCACCCTTAGACTGATGGACAAATGGAGGTTACTAATCGTATTTTGGGAAATTTGCTTAGGTGTCTAGTCAGGGATAAGCCTAAAAATTAGGATTTAGTTTTGCCAACTGCCAAGTTTGCCTACAATAATTCAGTAAATAGGTCCACAGGTATGAACCCCTTTCAAATTATTCAAGGTTTTAATCCTAAATAGCCCATTGACCTTATGTCAATCCCTTTGACATTCCATACTTCTGAATTTGCAGAATCTTTTGCCCAAGGTCTATATGAATTACATGCTGAAATTAGGCACAAACTAGCAATGAGCAATATAAATTATCTACTAATACACATTGTCGTTTTCAAAATTTTAATGTGGGGGATTATGTGATGGCATATATACATCCAGAGCGTTATCCTAAACACACTTTTAAAAAATTGCATGCTCAAGCTTCTGGACCTTTTCACATATCTAAGAAATTAGGCCCTAATGCTTATTTGTTAAAACTACCTCCCAACATGACTATCAGTCTAATTTTTAATGTGGAGGATCTTATGCCTTACCAAGGAACCTTTGAGCCTCCCCCTCTGCCTTCTAATGATTCTGCTGGTATTCAGCCTTGTCATGTACCGATTCCATCCTTGCCATCTAGCACTCTGTTGAAGAAATCGAGACCATTATGGATGACCAGATTGTTTGTGCACAAGAAGGACCCCTTCACCGCTACTTAGTTTGTTGGAAAGGTCACATCGATTTAGATCCTACTTGGATCCCAGAGGATGAGTTTCAACGTCTAGACCCTACCTTGCTGGAAAAGTAGAAACACTCTACCTCTCCGGAGGAGAGTTCTTTAAAGCCAAGGGGAATTGATAGGAAATATGGAAAGACCTATAGAAGGAAGAATTAATATTTCATTTTATTTTGGTTTTGCAAGTAGGAATATCAATCTATACTAAAGAGTAATAGCAAAATAAGTCGTTGGTCCATTTTAATTCATTATGTGTCACGAGTTACTGTTCTTAACAACAGTACCAGATTTATTTGCCAAGCCAGTCCCCACTTCGTTAGCTTTATTCAAAACTGACCAGACATGAACAGTGATGTCCCATAAAAAGCAAACTCCTACTCGCATGTTACTTCAATTTGTCTTATTTAGTATTCATTTTTTTGACTTTTGCAAAGGAGTTGGTAAAGCTCTTGCTTTCCCAAGACGCTCATTTGCTTGGTCTTCATTCATTCTGAGATTTGGCGTATTTGAGCTTGGAGTGGGTGAAGATCTTCTATTTGAAAGATGTTGCCTTCACTTTCTCTTTGTTCAGTCGGTGCTTCTGTAAGTCTGAGCTCGACAACTGCTTCTTTTTTCGTCGATAGTGATGTCTTTCTTCCAGAAGCCAGAAAATGCTGTGGAAGGAAGATCAAGCCATCATATGGGTAATAAAAAAAGACTCCATTTTTTTCCTTCATCTTGGCTTACGATTTTCATTTGGTTCACTTTTTCTTCATCCCATCATCTTATACTCTTTCTTCTATATGTCTGTTTTCAAATATGCAGTCTAACCCATAGCTGTAGATCCTCACGATCTATTTTTGAGAAATGGTTCTGCACGATCTAAGGTGAGGACATGGTATATAATAACCATACCAACTATGGTTTTTCAATGACTTGCAAATTTTTTAACATAAATAAGATCTACATTATAATGGATGTAAAAGACATGAAATATAATATCATTTCTGTTTCCGAAACATTGCTTTAAGTTGTTGGATATGTCTGAACTCCGAGAGGAGGCTAATTTTTGGAGCAAGGTTACAGGTAAATGAGTGATTTTTATATGTTTTTATCCTTTGTTATGGTGAGATGCCAGGTTTGAAAAAAAATGCTTTATTCTTAATGTTGCAATATGGTTAATTGCGGTTATATTTTTCATTTACTGGGTGTGGTTTTTTATACAAAATAAATAAAGTAAATGGCTGCAAACATTAGGGAATTGGTAGTGTTTTAAGGGCGAGCAGGTAAACTAAATGTCTGTCATATCTTTATAGGTTTTCTATGGATTTTCCCTAATTTTCTGCTGATGTACGTCACATTGGAAAATGAGATGATATGCTCAAGTTTTTCTGGATTTAAACTTTACCGAGTAAAAATAACATGTGGCTAATAAAGTTTTTCAATTGGATGAAGTTATTCATAATAAAGGTTAAAGCAATTGCTAATGTTACTAAGTATATACATTTACTCAGTAGTGATCATGATATATGGTCAAGTAGACAATGATCTATAAGCATTTTAGTTCACCAATTGACATTAAGGGTTTTTTAAGTCTTACTAATTAGGTATACATGAATCAATATGGCTTTGACATCCTTGATTTGTTATTCTAAGTAAACACATATGTGCCTGCTAAATTACATAAGCTCTACAATTGTAGGTTGAACTCAATTTTTTTATAGGTATGCATCATTTGTGCTCATAAAATATTCTGTAGCATGTATCTTGGGAAAATTTTCAACTAACTTATTTTAATTATGTTGAAGATATGTTGAATAGTGGAAGATTTTCATTGGTTTTGTTGCCTCTGTAGATTCTAAGAGCTACACAGTTGATAGAGATAACAATGTATGTCAAAGTAGACTTATATCTTACTTTCCTTGATCTTATACAAAAACAAAAGAAAAAGGTAGAAGTTATATACTACTGTCAACACAGGTCATATGATGGGATTTTATGAGGTCTGTTCTCTAAATTAAACAGATATGTTCCTTCTCAGTTAAATAAGTTCTTCAATTGTAGGTTCAGCTCAATTTTTAAATAGGAGTGCAAGAGGTGTACCCATAATATCTGGTCTACCATATAGTATATTAGGAAAATCTTGAACTAATATATTTTAAAATATGTTGCAGATATGTTTCATAGTGGAAGATTTTCATTGGCTTTTACCACTCAGTAGCTTTTACATATTACTAACTGGATAGACACAATGATTGTATGTCAAAGTGGACTTATATATTACTCTATATGTTTTGATAGGAAGTCCAATGTGTGGTAGGATACATGGTGATTTCAACATTGAGTTCTATATGAAGGGTTATCAAAGTTAGAACGATACTACTTTATGTATATTCTGGAAGTCCCCAACTTTTGAGTAGTGTTATTAGTGAATAAGTAAGTAATTATTATTAACAATGTCAGTTATTGGTATTTTTTTTCATTAGTCCCTGGCACACTCACAAAAAACTGGAGTGGTTACAGTTAAGTGTGGTGGTTGTGTGCTGTTAATTTGATTACCAAAAGGCATTCTTTTATTTGAAGAATGACCACGTGAAGGTTCTATGCTATTAATATTGGAGGCAATGAGTTTCCATCTAAGGGCTTTTAAGCTCATATTGTTTCTATTTTCTCAGAAATAACTAAGGAAAAATATCAGTTAGTGAAGGGTAGTCATTTTTCTTCCATCAAAGTATTGCAATCCCTAAAATATTGGTGTATTCTGTAATTGTTTTTACTTTGTCACAACTTATATGCCTATCAATCAAACTCTCATAACTTTATGTATTATGTGATGTGTACGTTGTGTACAATTTAGGCATAGATTATTTTTTGTAAATGCATCACAATATTGTAAAAAGGGGAACATATAAATAAAAAAAATCATGCCTATGTTGACAAGTACACCTTCCTGACTTAATATGACTTGCACTGTGCCCTGACTCCATTGTGATGGAAAAGGTGATATGTTTGGTATGAGGCCAGCTGGATAAGTCAAGTTGTAGTTATATACTTCAAGGATTATAATATTATGTTGGATGTTAAATTCCATAATAATGAAAAATACTTTGGCCTCAAGGATTTTCGAAGGGCAATTGATGTAACTTTGGTGATTCATCTTTCTCATGTAAGTTAGAGTCTGAAACAGCTCATGAAGGAGATTTCCTTTAATTTCAATGTGTGTCATACATAGTCTACATTCAGTTCTGTCCCAGCATGGTGGTATGCCTATTCTACTTATTAGACTCCCTCACTTTTTCCAGTTAGAACGTTGCTTCCCAATATATAAGTTGATATTAGATTGGTATACATGTTCTACCTTCAATAGAAAATCATACTTTATCATTGTTGCATGTTTTTTTTGTCTTTTAACATTGGTGGCAGTGGTTAAGTCACGTTCAATTATTCCCAAACTTATATTGCTTCATAATTTCTCATGTAAATAGGATTATACATGGCAGAATAGGATTCTATTTTATTTGCTGTGAACTTTTTTACTTAAATATGATAAATAGGTCTGCTGGAGCTATATTGAAATTATTCTTTTATTCAATTAGTGTGGTGGCAAATTATATATGCATTAAAATAAAGAATAAGTCTCAGACTTTTTTCTTAATCTCTCATAACCCTTCCTTCTTTGGCTTCATTAGGGTCCTATATTTTACAGTATGGAAAAAAAATTCTGACTTAATCTTCATTAATCCATTGGACAGAGGTTATTTAATCCTCACTTCTTTAGCCTCATTCTTACTTTCTAATCGTTGCATGTTTTTTCTGTCTTTTAATATTGGTGGCAGTCGTGAAATCATGTTCAATTATTTTCAAACTTATATTCCTTCATACTTTGACATGATAAATAGGATAATATATGGTAGATAAGGCTTCTTTTTCATAACCCTTACTTCTTTAGCTTAGCCTCAATGAGGTCTGTATTATATTGGCTAAAAGAACCATGAATTATGACTTCATTTTTATTAATCCATTGGGAAGAGATTTTTTTGTAGTAATTCAATATTGGTAGTTAGATGGATTTTTCATGTACGAAGGGGCGGAAGTTGTAGATGTGTGCTTTGATATGAAGTCTTAATCTAGAATGTTGTTTTCGAACAATTCTGCTACTGACACTGGTATACTTGTTGTAACTGCAATATATAATCATACTTTATAACATACATATGTTTTATCTCCCTTTTAATATTGGTGTCTGTGATTAAATCATTTTTAGTTATTCTCATGATAAATAGGATCATACATGGTAGAAGAGGGTTCTATTTTATTTGTTGTGAAATTATTTATTTAAATATGATAAATAGGTCTGTTGGAGCTGTATTGAAATTATACATGGGAGTAATTGTCAAAACAATACAACTACATATGTGGTTTATAGGGAGATATTCAAAAAGATAGAACAACATTTATTAGATGATGTCAATACAAATGACATTTACAAATGTTTTTAGTGTTGTGGGGCAAAATTTATGTTATTTGATGTTTTGTTTAAGGTAATGCATTAGTTGTATAACACATTAGATGGACTTCTTTTTTTATATGTTGGGGGTGTTTTGGTGGTCGAATGTAATTTGCAGGGAATTTTTTTCTCTTTATTTGCTTGCTGCGTGTTTTGATGTTTGATATGCTCATCTAAACTATGTGGAGGATGTTGTGTAGTGAGATTTTGTTGGTAACTGATAGAAGGTTAGTCCACTTCGTGTTTGTTTTTTGTGTTCCTAACAATGGATGAGTGGAAGGTAAGGATATGCTTATATGTGATGTAGTCGATGCACCCACGCAAAGCGTGGGAGAATTTGTGCTTGATTAATTAAGAGCAAGTGGATTACTTTTTTTTTTTATTATAATTGCAAGTTGGGCAAGTTGTCTATTAGCACCAAGCAAGTGGATTGATAGTTGCTAGGAGCAAGTTATCTACTTTTATAGCAAGTGGGATGCAAAGTCATTTCCTTGATAGCCTATAAATAAGAGTGCTCCTCTTTTGTAAAACACACACTTGAATGAATGAGGATATCATGAATTATTTGCTCTCTCCCCTCCCTACATGTTGTCTCTTTTCCCTCTCAACTTCTGACACAGTCTCTCATCTCCTTCCCTCCCTCTATTCTATTTTTCCCTCTCCCCTGTTTCTATCTCACTCTCTCCCTTATCTGTTTTGTTGTTCCTTTCTAATTCAGATCAGTTATTGAGAGATTGAGTGTGTGTGGGGGGTTTGCATTACCAACCTTTGAAAGGAACAAGAGCCAAACCTTTAGTCAATTTCTTCTAGTTATTAATGTCTTTTCCAAGAAGGATAGGGATGGGAATGTAATCCCTGTTAGATCAAAGTTTCAATGGTGATAATAAGTTGTTTACCTGCATCTAATATACCTATCATAGGGAAGGGTATCTTTTTCATGGACAATTTGTTTTAATGGTCCAATATGCAAGCACTACTACTTAACTATATGCATTGTGTTGTCAATTGCACATATGAAGTTGTAAATAGTCATTGTTAAGTTGTACTTGCTTTATCTATGTTGTAATGACAAATGTTCTTTGTTCATGCAGAGATATTGCATCCTTAACATACTTTAAAGAGCTAAACCCTAACTATTTGGCAAAGGAAAAGAAATACCTAACCAAATGAACTAGGCAAAAGTGCATGTCCAATATGATACGTTAGCATTAGTTGATTTTTGTATTTCATTACTGATTTTTTTAAGTAAACAATTGTATATGTGACATTTTCTTTACAAGGATTCTTGTGGTGTCTATGTTCTATCATGGTTACACGGATGGGATGCCTCTGCACATGACAAAGAGGGGTATACCATGCCTAAGTTATCACATGATCAAATTCGGCAGATGAAGGTTGATTGCTTATAGTGGCTTGTGACACATGAGAAGAACAAACATGTGTAAAAGGTGTTGTCCATTGTAGCTGCCAACCAACAGAACAAGAGGAAGAAAGAGACGTAAGAGTAGTTATGTTTTGTTTGTGGGAAAGGCTTTATGTTATGTAATTATGTATTTTGGCAACGTGAGCCCCTGGAAAGGCAATGATATGTCGATATTTTGACAACTGATCCAATTGCTAGTGTATGTGCCAAGTTATGACAAATTATACAATGGCAAGTTTGATTTTCACAAGCCTTTAGCAAATTTTACGAGTTCTTCTGTATTGTTTTACAAGTGCATGTGTAACCCCCTACCGTAATTATATCCGAAATACGTGATTAAAGTGAAATAGAGACCAATAATAAACCAATAACATTTACTAACCCATCTCATGACGGGGTTTTCATAAATACAGTTCGAAATCATTTAGACCTGGTCTCATAATCACTTTTCGAATACAATTACTACGCGGAATATCACATTCATGACAAATCAGAGTACGTAATATAATCCCGGCAATCCCGGGTTCCATACATTAACTCAAAGCCTTATAGGGCACAATCACCCATACAAGCCCTCAGATGGGGATTACACAAATCTTTCTCATACACATACATATATACATATCCAAATACAAATATCCATCCCAACTATCGAAAACTGAATCCAAAAATATATAATACTCCCAACTATGATAACCAACCACCAACTTTAATCCCAAAGGAGTCTTCACCGCCCTTAGCTGTTTACTCCATCATCGATCTACTACCCTGTCTGAAAGGTTAGTAGGGGAGGGTGAGATTCGAGAGAATCTCAGTAGGATAACAATATCAATATGCATGTATGATAAATGTTTAATGCATGACATGCTTGCATCACACAACTCATGATAACACAATGACAATTTGCAAGCTCAATGCTTCGAACAATATACCTATGGCCATAGCATAAATTGAAACATAGCTTCAAGTTACACATAATTATGCAAAGCTAAGACATGCACCAACACACTAACACATATATCAAATACAAGCAGAAGAGATATGTTCCCTACCCTCTTTCCACGTAAGCTCCAGCTTCGCTTACTCGCGATCAGAATGAATACCAAACCACGATCAGGGCGAACATCATCCCTATAATCAAAATCATGAACATAGGGTCAATCCCTTTTCCAATTCCTCAACGTACAAACACTTAATGTTGGTTATCATTTAACACCTTTAGGTGGCTAATCAAAGCCTAAACATATGCCTAAAGGCTTGGGAAACACTTGACCAAAGATCACCTTTAGAAGTGTAAAATACTGATTTCTGGGGGTGGGCCGCGGCCCAAAACGTCCCAGAAACATTTGGGCTGCGGCCCAAGAAAATCCAGTTTCTGGCTGAACTTCCAAAAATCATAACTAATTCCAAAAAAATTGAAATGAGGTTATCCCAAAGCCAAATGAAATCTATTCAAGTCCTCTACACAGGAAAAATATTGGCCTTTACTAGAAATCACCACACAAATACAGAATTCCCCAAAACTCAAGACTGTCCCCAAAACAGGTTCCATTTTCGACCTCAAAGTTTGGACAGCTATAACTCCCAGTTCCCAAAATGAAATGGCACAAATTATATGTCCATTTTGAAGCTTGGGATGTGAACTTCAAGACTGGAAAGTTTCAGAATTTTCTAACATCATTTGCCCATTCAAAATGGCAACACAAACAGACTGCCCAGACAGAATTCTCACTGGACAGAATTTCCAGTTTTGCAACCATTGTGTCCAATCCAATTCAAACCAATTCCAATGATTAAATACCACAACATGGCACCATTTTCAACACGAAACAACATCCAATTCATCCAATCCAAAATCACAAGAAAATCAGGGTAAAATTTGAAATTCACTAAACTCATCCACAAATCACAAAACTTAGATCAAAAGGAAGCAAATGCTCACCTCTTCCTCTTTCCCAAATCAATTTCTTGATTCTTCATCTTTCCACTTTTGCTCAAGCAACAAAACACCTCCTCTCACAAATCTAAAACCATAGGAATATAGCCCTCAACCTCATGAACAACATTAATAAAAGACACTTGAGCATATGAAGGCATTAACTTACCAAAACTCAAGCTTTTCCCTTTCTCTTTCCTTAGCTTGCTCTTGGCGAAAATGGAGAACAAGAGAGAGAGATGAGATGATGAAATGAAGATGATGAAGAAAGGGAGTAGATTTTAGGGCCACAAACCGTCCAACTAAGGGAGGAGAGGAGAGAGGGAAAACTTTGAACATTTGACCCAAATCCAAGGGTCCACAATTTGCCAAGTGTCACCATCTTGACACATCCTCCATGATCTCACATGCACACACATACACATGATTCCGCCCTTTGATCTCTTGCAAAAATCAATCCTAACCATTGATCTTGAAGTTACCAATGAGTTTCCTCTTCGGTAACTGACCAATTGGTCGGTAACTTTACCGTTTTGCCCCTGATTACGGCAATTCCTCTTGAATCACCACCAAACACACCATATCATTCCTTTTCTTCCACAATGCGCCCTCCCCTCTATTTTAAGTCAATTTAGATGTTAATCCATAATTGAACTTAAATACAGGGTTTCGGCGCTGCTCACAACACATACGAATCACATCGGGTGCCAAATCACACCATGATCTCCAAAAGGGTTCATTCATCACTAATGACATCCACTTTTGGAGTCATTAACCCTTAATCACAATTTAGGATCCTGCTAAACCAGGGCTTAGCAGTCCACTAATCTCAGGCTTATTCTCTAGCCTCAAGTCTCAGAATTCGGGGTGTTACAGCATGAGTCATATTTACAATTGCATGAGTTATTCCAGGAAGGTCTGTCACAACATCTGATTTGGTTTTTAACAACATTTTCTGACTTGTTTTACAAGTGCATCAGTCATATTTACAACTGCATGAGTTATTCCCAAAGGGTTTGTCACAACAGTTGATTTAGTTTTTAACAACATCTTCTGCCTTGCTCTATAAGTGCATCAGTCATATTTACAACTGCATGAGTTATTCCTGAAGGAGTTTAGAATTTGACAACTCCTACCTGTCACAACTGCTTATTCTAGATTTTAACAACATCTTCTGCTTTGTTTTACAAGCACATCAGTCATATTTACAACTACATAAGTTATTCCTGCAGGAGTTTACAATTTGACAACCCCCACCTATCAGAATTGTTTATTTTGTTTTTTACAACTTCTTTTGCCTTGTTTTACAAGTTCATGAGTGATTAACCCTGTCGTGTGAGTTTATCAAAATACTAGGACACTAAATATGCAATATAGTAGTGCAACCTAGGTCGATTCTCTTGAGGAGCTAGAAATCCTTAAATCTCAATTGTAAAAGCACTAAAACAAATTAAGTGAATGAGTTCATCTTGCTGAATTATTGGTGAACATATATCCTATTTCCTACTATTTATTGATTTTTTTAGAGTTAAGAAATGAAAATGACAGAAAACAGAGCAATATGAGAATGAGAAGTAATCAAGTTCAAATGGTCTTCCCTAAGAGTCTCACCTAGCCTTCATTGTCTTCCTATTTAATTGAGTTAATCTAAAGAGAAGAATCTGATTTTATTTTCAGGAATTAGGGGAACGAAATGCATGTAGAGCTCCTAGATGAATATTGAACAATACTCATTGCAAATTAATCAATTCAGTCACAAAATCTGATTTAAACAAACCAAATATCAAAACTAAATCTACTCTTAATCAGAGAGCATTAAACACCTAAACACATTGCAATTCATAATCCTGACTTATCAGCCTTTAAGAAATACAAAATCAGACGAATCGTAGATCAAGATCGCAAGTTCTGAACAGAGACAAGAAGAATCCTAATCTAGATACAATGATTAAATCGATTCCCTTGTAGATCGATGACTCAGGCTCTGGCTCATCTCTTAGGGAAGAAAAGATATTCAGCCGCTCATGGTGTTGCAGAACGCTTCAACAATCAGATAATATCCTTCGGCCATGGCAAAATCTTGAAGAATCGTGTGGAGAAGAATCAGCGACGGAGAAGTCGAAGGGCACGTGTAATACCCCGAATTTTGAGACTTGAGGCTAGAGAATAAGCCTGAGATTAGTGGATTGCTAAGCCCCGGTTTAGCAAGATCCCAAATTGTGATCAAGGGTAAATGACTCCAAAAGTGGACGTCATTAGTGATAAATGAACCCTTTTGGAGATCATGGTGTGATTTGGCACCCGATGTGATTCGTATGTGTTCTGAGCAGCGCCGAAACCCTGTATTTGAGTTCAATTATGGATTAACATCTAAATTGAATGAAAATAAGGGGAAGGGCGTATATATGGTGTGAATGAATGAGAAAATGTATTTGGTGGTGATTCAAGAGGAATTACCGTAATCAGGGGTAAAACGGTAAAGTTACCGACCAATTGGTCAGTTACCGAAGAGAAAACTCATTGGTAACTTCAAGATCAATGGTTAGGATTGATTTGTGCAAAAGATCAAGAGGTGGAATCATGTGTGTGTGTGCCTATGTGAACTCATGAGAGATGTGATAAGGGTGTGACACTTGGCACAATTTGAGCCCTTAGATTTTGGTCAAATTGTCAAAGCTTTTCCTCCCTTCTCTCCTCTCTATTTGGTCGTCCAAGTGGCCTTCATTTTCCCAAAAATCTGATCTCTTCTTCATCTCATCCCTCTCTCTCCAAAACCTCCATTTTCGCCAAGCTTGGGAAGGAAAGAGGAAGAGAAAGGTGATGTTTTGGCCTTGTTCTTGTCCTCTAATGTTCAAACACTCTTTATTAATGTTGTTCATAGTGATGAGAGCTTCATCTCTATGGTTTTAGATTCTTGATTGGAGGTGTTTGATGGCTTGAGGAAATTTGGAAAGATGAAGAATCAAAGAATTGGTTTGGGAAAGAGGAAGAGGTGAGTATGTATTTGAAGCCTTTTGATCTAAGTTTTGTGATTTGTGGATGAGTTTTGTGAATTGTGAATTTTTGCCCTGATTTTGGTGGAATTGTGAAATGCATGAATTTTCATGTGTTTTGTGTTGAAAATGGTGTTTTGTTGTGTAATTTGGTCATTGGAATTGGTTTGAGAACTTGGAATGAGAAGGATAACAATGTGGTGTTTGTGTTGTGATTTGTGATGACATGTTGTGATTGTTGGTAAAACATGTCAAAGTGATATGAATTTGGTTGATTTGGTATTTCCAATGGATTCCTTGTGAAATTTTGTGTGAGAATGATGTTTGATATGAAAATGGAACCATTGGAAGCCAAATTGCAAAAACTGGAATTCTGTCTTTTGAATTTCTGTTCTGGGGAGTCTGGTGTTGTGGACTTTTTGAATGACCAAATGGTCTCTAAAAATTATGAAACTTTCCAGTCTTGAAGTTCACATCTTAAGCTTCAAAATGGACATATAAATTGTCTCATTTCGTTTTTTGAACTGGGATTTATGTTTGCCTAAAGTTTGAGGACGAAACTGGATTCTGTTTTGGAGCAATGTTGGATTTTGTGTAAATCTGGATTTGTGTGGTGATTTCTGGTAATGAGACATATTTTTCCCATAAAGGGGACTTGAATATCTTTCAATGGGAATCACCTTGTTTCAAGTTTTCTAGAGCAAGTTATGAATTTTTGAAGTTTCCTTGGCTGCAGCCAAAATTCTGGCTCCAGCACAAAACTTTCTGTGTGTGTCCTGGCCGCAGCCAGAAATTCTTGGCTGCAACCAAAATGTTTCTGTGACGTTTTTAGCCATTTTTGGCTGCAGCCAGAACCCAATTTTCAGCAATTTGTGATTTTGAAAGATGATTTCCAACCTAGTACGTCCCAATCCTTTAGGCTTTCGTTAAGCTTATTTTAGCCACCTAAAGGGTGTGAAAGGTAACCAACTTTAAGTGATATAAAAGTAAGGGTTTGGAATTGAGATTGACCCTATATCCTTGATTTGGTTTATAGGGTTCAGTATTCATTTGGATCACGAGTAAGCGGAGCTGGAGCATACGTGGAAAGAAAAGTGTAGGGAACTTACCTCTCTTGCATGCTTTGATGTTGTGTTTGTGTATTGATGCATGTATTGCTTTGCTGGATTATGTGAAACATGTATGAATGATTGTAGCTCTGTTTCTAGTTATGCTATGGCCATGAGTATGTTGTTGAAACATTGAGCACGCAAATATGTCATTGTGTGAACATGAGTTTTGTATTGCAAGCATGTCATGCATTAAACACATATCATACATGCATATAGGTATCTGTTTCCTACTGAGATTCTCTCGAATCTCACCCTCTCCTACCAACATTTTAGACAGGGTAGGTGGATCGAGGATGGAGGCAAGCAACCAGGGGCGACAAGGCTTCCTTCAGAATATTTGAGTTGGTAGTTGGTTATCATAGTTGGGAGTATTATGTATATTTGGATTTAGATTTGGATATGTACGGATTGGAATATGTTTGGATATGATATTTGTAGATGTATTTGAGAGGATTTGTGTAATCCCCATGTTGAAATTGTAAAGGGCGAATGTGCCCTATGAATTTTATGTAAAGGTATGAACCCGGGGGTTGCCGGGAAGTTATTGTTATACACTCTGATATTTGTTTAAATGTGATATTCCGCGTGATGTAATTGTATTCGAAATTGAATATGAGACCAGGTTAATTAGTTTTCGAAAGTGATTTGTGAAAACCCTATCGTGAAGATGGGAATTTAAATAAGTTTTGTTTCTTATGGTCTCTATTTCATTTTAATTGCGTATTTCGGATATAATTACGGCAGGGGGTTACAGCACGAGTTGCGAAAGTCCCCCCAGGTCTCCGTCTGTGAAGCTACGAGATGAATGAAATCCCCCAGATTTTCTTTTTCCCCATCCTCTTATTCTGACGTCTTTTTTTTTCTTTTTTTTTCCCAAAAACAAAACCATGGCCGGGCCCACCTCCTCTTTTATTCTTTTCACAAAGTTAGCACTAGCGAAAGTCAATCTCCTTTAAAATTAATTCAGCCCTCTTTCTGTCCCTTTTGACCATTTTTCAACTCTTGATATTTTCTTCATTTTATCCCTGCATTTAGCAAAAATATCAAGCAGCATCCATGTTATCATATTATGACAAATTACATATTTTTAGCTCATGAAAATGCTCTAATCAACAATAAGATCCATAGAAAGTGTGGTAATAAAATGAGCTTATCAAATTCCCCCACACTAGAGCATTTGCACTCCTGGGCAAATAAATCTCAGTTCATAATCCAGTTCTCAATAATCATTTTTGCAGCAAACTTAACTAAAATATGAGCTCCTTAATCTGACCACTTTCATCTTTACAATCAATAAAGAAACTTGCAATTATCCAGACAAAATAACCATTTTAATGCACAATTTTGTAACTGGTAATAGGCATCAAAGACTCACAGGAATTAGTGTTTCTCTCCTCTCTCATATAGGGTTCTTTCTCTCCTCTCTCCTAGGCTAGCCTCTACCATAGGCTTGTCAAAGCTCTAATATCTCCACTACTCAAAATCATGGGAATTAATGTATCAAGAGGGCTTTCTCTAGGCTGTAATGTTGAAAAGGCTGTGATGGATATGGAAAGATTAAGCATTGACCACTTAAGCAAAAATGCATATTCAAGAAGCATGCAAAACTACAACCAACTTCCTAACCTTTTTTTTTTTTCTTGTACATGTGTTTAATACATCAATCAAAGCTGAAACTCACATGAAGTCAATCCTAATCATCTATGCAAATAGTTTATCAACTGCTACACAAAAATCACCATACATGCTTTATTGATCTCTCTTCTTCTTGTTTTTTTTTTCAACCCTTTTTTTTTCGTTTTTTTTTTCCTTCATGCTTTCTTTCTTTCTTTTTTTTTTCGTCATTATTTGCTCTCTTTTTTTCTTCTTTTTTTTGTTTTTTTTTTTCAAAATTTTTTTTTTAGAGATCCAATCTGCAAGCACAGAACATCACAGCTAATTAAACTTTATTTCTTTCAAGTATGTCACAAACTATACTACCACTTAAGAAGCTAGATCATGTTTTGCAGAAATAATCATGCATTCTACTCAACTGGTCAATGATGGAAAGAAAAGAAAAGGAAGGGCTCAAAGTGGTTTACAAATGATCAATTGTTTAAAGTTTGTGTTTAGGTCTATATGAGGTTTAGAACAAATGCCTCTATCATGTACACCTCTTCCCATGCATATATGTAGCCTCAACAAAGAGCTAGGACAAGTTCTAGAGAGAACTAACTCTAGGGAGTATGCTCTCAATATTTAGGAATGAAATAAGGCTCAAAAACCTTCCATCAAGGATTAATTCCTCTAGCCCATTAACAAAGACAAAATTATACACTAAATTGATCCTAATGCCATGAATAAGTGCTCATTCCTATACCAATCATGCAGAATCAGATAGCTAAATCAAAGTTCTCATATCTTAATCAAGTTTACTTCTACAACAACCAATGAAAACTGGGATTTTCAATATTCAATTTTTCTGCCCAGGTGTAAAGAAACTCAAGTGTGCAGAAACTTAATAACAGCAATGAAATGTTCACAGAAACAACAGCAAAGACACTTATACAGCAGCAAATGACATCTAAACCTCCCCTACACTTGAATTTTGTATTGTTCCCAATGCAAACAGCCTCAAAATGAGCTAAGAGAGTACCAAACAGCAGCAATAAGCAGAAACAAAGAGCAAACCAGGAGCAATGTGACACTAGCTAAAAAGAAAAATTAAACTCCTATTCTACTGAAATGGCCCCTCCCCCACACTTATTCTCAAAACATGATGAAGAAGACAATTTGACACTCATAGTAGTAATGAGAAGTAAATAAGGGAAAGAGGCAACCTGAATTCAAGGAGGCTCAGAATTCTCATGGTATAATTTGAGCAAGTGTCCATTAACCTTCATGGTTTTGCCACTCTCATCATCCAGCAACTCAATCATGCCAAAAGTGTGGACTTTAGTCACTGTATAAGGGCCATACCATTTGGTCTTCAACTTCCCTCTACCAAATTTGAATCGAGTCTTAAAGAGCAGCACTTTATCACCAATATTGAACTCCTTCCTAAGGATTCCCTTATCATGAATGAGCTTTGTCTTGTCTTTGTAAATTCTGGAATTTTCATAGGCTTCAAGCCTTATTTCTTCCAATTCTTGCAGCTGTAAAATCCTCTCTTCAGTAGCAGCTTCAAAGTCCATGTTACAACTCTTGACAGCCCAATAAGCTTTATGTTCAATTTCAACCGGTAAATGACAAGATTTTCCATAAATCATCCTATAAGGGGACATTCCTATGGGAGTCTTATAAGCTGTCCTATAGGCCCACAATGCATCATTGAGCTTGGTGCTCCAATCCTTCCTTGATGGTTTCATAATTCTTTCTAAAATATGCTTCACCTCCCTATTAGACACCTCGGCTTGTCCATTAGTTTGAGGGTGATAGGGAGTAGAAATCTTGTGAACCACCCCATACTTAGCTAACAACCCATCAATGACCTTGTTGCAGAAATGAGACCCTTTATCACTTACCAAAGCTCTAGGCACACCGAATCTAGCAAAAATGTGGGATTTGAGGAACTTTGAAACCGTGGCTGCATCATCCTTCTTTGTTGGAATAGCCTCCACCCATCTTGAAAGGTAGTCCACTGCTAGAAGTATGTAATTGAAGCCCATAGATGGAGGGAATGGTCCCATGAAGTCAATGCCCCAAACTTCAAAAACTTCACAAAAAAGCATAGGATGAAGGGGCATTTCATGTCTTTTACTCAAACCACCAAACCTTTGACATATGTCACACTTCTTGCAATAATCAAAACAATCCTTGAATATAGTGGGCCAATAGAAACCAGCCTCCAATACTTTCCTTGCTGTCTTCTTCCCACTAAAATGTCCTCCACAACATAGAGAATGACAGCCTAAAATAATAGACTGAATTTCTGACTCTGGAACACACCTCCGAATAATTTGATCACTACATAACCTCCATAAAATAGGAGGGTCCCACACATAATATTTGGCTTCACTCTTAATTTTCTGCACCTGAAAACAAGAAAGAGAGGGTGGAATCAGATCTGTAACTAGAAAATTAACTATAGAAGCATACCATGGTTCTTTTTCAACCAAAGCAAGCAACACAGAATCTGGAAAATCATCACAGATCAGGTCTGAATCAGAAACTCCCCTTGTTCCAGGTGGTAACGGCTCAAATGATCAGCCACCACATTCTCAACTCCACTCCTATCTTTGATGTCAACTTTAAACTCTTGTAGCAAGAGCATCCACCTGATTAACCTTGGTTTTGATTGCTGCTTCTTAAACAGAAATTTCACAGCAGCATGATCAGTGTATACAACCACATTAGAGTTAACAAGATAAGGCCTAAACTTGTCCAAGGCAAAAACAATAGCAAAGAGCTCTTTTTCAGTAGTAGTATAATTCAATTGAGCATTATCAAGAGTCTTTGAAGCATAAGAAATCACCCTAGACAGTTTATCAATTTTCTGACTCAACATTGCACCTACTGCACTATGAGAGGCATCACAATGCAATTCAAAAGCAAAATTCCAGTTTGGTGCAGTCAAAATAGGTGGTGAAGTGAGCAGTGATTTTAAAGTGTCAAAAGCCTTTTTGCAATCCTCATCAAACACAAACTCTATGTCTTTCTTCATGAGCTTAGAGAGTGGTGATGCTACCTTGCTAAAGTCTTTAACAAATCTCCTATAGAAACCACAATGACCAAGAAAAGACCTTAACTCTTTCAAATTAGTGGGATAGGGAAAAGATGAAATCACCTCTATTTTAGCTTTATCAACTTCTATTCCTTGCTTAGAAACTAGGTGACCAAGTACTATGCCACTATCTACCATGAAATGACACTTTTCAAAGTTAAGTATAAGATTTTTCTCAACACACCTCCCTAGGACCTTGTCCAAACTGTCAAGACATGTATCAAAAGAATCACCATAGACTGTGAAATCATCCATGAAAACCTCCATGGATGACCCCAAAAACTCACTAAAGATAGACATCATAGCCCTTTGGAAAGTCCCGGGAGCGTTACACAACCCAAATGGCATTCGCCTATAGGCAAAGGTGCCAAACGGGCATGTAAAAGTTGTCTTCTCTTGGTCTTCGAGTGCTATAGGAATCTGAAAGTATCCTGAAAAACCATCAAGAAAACAGTAATTTGTTTTTCCAGCCAACCGTTCCAACATTTGATCAACAAATGGCAATGGAAAATGATCTTTTCTAGTGAAGTCATTCAATTTCCTGAAATCTATACATACCCTCCATGAATTCTGAATCCTAGTTGGTATGAGCTCATTTTTTTTCATTTTTAATTACTGTTATTCCACTCTTCTTGGGCACAACATGAACAGGGCTGACCCATTCACTGTCTGAAATTGGAAAAATAATGCCAGCTCCTAATAATTTTTGGACCTCTTTCTTAACTACATCTAGTATCAAAGGATTTAGCCTTCTTTGGGGTTGTCTAATAGGCTTAGCATCAGCATTTAACAAAATTCTGTGTGTGCAAATTGAAGGACTAATTCCAGGTATGTCAGCCAAAGTCCAACCAATAGCATGTTTATGTTTCTTTAAAACAGCAATTAACTTTTCCTCTTCAATTTCAGACAATGAATTAGATATTATGACAGGCAATTTATTATTTTCAGCCAAGTAAACATATTTCAAAGTAGAAGGTAAAGGTTTGAGTTCCAAATCTGGAGGTTGTAGGACTGAAGGAATCAACTTCTTCAACTCCAATGCTCCCAAGAATGGTTCTGCCTGCAATGAGTCTTCATTTGTCCTGCCATGAAAAGATTCAACTAGTGAATTATTTAGAACAGAAATTTTAGCATTTAATTGATTGAAATCAGAATCAAATAGTCCCTGATCAAGTTTTGTCAAGCTGAATGTTTCACTTCCTTGATTGCTAGACTGATTCTCCAAAGAAATTAGCTCCAATTTCTGCCTAAATTGTTCAGCACCTGAAAGATACTCAGAAAACAGATTATACAAATGCTGAATAGTTTTAAATGAGCCACAATTATTTTTTTGTTTATCAAAACAATAAGGTGGTGGTAACTTTAGCTGAAATTCCTCAGCCACATCATTGCTAAAAACTAGATTCCCTTGTTTAATTCTGTTAGTTTCAGCAGCTACATTTTCTAAAACACAGAAATCCTCATCTGAAATTTTAGCTGCATCACATTCTTTACAAGAGTCTCTAAATTCCTTCTATTCAGCTTGTGCTATAGCTTCTGCCTCTGCAAATTCAGTTAGAAATTCCCTGCCACAACTAGCTCTTGACAAAACAGAACTAATATCATCAAAAGAGAGTGAGCTATCCAAAGAAAAAGACTCAAGTGTGGGAAGTAAGCTGTCAACCAAAAATTGATTAACACTACACACATCATCACTATTGTCAAAAAAAGTGAAAACAGAATAGGAAGAAGAAGAATTGATTTCTGGAAGATAGGAGTCAGCTAGCATGTTATTTATTTTTGCATCATACAAAGAAAACTCATATTCAGCAACAGATTCATCAATAAAAGCATCAATAGCACTTAATCCAAGCAATGAGTAATCTTCATATGGATGCTTCATTGCTTCATATACATTAAAACTAATAACATGCTCTCCTACTTCCATGGTAATGCACCCATCTTTCAAGCTTATGACTGTTTTAGCTGTTCTAAGGAATGGCCTTCCTAAAATTAATTGTCCTTCTAAACATGAATCATGTGACATGTCAAGAACATAGAAATCAACAGGAAATACCAAATCCTTAACCTTGACCAAGATATCTTCTAACAACCCATAAGGTTTCCTAGTTGTTCTATCGGCTAGTTGAATAATCATGCTAGTTAGCTTTAAAGAATCAATGCCTAGAATAGTATAAATGGACATAGGCATCACATTAATTGCTGCACCTAAATCAAGTAATGCACTAGCAATATTCAACTTTCCAATAGTACAAGGTACTGTAAATGATCCAGGATTAGCACACTTAATTGGTAAATGAGGCTTAAAAAGAGCTGAAATATTAGAACTCATTTGCACCAATTCATTAGGTTTGCATTTCCTCTTGTTAGTGCATAAATCCTTCAAAAATTTCATGTGTTTAGGCATGCATTTCAGAAAATCCAGCAAAGGTACATTAATATCTAGCTTGCCAAACAGTTGTAAAGCCTCTTTTTCCCATTGTTCATTAGAAGTCTTTTTACTAAGCAAAAATGAGTGAGGAAAAGGTAGGTCAGAAATTTTTACCTCTCTATTTTTCTGTACAACATGCTTAGCTCCAGAATGCTTTCCTTGCTCTTCTTGTTCAGCTTCTATTTCAGGTTCTGTTGTAATTGAGCATCCTTGATCAGCAGCAAGATCTAGGCATGCTCCACCATTTTCTTCTTCTTGAGTTGCCTTACCATTATGTTTTTCCAGCAACTTCCTTTCCCTTTTACTCTCAGATTGCTTTGCAATAATAACTTCCTCACAATCTCCATCACTTCCTTCATCATCAAGATGAGCAAAATTCTGACCAGAACAGGTTCCATTATCTTTTTCAGCAAATCTAACTTGTTTCCCAACTTGTTTTCCACTCCTTAGAGTGATTGCATTAAGTGGCTTTGGGTTAATCACAGTATTTGATGGTAGAGTACCTCCTATATTTGGTTGAACATCATTTAAAGTGTCAGCAATTTTAGTGACAAAACTATTGAGGTTTGCTGACTTAGTTTCCCACTGCTCAAACTTACTCTCAATAGCAGCAAATTTAGAAGTGTTTGATGCAGTGGTGTGGTCAATCTTTAAACTCATGTCCTCCATCACCTTAAGAAGCTTAGACATATTATCATCATGTTTTGAAGAGGAAGCTTCTTGAATAGGGACCATAGCCCTAGATGATTCTGCAGTATGCATCCTTCCATCAACCCGGTTCTGATTTTGATAATTATTAGGCCTATCTCCTCCTTCCCTCCACCTAAAGTTAGGATGCTCCCGCCATCCTTCATTATATGTATTAGAGAAAGGATTTTTCTGTGGAAACTGATTTGGCCGATTAGGATACATAGCAGCCACTTCTTCATAATGTGTAGGACATGTGTCACTAGTGTGCATAGGGGAAGCACAAAATTCACAAGAAGGACCCACCAAAGCTTGAGAAGTGCCTAAAGAATGACAAGCTTTGGAATGTCGGTCAGTTTCTAACTTTTCAAGCCTCTTATCCATCTTGGCCAGCAACTGAACCAGCATATCTTGGGAAGTATTATTTGCCAAAACCTCACCACTACTTGAGGAATCCCTTGTATAAAATTGTTGGTTGTTGTTAGCCATAGTCTCCAACAATTCCCAACCTCTATTAGGTGTCAAGGCAAAAATAGACCCATTTGCAGCAGCATCAATACTGATCTTGTAAGAAGGCAATAAACCTTCATAGAAATATTGGACAAGATTAGTCTTGCTGCATTGATGATTAGGGCAGCGATTAAGGAGAGTGACATATCTTGTCCAATACTCATACAAAGATTCTTGGTCCCTTTGAGCAATTCCATATATAGCTTTCTTGAGCTTTGAAGTTCGTGAGGCTGGAAAATATTTATCTAGAAAGGCCTTGTTCAGCTGCTCCCAAGTGAGGGTAGCATAATGTTGAGGCAGATTATATAGCCATTCTTTAGCTCCTCCCTCCAATGAGAAATGGAAAACTCGCACAAGCACATCTTCTAAACTAGCATTTGGTGGTTTCATGGTTGAACAAACTGAGTATAAGCTATCCAAATGCTGATATGCTTCATTTCCTGCAAGACCATAAAACTTTGGCAAAGCACTAATTAAAGCACCTTTAATTTCAAAATTAGCTGCATTAGCATAAAATCCTCTAGGAGCACAATGAACAGAAGCATCATTAATATCTCTCATACTCCTAGTATCATCATCATTATTCACATTATGAGCAGCCATAATAAAATGAGTATCCAAAAATTCTCCCTCAACAGATTCAGATTCACAATCAGATTCACTCAAATCAGCACCCAATACAGAAGTAAAAGTGTGTGCAGATTGTTCCAAGTGTGCAGCAATATGTTTCTCAGCCTTCTTAGATTTCTTTAATTCTCTTATAGTCTTATTCAAATCTAGATCATACAGTAGATTATCCCCTTTTCTGGTCATAAAACTCAACAAAGTTCCAATTCAAATGCTCACAGCAGCAAACTGAGACTAGTTCAATAATGAGATCCTAATGAAGCAAAACCACTGAAACCACAAACTAATTCAAGAACAAATTAATCAGCACCCAAACAACTAAAATTCAAGGAAATTAAGCTCCCCGGCAACGGCGCCAATTTGATTAACCCTGTCGTGTGAGTTTATCAAAATACTAGGACACTAAATATGCAATATAGTAGTGCAACCTAGGTCGATTCTCTTGAGGAGCTAGAAATCCTTAAATCTCAATTGTAAAAGCACTAAAACAAATTAAGTGAATGAGTTCATCTTGCTGAATTATTGGTGAACATATATCCTATTTCCTACTATTTATTGATTTTTTTAGAGTTAAGAAATGAAAATGACAGAAAACAGAGCAATATGAGAATGAGAAGTAATCAAGTTCAAATGGTCTTCCCTAAGAGTCTCACCTAGCCTTCATTGTCTTCCTATTTAATTGAGTTAATCTAAAGAGAAGAATCTGATTTTATTTTCAGGAATTAGGGGAACGAAATGCATGTAGAGCTCCTAGATGAATATTGAACAATACTCATTGCAAATTAATCAATTCAGTCACAAAATCTGATTTAAACAAACCAAATATCAAAACTAAATCTACTCTTAATCAGAGAGCATTAAACACCTAAACACATTGCAATTCATAATCCTGACTTATCAGCCTTTAAGAAATACAAAATCAGACGAATCGTAGATCAAGATCGCAAGTTCTGAACAGAGACAAGAAGAATCCTAATCTAGATACAATGATTAAATCGACTCCCTTGTAGATCGATGACTCAGGCTCTGGCTCATCTCTTAGGGAAGAAAAGATATTCAGCCGCTCATGGTGTTGCAGAACGCTTCAACAATCAGATAATATCCTTCGGCCATGGCAAAATCTTGAAGAATCGTGTGGAGAAGAATCAGCGACGGAGAAGTCGAAGGGCACGAGTTGCGAAAGTCCCCCAGGTCTCCGTCTGCAAAGCTACGAGATGAATGAAATCCCCCAGATTTTCTTTTTCCCCATCCTCTTATTCTGACGTCTTTTTTTTTCTTTTTTTTTCCCAAAAACAAAACCATAGCCGGGCCCACCTCCTCTTTTATTCTTTTCACAAAGTTAGCACCAGCGAAAGTCAATCTCCTTTAAAATTAATTCAGCCCTCTTTCTGTCCCTTTTGACCATTTTTCAACTCTTGATATTTTCTTCATTTTATCCCTGCATTTAGCAAAAATATCAAGCAGCATCCATGTTCTCATATTATGACAAATTACATATTTTTAGCTCATGAAAATGCTCTAATCAACAATAAGATCCATAGAAAGTGTGGTAATAAAATGAGCTTATCAATGAGTCATATTTACAATTGAATTGTAATTCCCGGAGGAGTTTAGAAATTTGACAAGTCCCTACTATCACATCTGCTAATCAGAATTTTAACAACATGTTGTGCCTATTTTGATAAGTCCATGAGTCATTTTGACAACTGCATTTTGATACATCGAGTGCATTTCATATTTCACAAGTCTCAACGTTCACAACTACTTATTAGAAGTTTAACATCTTCATCAGTCATTTTCATAACTACATTTTCATTCATTGAGTGCATTTGAAATTTCACCAGTCCTTACATTCACAACTACTTAACAAAAGTTTAACATCTTTATCAGTCATTTTAACACCTTCATCAGTCATTTTCACAACTACATTTTCATATATTGAATTCATTTGAAATTTCAGAAGTCCTAATGTTCACAATTGCTTATCAGAATTTTAACATCTTCATCAGTCATTTTAACAACTTCATAAGTCATTTTCACAACTACGTTGTTCTGACAATCTGCATCATAAACTTTGTATTAACAACTGCCACAATAATATTAACAACTACAACTGCACGTATTAACAACACTTTTTTATATCATATCAGCATTTTATAATCAAACAAATCACCATCACATTCAATCATTCCCACTTAAAACAGAGCAATCCCTCTGTTACGTTGCCAAAAAAAATAGAGCAATCCCCCTATTACATTACCCAAAAACATAGCACAAATTCTATATTAACAACTACAACTGTACGTATTAACAATACTTTTTGTATATCATATCGGCATTTTCTTAGCAAACAAACCACCATCACATTCAACCATTCCCACTTAAAAAAAGAGCACTGCCTTTGTAACCTTGTCTAAAAACATAGCACAATAAAATTCACACAACTCAACCATGGTAAAACCCCAACTTCAATGGTTAACACTACTATAAAAAGGGGTTTTAACGTCCCTATTTTGGCACTTTTAACGTCCAAAAATTGGGGGGACGTCTATGTGGGAGGCGTAATATGTTTTAAGAAAAGTCGTCCAAAAAAAATGGGACGTCTAAAGGGAGGACTTTAGACGTCCCAAATCTAAAATTGGGACGTCTAAAGTCCCCCTGTGTATGACTTTAGACCTCCCAAATCTCAATTTGGGACTTCTAAAGTCATTTGAATTTCAAATTTCCTGTAGATGTTGAGGTCATCAATTACGAAAGCAAACACAAGTTCCAGACGAGAATCCTCTGTAATAGTTTTGTTGAACATAAATGCTAGCTTTCTCCATTCTCTTTTTAGCTCTGGAATTTCTTTTTTTAGCATCACCACACTTCCACCACTTTGCTAGCTTTGTTCAAACTTCTTTTAGTCAAACTTTAAAATTCAAAAAATCCATTTTTTACCCAGATGCATTGTACTAGATCTGATTGTGAAAAAAGAGAGGAACTTATATAATAATAATAATAATAAATATACAAGCATGTAAGATTTGAGAAGTGATAAAGAGAGAGTTACCGTCGCAAATAGAGGCATTGAAGGGCATGATGAGAGGGGGGACGATGGCGAAAACACCGAAGGAAAAAGCTATGCACAGAAGGGCATGATGAGAAGGGGGACGATGGCGAAAACACCGAAGGAAAAAGCTATTTGAATCTATAGAATGTGGGTCTTTCTCTACAACTCTTATCAAAGAAATTGAAAACTGCTGTGGGAGCGAGAGAGAGAGAGAGGAAGGAAAGCTTCCTTTTATTTAATATAAGGCACGAGCGTCTCTTATATTCAATACAGATCGTAGGAAAATTTTTGAATTACTTTAGACGTCCCAAATAAAGTCCCCACTTTAGACGTCCTAAATGGAATTTGGGACGTCTAAAGTGTAAAAAAAAATATTTAATTTTTTTTTTTTTTACACTTTAGACGTCCCAAATTCGATTTGGGACATCTAAAGTCCCACTTTAGATGTCCCAAATGGAATTTGGGACATCTAAAGTCCCACTTTAGATGTCCCAAATGGAATTTGGGACATTTAAAGTGTAAAACAAATTTTTTTTTTTTTTTTTACTTTAGACGTCCCAAATTCAATTTGGGACGTCTAAAGTTAAAAAAAAATTAATTTTTTTTTTTACACTTTAGATGTACCAAATTCCATTTGGGAGTCTAAAGTGGTACTTTAGACCTCCCAAATTCAATTTGGGACATCTAAAGTGATGTCTAAAATAAAATAAAAAAATTTACACTTTAGATGTCCCAAATTCCATTTGGGATGTCTAAAGTACCACTTTAGACATCCCAAATGGAATTTGGGACATCTAAAGTGTAAAAAAAAAAAAAAAATTTTACTTTAGACGTCCCAAATTCAATTTGGGATTTGGGACGTCTAAAGTTTAAAAACAAATTTAATTTTAATTTTTTTTTAAACTTTAGACGTCCTAAATGGAATTTGGGACATCTATAGTGTAAATTTTTTTTTTTTTATTTTAGACATCACTTTAGATGTCCCAAATTGAATTTGGGATGTCTAAAGTACCACTTTAGACATCCCAAATGGAATTTGGGACATCTAAAGTGTAAAAAAAAAAAAAAATTATTTTACTTTAGACGTCCCAAATTCAATTTGGGACGTCTAAAGTAAAAAAAAAAAAAAAATTTAACTTTAGACGTCCCAAATTAAATTTGGGATGTCTAAAGCTACCAAGTTCCCACACATAATTACAAAAATGCCACTGCCTATGTTTTATACGTCCCTATTTTAAAAAGGGACGTCTTTTAGGGTAGCAGTATCTATATTCTGTAGTAGTGATATAAGAACATATCTTTAGTGAAATATTAGTATTATTTATCTACGTCTTAGCATATAGTCCACTATTGAACCCAAGCTCCAACCTTTGACTAACTCCTCAATCTCAATGTAGCCAACATACACGCGAAAAAAAAAAATCGGAATCATTATTCAAGCTCTCTAACAATAGATGAAGACTACAAAATTTAACCTTTGCCCAGGACAGGAACACTATACTTAATCCCTTCAACGTTGCAACTGCAATCACCATAGCCTTCCTCCATTTTCTCTTTCTCATTAATGAAAAAAATGCACCATCCCTCCTACTCCTGTGCCTTTGCCTTTTTTATTCCTTAAGGGCAAGTTAGTCATTTCACATTGGTAATTAATCACACAAAAGCCCTTAGAAACTTTTTTGATTTTGAATTTTGCATTGAGACTTTGTTGTGGGTTTTTTTTTTTTTTTGTCTTTGGGACCTATAAGTGATTTTCCCTAAATATTATCTAAAAGTGATAATTAGTTGTTAATTATATATCTATCTATTGAAAATCAATTTTTTTTTGTTTAAGCTCATCCAACACTCCAAATTATTATTTAAAGTGCAATTAGCACCTTAAAATATTTATGGGTGTAATTTTTTAACCTCTGTTAAATTACTGTTCATCTTCTTCATCAATGACAAGGTTCTTCTCTCCTCCCTCGCTAAAACATACCAGAGGAAAAGGAATAACCGAAGACAGAGGAAGTAATTAATGTTGGGGTGAAACAGTGAATTACCAAATGACTTTAGGTTTTTAACAAAAAAAAATTGAAGCTGGACATAATTATGTATGATTGAGGAGAAGCAAAGAGTGAACAGAACCGTGCATTACCGAAGGCACAGTTGTCCTTGTTCCATACAGTTATTTCCTCCAAATTGCCTCTTCTCTTCAATCGATAGATTTTGAAGGGCATGGGGTAGCGTGTGCTTGTCGATCATCCTAAAATCATCTTTTCCGCTGGTATATTTCAGTGAGGGAGGAGAGAAGAACCGTGCCTTTGATAAAGATGATGAACAATAATTTAACAGAAGTTAACGGGTCTGTTATGTTAGGATGAGAATTGCCCTATTTCTAATATTTAAGGGTTAAAAATAAATATTTTAGAATTCTAATTACACCTCCAAAAATAATTCAAGCTGCCATTGGTGCTTACGTAAACTTGTGCCTCTACATAGTTTCTAGAATTCTTTGCAAGACAGGTTTTGATCCCCCGGGGTGTGTATGTGTGTGTTAGGTTGTTAATATGTCTCTTTATAATTAAAAACAAACAAAGTTGCTTTATATACATAAAGAGAGAGTAGGAAGGGTTCGTTTTCTTCTCTCTGTCTTTTTTTTTTTTTTTTTTTGGAAAAATGATCAATTTCCATAGATAATAAGTTTAAACATACAAAAAGGATAAACAGAAATTAGTAGTACAAAATAAAGGATTTGTCAGAGAAATTAAAATTACACCAACTAACTGAACTAAAAGAATCAAGAAGAGCAGCTACATCCCGAAGTGAGATACATGGGACAGTCCTCAGTCCAAATCCGCAGAGAAAAAGCCGATGAATGCAATGGGAAAGATAAAATCCAAAGCAGAGTTACAGGGAGGCATTTGATCCAGAAAAAACCTCCACCCCTAATTGCTTTCAGCCATCTAAATTCTTGGACTACTTGACCATGAAGGCATATCCAGGAAGTGCATAAGGAAGGTTTAGCCTTTTTTACTGTGAATACAGCCCAACCAGAGACGTAGAAATACTGTTCTCAGATGAAGAACCAGAAGAAGATCATTTGTTGGTTGAGAATATTAAGTCACAGAACAATATCATCCACTTAGTCGAGATTGCAAGATGCTGAGGATTGGGTTTTGCACCTTCATGAAGAATAGAATTTCTTTTCATCCAAATGAAATTCACTACCAAGATCATACATTTCATAACTTGCTCATGTTCATCCTTTTTAAGTTCCAATAATGTCCTCCTGAACCATGCAAAAAAACCAGACAGATGTACCATATCCATATGGAAGGATAGAAAAGGGGCATGCAAAGAATAAATGATCAAGTGTTTCTTCCTTATCGCATCCAAATAGACAGTTACCTGAGACATTTAGATGGTGATACTTGAGGATATCACATGAACGTATTGCTTATTCTTCTCTCTTTCTCACTCCAACAAGAACTCTCTTGTTCTTTGATTTGGTCAAGACCTTAATTCCTTTCGGGGCTAAGAACTCTCATGTTTCAAATCTCAATCTCAAACTGGATTATTGAGCCCTTAGGAGTGTTTTTGTTTTATGGTTTAAGAAGATTTTCAGTAGAAGTGACAAAATCCCGCGTTTCACAAAATTATTAGACTTGTAGGGGTGTTATAGCATGATAGGGTGTTATAGCATGATAAAGTGTTAGCAGGAGCATTATGCACTCTATAGATGTATGTAAACTTTTTAGGAGAAACTTGTAGTGAAGGGTCTCAATAAGGACTAGAATGATAGAGTGAAATAACGGAAGAAAATCCAAGAGAATTTGTTTCCTTCTTTTACTTCCTTGGGAAGAGCCCATATACAATTTCCGATGCACATATTCCTTCTGGTAATAAGAAACTTCCAATTTGCATCACACATATTATGAAAATTTATTTTTCCTAAATCTCATAAAAATTGATTTCATTTTTCAATTTTGATATTATCTGCAACTAACACTCACAATTTTCTCATACACAATGACTCAGCGCAAATTAAACAATACCAAGGTAAAAAATATATTGAGTTAATATCATTGTTAGTCTTGAAAGTTTGATCAAATTTTGATTTTGGTCACTATATAGTTTCAAGTCATGGATTTTAATCTGTATAATTTCATAAGAACTTGGTTTGGACTTAACAGTATTATAGAAAGGACATAGCACCTATAGAGAAAGGGCATAAGTAAAGGTTTACAGAATTATGAAATAGTGGGGCTGTAGAAGTAATAATGGGTTGCTAGTGATGCAAGATTAATGCTATTCTTGTTGTTACAGATAATCTCCAATGGTTCTTTATGTAATCTAGTGAAATCATTTTTGCTAGCAAACCAGTATAGGGCAGCCCGAAAACATGAAAGCAGGAATGTATTGGAAGAGAAAGCTCATTTTTTAACAACAAATTAAAAAACCATACCAGGCATCCCCAAGTTGCGGATAATGACATGACATATGGCTAATCTATTAACTTTTATCTTGTAAATCACCACATACCAATTTTTACTGGGATAATATCCTATGGTAAATGAATGGGCGTTGGAGAAGAAAGCAACTGTGTGCTTATTTCTATCAGAAAAAACCTAAAGCTGAGCCCAAGTAAGGTGGCTTGTAACCTAAGTAGGGGGGCATGAAGGCATTGGGTTGTTATAAATGTCTATCAAAGCTAGGTTCGGGCCGATGTGCTAGTGAAACGCTGGACTTAAAGGTAGGTGGAGTGTTATGTCCCACATCAGTTGGGGAGGGGAACAAAAGACACCTTATAAAAATCTGAATATCTCCCCTCTTGACGCGTTTTAAAACAGTGAGAGGTGAAGGAAGTCCCAAAGCAGACAATTTTGAGGCTAAGGAATTTTCTTTGACTACTCTCTATCTCGAAGAGCAAGATTCCTCTTGTGCCAAATAATATTTAGAAGAATAATAATTCCATACATAACATTAAAGAAACCATCTTTGATCAATGCACAAACAATTTGCCTCAGCCATGGCTTAACATATTGGCATGTGATAAAGAAGTGTTCAATTGTTTCTTCCTTATCACAGCGAAAGGGGCATAAACCAGAAGAATTAATAAGATTGTGAGCTTTTAAAACATCAAGATGGAAGTGCATGGTGTAGTAGCTTCCAAACAAACGACAAGTATTTTATTTGTGCTGGCAAGCATTTTCATCAATGGGTTTCTTCTGCAGTTTTTTTTTTTTTTTTATGCGTTTGATGTTTAGCTATAAAAGTTATTTGAACAGAAGTAATGTTGTGGCTATGTAAAAGATCATTCGTGGAATACATTCTGAATTGAACATAGATATTATCGAAAGGTGGTAATGAGCTCGCGACGCTATATCTATCTATTGAAACTCAAGTTTTTTTTTTTTTTGACATTGGTACACTTTTGTCAACTTGTGTCCGTACATAATTTCTAGAATTCTTTGTGAAACATGTTTCGATCCTCTCTGTTGCTTTGTGTGTATGTATATATATTCTTGATCGCTTTAGGATGTGTTTCTTTTATGTTTTAAGAAGACTTCTAGTAGAAGTGACAAAATCCTGTATTTCGCAATATTGAAGTTACTTTGACTTTTGTGTAAGGTATTAAAAGTCGGACCGTGCATTAAACTGATCGGGGTATTAGGTTAAGGGTCAGTGGGTCAGATCAAGGTCAAACCGAAGCTAAATCGGGAACAAACCAATGAGAAATTAAAAATTTTAGACTTATAGTATAAAATTTTAAAAAAAAATTAAAAAAAAATATAAATATGAACCCGGACCGGACCGCAAACCAAACCGGTTTGCCTGCCGGTTCGCCGGTTTCCGGACCGGCCGGTCCAGTCCAAATTCACGAAGCCTGCTTTCGTGTAAAAGTGAAAAGCTAAATGGAAATTTGAAAAACACACATAACTATGGTAATTTCTTCCTATATGGGAAAAGAGAGTGAAAATACCCTAAATTAGATTTAGAAAATGTGGGAATTCATCCCAAGTATATCAATATGAACAAAATGTCTTGTAGATTGGAATGAGAGTGAAATAATGGAAGAAAATTCTAAAGAATTTGTTTACTACTTCTACTTTCTCGAGAAGAGCCTATCCACAATCTCCGATTCACATTCTCCTTCTGGTTATAAGAAACTTCCAATATGTATCACACATATTAAGAAAATTTGTTTTTCCTATATCTAATAAAAATTTGCTTAATTTTTAAATTTTGGCATTATCCACAACTAACACCTGCAATTTCTCATACACAATTACTCAGTGCACGTTAACCAATACCAGGGTAAAAATTTTAATAAAAAAAACAATATTAGGTTAATACCATTGTTGGTCCTTAGTATATTTTGATCAAATTTTAGTTTTAATCTCGGTGATTTCGTGGCTTTTACTCCATAATATTTTAAGAATAAACTTACAAGACAAAAGATGTATCAGGGAAAATACTTTAGGGTGTTGGATGAATCTTAACTCCTTTTTTAAATCTATTCAAATTAGTTAAGTACTTTTTATATTATGAACGGAGGAAGTATGACCATATTAGTTGAAAGTCACAGAGATATTAAAGAATTCACTCGCCGTAATTAAATATTACAGTCCCTAAACCCAAGGGTGCTTGATTTAGTGGTGGATCAGCTAGACTACAAAATGAGCGACCTAAATTTGAATCCTGTCTTATTTCATACTCCCTCCTATCCTTAATATAAGATATATTTGGAAAGTTGGTCTTGATCATAAATATAAGACATATCTTTCATATTTGTATATCTTTTTCCACTTTACCCCCATTGACGATCTCTCAACAATAATCAAGCAAAAAAGAGAATGGAGGAATTAAGGAAGTTCTAGAGAATACATGTCATATTAACTAACTTCCTTAGCTTAATCAAATTAAATAAATATGTATTATATTAAGGACTGGAGGGAGCATTATAAAAAATAATGGAGCCAGTAAAGATGAAACAAATGATGGTGATGATAATGGGTTAGTTGATGAGTGGTTTTACTTGAGCCTTGGTGTGGGATTTGCAGCTTGGATTTTGGTAACTTATTTCATATTATCAATGAAGAGATCTTGGTGTGATGCTTACTTTGATTTCTTGGACGTAGTTATTATCAGATTTCTGGTGTTTTTGCATAGAAGAAGAATCACTCATGGCCGCAAATATCAAGCCTCATTGTGGACAATAATAACTTTTGTACTTGTATTTTTAATTCTATGCATCTTAATTATGTAATATTCAGGGGCTTGTCACTTCGAAAATGTTGTATGTTGTATACCTAAAATTTCATATAGTCTTGAAGAAATTTGAATTTTTAAAATCACAGGTAATATTTTATTATAAAATAAAAGGCATAGAAGTGTCAGAAAAATGTGCTACATTGAATCTCCAATTTGGAAGTAAGATAAGAGAGTTCCATATAAAAACAAGAAAACCAAAAACACAGGTTTCATGTAGCAATCATCTTGTTCTTTTTTTTTTTTTTTTATGAACAGCAATCATCTTTTTCTTCTCTTCAAACACAAATAAATAAAATGCTCTGTTTTCATATTTAAAACAGAGGATGCCATCTATATCTAAAACAGAGTTGATTGCCATAAATGAACCCTGTTTTTTTTTCCCCACCAGGTTCACTGGAGCTTTGCCCCAACTACATCCGGATTCAACCCGCGTCGTGCATCTGGCTATGGTGGGAGAGTCTCCTAATGAGAATTTTCTGCAAACACAAGGCTCGAACCCAAGACCTTGCTTAAGTGGAACCAAGCCGCTTACCACTTGGACCAACTCCTATTAGTCCATAAATGAACATTTGATTACACAGGCTTAACCCATGAAAAAAAAGAAAAGAAAGGTAATGGATTGAATTGATATCATCTTATATCTCTTATATAATATAGTTAAATAATGAATAAAGGCATAATATTATGGGAATTGATCTATCACCAGCCCTTCTGCTCTGCCCTCCTTTTGTTGGATTAAAATTTTAATGGCATAAATGTAACATTTTATAAAAATATTCTTTTAATTTAATGTAAAAAATACATAAATAAATTTAAAATACTAAAATTCGATTTAGACAATTCACAACTATAGTAAAATAATAGGGAAAAAAAGTCTATTTGCTAAAAATAGTTGTAAAATATTCAAACTAAATTTTAACATTTTAAATTTTTTATATATTTTTTGTACATAAAATTATAATAATATTTTTATAAGATGTTAAATTTATGTCATTAAAATTTTAATCTAATAGTAGTGTAGGGAAAAAACAAAGTAGAGGAAAGATCCATTTTCCCATATATTACAAATGAAGGTTAATGTCTAACTTTGCCCATATTGTGGGAAAAACAACTTTCATTTTTGGTAGGTTTTTAATTCCTCTCTCCAAGAAAGAGGTGGAGGGGGTTGCAACTGCCTACCAAACAACTCAAATAAACAAACTAGAAGCAAGTCCAGGTTGACTGGTGCGTGAGGTTTGACTCAATTATTTTATAAACTGTAATTAATTATCTTTCTAATTAGATCAAGTGATCAACTGTTATTAACAAGTAACTTAATTTTAATTTGTTCATTCCACAATTATTATTATGAAGTAAACACATTATAGCTGGAGTAGCTTCCGAATTTATTTATTTTTATTTCAGACTCACCTAAGCAAAAAAAAATAGATGTTTTTGAAATAGAAATAATTACAACAACAACAAACGTTATGCCACGTTGGTTACATAAATTGAATAATGTTATTGTGTTTTATCAACAATTAAATCTTTAAGAAAATTTTAGTTAAAAGATCTAGTTCAATAATTTCATTGAATGTTATCTTTAGTCTTCTTCTACTCTTCATAGGACTTAAAATTATCTCCACTAAAATAAAAATAAGTAGATTATAAGATTTTTAAATTTTAAAGGTTGGCTTAAAAATTGAGTGACTTTATATATAGATAAAAATTATCATTAAGATAGATTTTCTTGAACGCTTAGTTCTTTATGTAGGTATCTGATTTTGATGACAATTCTAGAGAGAACTAAAATGAGTAGAAAAATGTAGCAAGAAATTTAAATAGACACTTGAAAAATTCCAGCGTCCCAGATAACCTACCACTGCCAAACATTTCATCACCAACATCATGCAACAAGTAACCATTTACATAGTCAAATCTGGTAGTTTCACCTCCCATATTAATTTTCTTACTCAACTTCCCTGATCTCCTCATGAATCTTCACTTTCTTACTCCCATATTAAGCTCCAATTTCTGTGTCCTACACACAGAAAACCAGATCAAACAAACACAATGGCAGCTTCATGCTTGAACCCACCAAGGTTATCTAGCGCTGAAGATGACCATGTGATACTCTTTTCAACCTCTAATTCTCCTCAAGACTCAATCTCCATCAGCCCTTCTTCTTCTTCTTCATATCATTCTTCTTCTTCTTCTGGTAATCATAAACTTTCTGTCACCAATCTCTCCTACACTCTTCACCCACATAAATCCATACCCTTTTCCTTCTTTCACACACCTCAAAAGCCGGGGCCTCTCCATATACTAAAGTCAGTCTCTTTTGCTGCCAAAAGTTCTGAGATTGTTGCCGTTGTTGGTCCTAGTGGAACCGGGAAATCCACGCTTCTTCGTGTCATTGCGGGGCGAGTTAAAGACAAGGACTTTGATCCCGAAAGCATATCAATCAATGATCATCCAATGACTGGTCCATCTCAGTTGAGGAAGATCTGTGGGTTCGTGGCACAAGAGGATAATTTGCTCCCTCTTTTGACTGTGAAAGAAACCTTAATGTTCAGTGCCAAGTTCAGGCTAAAAGAAATGTCATCAAAGGATAGAGAAATGAGGGTAGAGAGTTTGTTGCAAGAGCTTGGTCTGCTTCATGTTGCAGACAGCTATGTTGGAAATGAAGAGAATAGAGGGATTTCTGGTGGAGAGAGGAAAAGGGTATCTATAGGTTCTGATATGATTCATAATCCTCCTATTTTGGTCTTAGATGAGCCAACCTCAGGTCTAGACAGTTCTTCAGCTCTTCAAGTTATAGAGCTTTTGTCATTTATGGTTAAGTCGAGGAAAAGGATAGTGATTCTTTCAATTCACCAACCCAGCTATAGAATCTTGCAGTACATTTCTAGGTTCTTGATCCTGTCTCATGGCTCAGTTGTGCACAATGGTAGCTTGAGGTCACTTGAGAAAACCATTAACAAGTTGGGATTTCAGATTCCAATACAACTCAATGCCTTAGAGTTTGCAATGGAAATTATACACACATTGGAAGATTCAAAAAATTCCACATATGATAGTGACATCACCTGTCCCATAATGCAAGACAAGGAAGAAGAAACTGGTGACATTCATAATTATACAAGTGATGATAACAGCAAAACGATTTTCACTGCCTGGTATTTGAACTTCATTGAGATCTTGTTTCTCTGCTCAAGATTTTGGAAGGTCATTTACAGAACAAAGCAGCTTTTCTTGGCCAGAACAATGCAGGCTCTAGTTGGCGGGTTTGGCCTTGGAAGTGTTTACATAAAGGTAATTAACTATCCCAACACCTCTCTGTGTTTCTTTTATTTGTTCCACAAGTTAGTCCAAAACTATCCCAAAACCTCTTTAAAATAAGGTCAAATTCATTTTATATAATTTAGCATAGCTTTATACAGTAACTTTGTGGGAAAGTTAGTATAGTCTACTTTGAAAATTTGATATGTGAGTGATGTTTAAGGGTTTGTTTCGGTGGTGGACCAGGTGAGGAAGGATGAAGGAGGGGTTGCAGAAAGACTTGGCCTTTTTGCATTTAGTCTGAGTTTTCTGCTCTCTTCCACAGTTGAGGCACTTCCAATATATCTACAAGAGAGATGTGTTCTAATGAAAGAAGCCTCAAGAGGAGCCTACAAAATTTCTTCATACATGGTGGCAAACACACTTGTCTTCCTTCCCTTCTTGTTTGTAGTATCCATACTTTTCTCGGTTCCTGTGTACTGGATCGTAGGTCTCAACCCATCCCTCTCGGCTTTCGCCTTCTTCATCTTCATCGTCTGGCTCATAGTTCTCATGGCAAGCTCTCTGGTTCTGTTCTTAAGTGCACTGTCCCCTGATTTCATTTCTGGGAACTCCATGATCTGCACTGTGTTAGGAGCATTCTTCTTGTTCTCTGGCTACTTCATCCCAAAAGAGAGCATCCCCAAGTACTGGATTTTCATGTACTATGTGTCACTTTATAGGTACCCTCTTGATGCATTGCTCACAAATGAGTATTGGAATGTTAGGAATAAGTGTTTCTCTTCATCAGAAGCAGAATCTAATTGCTTGCTTACTGGTTTTGATGTGCTCAAAAGTAGAGGACTTGATAAAGATACAAGGTGGATGGATGTGAGCATCATGCTTGGCTTCTTTCTGCTATATCGCATGCTTTGTTGGCTTATTCTCACTAGAAAGGCTTCCAAGGCGACCATATAGCTATTGGATTTTCGGTGAATTACGATATACATTAGGTTTATCTTTCTACCAAAGTATCTTAAGCCAATTTGATAGAACTTACCTCTACACCTTTAGTTCATCTTCCAATTAGTCGATGTGGGACTTAATAGATTCTAATAATAGCAAGATTCCCTTTTTTTTTTAGATCATAAACATTACACTGCTCATATCTCACCATCAAAACAAAACCCAATAAGTAAATTCCAACCATTTCTCAAAGTTCTTGAGCTAGAAGTTAACCAAAGACCAGAATTCAGAAATACCTGCATATGTATACCATATACGTTGAATCTCAAGCACCAACTTTTATACATTACATCTTCTAGACTTTCACATTGACATAGTCCTATTTTCAATCTTTGTATATAGAATCTACATTTATATATATATATATGGTGGGTGTGTTTAAGGTTTAGAGTGAGAAGATTGTTTGGAGGACCTGGTAGTGAGAGAAGGCTTCATTTGCACAATGTGTTCATCACTGACTCCCATCTTCAAGGCGTAACGACCGGCCTCGAAGAAGCGTTTGACGGCGTCTTCCATGTAGGCTTTACCTTGCTTCACAGTCATGTCCTTCCCTATAGTTTGAGGGTAACTGGTGAATATGTTGTCTCCTTTCAACACTGCTGCTAGATGTATCAGCTCCTGCTGAAACTCACTCACCTTTGCTTCTTCATTTGGACCTCCCTTTCTTATCTTCACTGGAGTTGGAAGTTTCTCTGCACAGTACAGTTTCCTTTTTTTCAATATACCATTCTCTGACAATGATGTGTATCTTGTATATCATTATTTTTAGGGAAAGTTGACTTAAAGTATTTGTTCGTAAAATTTAGGGAAAATTATAGTTTTGACTCAGGCCCTATATTTTGATTCAGTACAATTTAGTTCCTATAATTTTAACTCGATTATAATTCAGCCCCTAAACTTTAGCTCACTACAATTCAATCCCTATATTTTTAAACATTTTATAATTTAATCCCTATGTTTTAAAAAATAAAAACATATACATATACAAAGCTAAGGGACTAAATTGGAAAATGGTTAAAACCATTGTTAATAAACTCGAACCGGACCGGCCGGGCCTGACCCGAGAACTAGCGACCCAACCGGACCGTTTCAGTAATTTTTTTTTTAAAACTCTTTTTTTTTAAAAATTTCTTTATAATTTCATATTAATAAGCTTGAAATCTTCACTCTCTCACCGGTTTGGTCTCGAGTTAGCTCTGATTTAACTCCGATTTGACCCACTAACCTTTGACCCAGTATCTCGATTGGTTCACTGACCGGTCCCAGTTTAATAACCTTGGTTAAAACTGTAGGGATTAAGTTGTTGTGAGTCAAAGTTCAGATACTGAGTTATAATTGAGTTAAAACTATAAGATTGAGATTTTATTGAATCAAAGTATAGGGATCGAGTTAATTGTAGGGACCAAAAGAATAATTTTCCCCAAAATTTATTAGCTAAAAGGATCTAAATTTGACCAAGTGTAACTTTTCTTCAGCTGTATACAACTTATCTGTGACTTTGTTCAAAAGTCTTTCTTGCACTCATTGAAGATGAGTTGCATTAGATCTTTTGGCCAATAAAATTTTTGAACAAGTACTTTTAACCAAAGTCCCCTTAATTTTTTTTAAGATATTTCAAGATATTTGGGTTTATTGCTTAGCATAATGATATTTGACGTTTTTTCTCATAGTAAACAAGTAAATATGACCTACCTGGGCAATCAGTTCTGGGGTGAGTTCTGGTCTGAAGAATGCCTTCAAAGGTGGCAGCCCATTGATCTCTTTTAGTGAGGAAGTTGGGAAGATTGTAGAGCTTCTTCACTGTGGCTGCAATGGATGAGTGTTCATATTCTGATGTTGCAGTGGGTGACCCCTTTGCCCCATGAACAACTGCACCACCATTATTTTGAAAAAAAAAAAAAAATCACAAGTTATACAAAAGTCTATTCCCCAATTCACAATATATATATATATATATATAAATCAAAGAAACCATATAGAAATATATAAAGATGTGAGCAGCAAGTCCAATATTTTAGTGCTTATAGCTTGATAGATCTCAAAGCAAGTTGTATAGAACAAATAACATAAAGAAGCAATATAGATAGGGGCAAAAAAGAGAAAGTTGGATCTTTAAACATGATTCTATGCAGACTAATTGGACAATTAGGTAGAAAAAGATAAAAATGATAGATACATATGTTAGGCGGGCCTACATATTTCACTCATAGAGGAGCCCATGATGTTAAATTGACCAAAATTTCTCTAACTTCATGTCACTTGTAACATAACTTTCCTAATTTTTGCAACTTCACTATAAACTTTATGTCCAAAAATTGTACTCTCCCATGTCATTAAGACATATTTGGAAAATTGATATTAGTATTAAACATAAGACATATTTTAATATTTATCAATATTTTCTTAATTTATCTCTACTGATGCTCCTTCAACAATAATCAAGAAGAGAGAGAATAAGAATTAAGAAAGATGACTAGAGTATTTTAGAATATACATGTCATATTAACTAACTTAATCAATTTTTTTAATCTAATTAAATTAGTTAAATATGTCTTATATTAAAAATTAAAAAAAATATGTTGTGGGTGAGTGTGAGAGAGATCAGAGGGAGTAGTTTAGAATCAACATTGATTCCATAAATGGATGGCTACAACCATATTTTCGAAAACGTGTTCACTTGTGCATACAGATGTGAACATAGTATTGCGGGATTCCTCCATCGTACTTGGGGTGATCTCCGTCAAAAACCTGGCTTCCCTCCTTTTCCCTCATAGAAAAGGATGGTCTTTTTCTCTCTGTGGACCGTCTGATTGAGATATCAATGATTCAGATTTAATATATTTTTAATATATTAATATTATAATAATATTTTTATAATATATTAAATCTGAACCGTTGAGGTCTTAATCAGACGGCCCACAAAAAAAAAAGACCGTCCTTCCCTTTGAGGGAAAAGGACGGAAGCCATGTCCTCATGCATTAGTGCTCCATTATGTTAAGTTATTGCTTACCCATTAATTGGCTAAGAAAAACATGGCGACAACAAACAAGAAATCTCTCCAGCTAACTTTCACACACTCATGCTTGGGCGTGGGTCCCACTCCCTTCTTGTCCTTTTTCCTTAACATGAAGAGGTTATTACGTGTAAGTTTTTTATCGGCTCATCTAAAGCACCTCGTAATCATTGAGCTGAAGTCAGATGATCTGCATGTTCACTACATGGTGATTGTGGAATTTTTTATATATCTTTGCAACAGGCATTACTTAACTTCTGGTTTTCGATAATTTTAAGCTTTTTAGGAGATGATAAATTTATTCAATTATTTACTCAAATATACAATCAAACTATATATCTTGAGTCCTATACTCCTATTTGTTGGATGTTCTTTGAAAAATATCCACATGCATTCATACCCATTTCTTAATTAATACTTTCAGATATTGTCCGTATATTACTATTAAGCATTCAAAAAAAATATCCTTATTAACGAGCTGTTGTTGACAGGGTGCAACTCGTTTTTAGTGGATATAACTTTTTTTTATTTACGTATAACGTATCTTTAATTATGTGTAAATATCTTCTTTATTTTCACATAAGACCTGTTTGGATTTATGTTTGAAAAAAACATTCACGTAAGTCAAATCAAATTCCTCTCATATATTTATTATGGACATCATAAATCATATTTGAAACACAACTTCTATTACCAATCCAAATAAGCATATAGTTGAAAACATGTATTCCGACCTTTTAAAAAATTTATGCTAATTTTTTAAAAAAAATTAAAAAAGAAGTAAATGGAAAGAGAAATACTTGCCTGTGCCTTTTTCAATCCAAGGAGAGACTGCAATGGTAGGAACTCTAACTCCCAAGCGATCAAACTTAAAATAGAAAGGCTCGGGCCCCACAATCCCATCGGGACTGGGGACCCCACGTACTGGCGTTGGCACGTGGTCATAGAACCCTCCATGCTCATCATACGTGATCACGAAGAGGGTCTCGTTCCACTGCGGGCTCGCCCTCAATGTCTCGTACACCTCCTTCACGAACATCTGCCCTTGGTACACGTCATGCGATGGATGGTCATCATTGGCTGGCGTCAGCTTCGAGTCCATGTACCGCTGCTCCACCACAACATAACCCGGTAACTTCCCTTCCCTCGCGTCCTTCTTGAACGACAAGTCGTACGAGTGGAATTTGGTTAAGTGCTTAAGCTTCCTCAGGCTCCGGTAGAACAATGTCGCCGGAATATTCTGGTAGTATATTCCGAATGATATTCCGGCGTCATCCAGGTTGTCAAAGATGGTTCTCTGTGGATACCCCTGTACAAGCAGTGTCGTGTTGTTGCTCGTCGCTCCGGCCGACGTCCCGGAGTGAACGTACAGGCGATTAGGTTGTGTGGAAGCTGGCATTGAAGCAAACCACCTAAGCAAGTTAAGACGTTAATTAACATCAATGAGTAGTAAATAATTATATATCCATCTTAAACTTTATTAACTTTACATTAAAATTTAATAATTTTTATACTTTATTTATATTTAATATATATATATAATACCAATAATAAATTAAAAATCAACTATAAAACCTGAGGAGTAAGTAAACCCTTACTTATATTACAGAGAAATTGGATTTAAAAAATTCAATTAAATCTTATAATTAATTGGATTTAAACAAATAAAGAAGTGAAAAACTGAAGAGGATGATTTTGATTTCGATTTCGATTTTGATGTTGAAGGACATGTTATCTTCTCAGTTCTTTCCCTCATTCTAATTTTATCAAACTCTACTCTGTGATTAAAAATATATAACTTTTTCTCCCCAATTGACAATAAATAAACATCAAACTGTATTAAAAAAAGAGAGAATAAATAAATAATAAATTAATGGAGAGAAAAGTGTGAACTAGACAGTGAACTTTCAATTCGGCGAAGATGAAGCAAAGCTAACCTGTCAAACACAGCAAACTCAGAAACAAGAGTTTTGTAAACGGCGACCATCTCAGGGACGAAGCCGTTCATCACATTGCGAGACATGGCGGTGGTGTTATTCATGGAGTAAGCTTGCTGCGCGAATCCGTTCATCGGAGCCGGGTCTGCCGACGCATCGTCCGACCCGAATATCTGCTCCCTAATCGCCTGAAACGAGTGTCCCGGGTCCGGGTCCACGAACTGCGATTGGTTCCCAAAGAAGAACCGCTCCGACTTCGGATCTTTCACCGAAAGCGGGTTCGATTCAGACCCATCGACGCCGTCAATTTCTGAATTCAGCTTCTTCATCCACCCAAGCATGTGATCGAAAGACCGGTTCTCCATCACCAAAACGACGACGGTTTTGATGGGATTCGCAATTGCGTGGCCGGTCGGAGAAATGAGGAGCAAGAGGTTGAAGACGAAGAATAATGTGAAGGAGAGAGTGTCGGGTCGGTTGTGGGTACCCATATCTCTGCTCCTGTGAGGTTTAAAGGCAATAGAGAAAGAAACAAGAGACGAAGGATGTTGAAATGAAGAACAGAGAGTACAAAGGGATATAAATACAGGTAGGTGGAGTCCGTGTGGTGTATACATTTTGGATTTTTTCTGGGAGTTATATTTCAATTTTATTAGAACAAGTTGGCAACAACATTTATTGGAAATAGAAAAGGAGATGTTTTTTAACTTTTAATGGAAAAAATGTCCATTATTATTATTATTATTATTTGCCTTCACCCATTACAAATTTTATCATTAACAAAGACCTAATAAATTTTTATGCACAGAAAGTATGTGAATTTTATGTATACACAGAACACTCAGCTCATTCAGTCATTCACTCCAATAAAGGGAGATTTTTTATCAATTTTTTTATTTTTATTTTTTTAATTTTGCTACGATTTTATAAGACCTTATTAGGGTATCACTAATATAACAGAAAGAAATGTTATTCTATTAAATGAGTCATCAACTTTTTCTTGATTTATAATATATGGCACTTTAATGATATACAGAAAATAAAAGGTTATAGTTTTTTTTTCCAACAAAAAAAAATTTACAGTTAACTCATTAAATATGTCGTAAATTAAAAAAAAAATCACTTTTATCCTTATTGAAAAATGTGTTTCAAAATATAATAAATATAGGATAGGGATAGAAAATAAAATGATAATTTAAATTTTGAGATACAATAAAAAAAAAATTTATAAAAATGATCAATCCTAAAAGAAAAAAAAATTACTTATAAAAATTAAAAATGACCGGATGGACTACTAAATTGGAGACTCGTAACAGGAACTTAACAAGTTCCTCTCTTAATTTTTTTTTTTTTAAATGTGGGTTGTTACTTTGAATCCTCTATAAATATAGAAAGTGCATGAATTTACTATATAACAAATACTAACATTCACCGAATGATATGATGTATTGATGTGTATAAATTAATGTGTAAGTTATTGATAAAAAAAAGAAAGCGACAATGCCTGTATGTGGTTGTATGTTAAAGTGAAAGGAGGTTTTTTTCATCCATGTGGTGGGTCCCACGGATTAATGGATTGCTTCTTTAAATTTATATTAAAAAATGACCTTATTATTTACACAACAAAATAAATATAAAGTTTTCTTTTAAAAAATTAGTTAATCTTTCCATTTATGATCAGACAATTCCGTTGACTAATTAGTTGTTTTCATACCTTTGTTTGGAAAAATAATTTATTTTATGAACATTTTATTTTTCTAGGATAAATGAAAATTATATTTAAATTTTTCTATAGTTTATTTTATGAATTCCAAAAAAATCTTATAATCTTGAACAAAAAAAAATACCTAGCAAGGCATTCTAAACTGAGTTGGCACTAGATCAGGTCAAAATTTTAATCTGTCTAAGGGCAAAAGATATAATAACAACTCAATATTTACATTATTTATGAAATTACCTAGCCTATTTTCTAGTTTACAATGTATTGTTAATGTAGGTTTGTATTTTCAGAATAAAAAACAAAAAGGAAAGGGATTTTGTGTTCCAACAAAGGCCATCCAGAATAAATGGCATTTCAGAATGGCCAAAGCTTCCCCATAATCAAAGATATCTTTCCCATGCAAGATTCATTTCTTCTATTCCAAATAATGTATATATTCTTTCTTATTTCATAATATATAAGTTACTTTAACTATCATTAAAATTAAAAAATGATAGTTAGTTCATTAAATATGCCTTCAATTAAAAAAAAATTCAACTTTATTCTTGAAGTTAATATTATTATTGGTCCTTACGATTTGATCAAATTTTGATTTGGATTCCTCTAATTTCAAATTGTTGGTATTGGTTTCTATTGTTTTATAAAGACTTGGTTTGAGTTTAAGTATAAGGACTAAATTAAAATCAGAATTTATTAAAAGTATAAAGACTAACTATTAAACTCAGACTAATTTTTTTATGAAACTATAAAAACTAAAGCTAAGGATTTGAAACCACATGGATCAAAACTAAAATTCAGTCAAATTATAAGGACCAACAACAATATTAATTTTTATCCATATTAAATGAAGTTTTGAAAGAGAAAATAAATATAAAAAAGTCACATTTAAGCATTTATTAGATGGGCAAAATTGCCAAATAAACATTAGTTGCTCTTCAACTAATTTATATTGTAAACTATAATATTCTTCTAGAAATGACTTATATTATTGAATGGAGCGAGCAAGAACATATTACTCCTCTGATATTACTACCTCCGGTCCTAAATATAGGACAAAGTTTGTAGTGCAAATTACACTACAAACTTTGTCCTATATTTAGGACCGGAGGGAGTATTTATAATGTACTTCTAACATGTTTCACATAGAACGAAAGAAACTTTAAACTTGATCATTAACTCTTTTATAAAATTCAACAACTTTTTAATTTTATCCTTATTTAATATACATTATATCTCATGAAAATAAAGTCAATATAATACAGTAAATAAAGGGGTAAAATTGTACATTCATATGAAAATTTTTTCTCTCTATCCTATAAATAGCATCGAAAATATTCACTCTACCTTATAAATAGGATTAAAAAAGTAATTACTACGGTTAATGCAACCTTAACTTCATCCTTCTTATGTAGATGTGCGAACCACGTTTTAAGCCACACAATCAGTCCTTTCTATTGCCAGTTCATCACTTTTGATCATCGTATTAGGAGAAGTGAACCAAAAAGCTATGACCACAAACATAAGAGGAACAAATGATCAATGATTTCTTCTTGAAGAACACAAACAGGGCCAAAAAATAAAAAATAAAAATAGAGAACGATAAAAAAAAATTTTAAATTATAAAATCTTAAATCAGATATTTTTTATAAAATAAATTGTGAATTAATTATCAAGTCACGTCATTACTTTATTAATTTTTAATGACAAACCTTATTTTAGATTTTATAATTTCAAAGTTCTTTTCCAATCATTTTCAAAAATTTCTTAGACCTCTAAGTGATGGTATCTGAATGTAAATATCTATTTTTAGGTCAAAGTCAAATATTATTGTCAAGTAAATTCACTTCATGAATGAATCTCACATATTCATGTCGTGTGTTTTTTTAAAAAAAAAATCCCTGAATTAAAAATATTAATTTGAACAGAAAACAAGATGATATGATGTGGTTAAGATTTACTTAAAGCATAAGGTTGGAATTTACCAGCGAATCTGTATATTATTGTACAATTAATGTATATCCTTTACAATGAAAATAAACTTCAATGGTTATCACATACAAATTTTAAAAAACTTGTTTATTTGGATCACATGCTTCATTTGGAAAAGATACATACCACTTGTTTGAATTAACGTTAAAAGTGTGTTTTATTCCAATTAACTCCAATTAACTTCAATTAACGTTAATAGTGATTTGAGTTTGATCGGCTTTTTATGAAAAAGGTCAATTTCAGAAGAATAAAAGTTTAAATAAAAGAAAGGCTGAAAATTTTGGTTTAAATTTTAAGCTACTTTTGATGACCAATTTTTTCTTTTTTAGTATATAAACTGAGACAAAATTCTTATCACATATTTACCTTGTAAACTATAAAATCACAATTAAAAAACTAGACTGGGGATTTAAAGCACCAATCCAAACAAATTTTAGGCTAAAATTAACTTTTTGAGTGATGGGCCAAATTTATTGGGTAAAACTCAAACCGTGGTTACAAAAGCTCTTTTCCGTAAATTGAGATAAAACTCACTTCCCATACTTATCTTATAAATTATAAAAATTATTTTTCAAAAGTTAATTCAAACACATACTAATAGTTGTTACCATCATGGTTCCCGGACCCGGACCGGACCGGCCGGTCCGGACCGGAAACCGCCGAACCGGTCACTAGACCAGTCCGGTTCACGGTCCGGTCCGGGTCCCAAATTAAAAAAAAAAAAAAATTTAACTTTTTCCTTTAGAATTTCATACTATAAGCCTAACATTTTCAATTACTCACCGGTTTGGTCCCGGTTTAGCTCCGGTTTGGTCCCGGTTTGACCCACTGACCCTTAACCCAGTACCCCGATCGGTTCAATACCCGGTCCGGTCTTTAATACCTTGGTTACCATTGGGCTGACTTGCTTGTGAAGTTATTAATATTTGAAAGAAATAAACAAGAGATGGTTGCTGTCTTGCGTCCCGTGATGCGCTACGCAACAATTGACCGTTGGATTTGTTATACATGTGGGTGTTTGTTTTGTTGTTTGCGCGCTCAATCAGACTTTAAACAATGGCGTAAACGGACTTAAATAGTAAAAAACATAAAATAGATGTTTATTTTAGCGATTGGATTTAAAGTGAAAAAATTCATAAGTTGGAAAAAGTCATAAGCCTCAAAATGAAGCTTATTGGAGCTTATGTGCGTGTGTGTAAAATAATATTGATAGGAGTATTTTCATATTTTTAGGGATCAATGAGGTATTCAAAATCACTTCTAATCACAAAAATTCTTTTTTGAAAAATGTTCTAAATAATTTTCTCTTTCTTTAGATAGTAATCTTCTGTTAATTAGAGAATACTTTAGGATAAAAGTTTAGGCAAGTTTTGAGTTTTGTTAATATATGACTGTAGAAATGTAGAGAATAATTAATAATTAATTTTAATCAGTTAGATTTATTATTTAGTTGTTTTATGATTTTATAATCAATTTTTTTATAAACATGTCATAAATTAGTTTCTATATAGTGTTTTTACCCATTAAATTTAGTTTAAATAATTTATTTGGATTATTGGAGGTATTATTGAGGTTTTAATCAGTTTATTTTGTTAGATTTTGAACTATGTGAAAATATGAGTTAGGATTTAATATTTAAATTAGAGTTTGATATAATTTATAAGATTTAAACTTGAGGTCCACAATAGAAAAGACTTTTGAAGTGTACCAATTTAAATTAGAGTTTGATATAATTTTATTAAAATTGTACCATTACCAAATTTTCAAAATTAATTTTTGAGAAAATTGTGAAAAAATCCCTCCGTGTGTAGATATCTTCTCAGGTCCTATTGGTAATTAAGTTATCAATTAGGACTTTTTTCACAATTATCGCTTCATTTCTTCATAATTCTTACAACTTCTTCTCTTAAATAATACAAAAGTCACTTATGCAAAAGCCAAACCAAACATCATTCACTTTTACATAAGTTACTTATCCAAGCGTCAATCCAAACACTCATCATTTTACCCAATCTAACTTTTTTCTAATTTTAAGATTTCATAAGTCTAAGTAAAAATAAGTCACTTATCTAATCACCAATCCAAACACACCCTTATGTCGTGCCGTCACCGTTCATCTTTTCCCATGCTTCTCTAATTTATTTTTTCTATTTTTATCTTCCACTCACATTCATATATTAGTATATTACACACACATATACTCTATATATCTTATTTGATATTTTGTTTAGAATACAGATAGCATTACTAGAGGAAAAAAAAGGTCTTTTAGACGCATTGAAATTGATTTTTTAGATTGGATTTAGGTTCGGTTTTATATCTATCGGTTTTAAAAATCTGTCCTTATTAAGTATGATTTTATAACCAGTCTAAAAAGTTACTTTTTAAAACTTTAGACTAGTTGTTTTATTGATCGGTCTTTAAAAGTTTCTATTTATAATAAAAAGGGCTCACTTTTTAGACCAAGTAATTTCATACCCAGTTTAAAAAAAATAGACATTTTATTTTGTTTCACATAAGCCCTATTAGATTATTATATCTAAAAGCTATATTATGCAATATAAATTCAACAAACAGCCCTAAAAATACAAATACAATTGATATAAAAAATAATTATAACTAACATGTGAATCTTACCAATATTATTATACAATTGAATCTTATTTCTAGCCTTTATCTTCTCAAGGTTTACTTCTTCTTTTCTTGCATTTTCTCTACATCCAAAGGAGTTAGATTATTTTTGAATGTTATGACAAGTGATAGTTATATTATTTTTGAGTGTTATGAGAAGTGGTGTTGCTTCTCCATGACTTCCATATCAGTGCTCTGGAGGTGAAAGATTGCCTCTGTGATTTCCTTCAAGGTCAGAGGAGGGGTTGTAAAGAGGTGGCTACCGTTGCTAGAGGGGAGGGAGAGCGTTGCCTTTTTGTTCTTGCTATTAAAAGTGTTGCCACTCAAAGAAGAAAGAGAAATGTGGAAAGAGACTTTTGAATTTCAACTTTAGAACTAAAGGCGCATTGGTATTTATAATCTGAACTGATAGCCGGAAACTTCAGATAATGATGAGACATGATGATTTGTGTATTGGAAGTTGAAACGTTACATATTTAGACTAGTCGTCATTTAAAATGCAACATAATTAGTATTACTGAGACCGGCTGTCTCCTAACACACTGTCTAAATAATATTAATGAGACCAATGTACATATTAAGCAAGGTAAATTAAAAGTGAACGTTGGAAGAAAACGACATTTAAACTAGTGAAGCGTAATATCCCGAATTTTGGGATTGGAAGCTTTGGAATAAGCCTAAATTGAGTGGACTACTAAGCCCCGATTTAGTAGATGTCCCAAATATATTCCCTAATGATTCTAATATCTTTGGGGTATTAAGAAAGTAAAATGGTGAATTTTGGAGAATATAATTATGTTTTTGATAAAATCGCCTATGAGGCAGTGAGCTTATCATAAGGTTTTGGAAGACTAAATGATAAGTAAAAATTATGAAATTTTACAGGATGAAAGTAGACATCCTAAGATTTAATTTGATAGGTCATATGACTCAATTAGAGCTATACACAAAAAGATATGAATTTTTGAAGTCAGCACAGATAAACTGTGAAATTTCTGGAACAATATGCAAAGATTGAAATTCTGGGAATTTTTTGATTCCATAAAGCAAAATTCTATATTTTTCCTTGAAACTAGACTCAATAAGGGTTCTATAGGCTTTGGAATCACTCCAATTCGATTTTTTTAGAATTAGTTATGATTTTTCAAAGTTTGGGCAGAAATCTGCCAGAATTTTGTAAAAAATCCGAAATTGAGAAAATGAATTAATTAAATTTATATATATTATAAATCAGCTCCTCCTTCCTCCAAGCCTCATTTCTGACGTGAGTTTCAGTATTTGGAGAGAGAGAAAGTTGAGATTTTAGAGAGAGAAGGAGAGAAGAAAACTCACAAGATAGGTCGATTTCTTCGATGAATTCATACCTAACGTGTATAATCCTTCTCCTAAGCTTATCTCCTATGTTGTTTGAGGTGTTTGAAGCAAGATTTTGGAGTTTGGAGGATTAGGCTTTTCAGCCATATTTGAGAAAAGTCAGAAGGAGCTTGAGGTAACTTCCAAACTTTCGTATATTGCTTATTCTGACTGCTGTGGATAATTTAATCGGTGAAATTTCGCCGGATTATCTTTGTTTGTGATTTTTGGAAATGGGTTTTCTTAAGGGTTATGCTGCCCAAATTGAGTCTAAATGGTAGTTGTAACCTAATGGAATAGTCAATATAGTGGTTAGGAGTAGAAAGGAACGTATTTACGGAGTCGAAACCGAAAAACCCCGATTTTCCCTGGAAAACCCATATATTTCGGTCAGGGGTCTAAATGGGTCTTAGAGTGGGATTTTCAATGATTTGATGGTTCCATTGGATTCAGGAGGGAAAATTAGGTGGGGTTACAGTTGGGCACTTTTTCAAAAAAGGCCGAGAAAGCATAATTACGGAAACACCCCTAAAACCCTAAAAGTAGGGCTGCCAAGGGCAATTTTGTAATTTTACATTGAATTTGATAATTCCAAGTTTGGAAATGGATTCCTTGGGCGAAAATATGTAAAAATAGCCCATGTCAAAATTTCGGGAAAAGTACAGCCGGACCGGGTATGGCGGGGCCGGGTCGGGGTCCCGGGGGTATTTTGGTAAATTTTCAAGATAGACTCATATAACCCCCAGAAACACTATGGAAGTGTCTAAATAGTACATTTGACATTGTAGGATCGAATATGGAGCCCCGAGCTGTTTGCACATAGATCGTGGCACGCATTTCGAGACGGAAACGGGTTAAGATAGGGGACTTACCTTACTTGCATGTATTTGATATCTTTGCTTGTGTAATGATGTATGTGATTGCTTTACTTGATTGTGTAGAGCATATTTAAATAAATGAAGCTCTGTTTCTGTTTTCACTGTGGCCATAGTCTTGTTGTATGAAACATTGAGCATGCAGAAATGTCATTATGGGGCATACATCTAGATAAAGCTAACATGTCATACACATAGCATCAATCATGCATGCATTATGGTATCTGTTTCCTACTGAGATTCTCTCAAATCTCACCCTCCCCTACCAATAATTTAGACAGGAGACGACAGAAGATATGCAAACAACAATGCAGAGTACCATACGAGGGGATTACAGTAGTGGAACGAAGACGGGAAGAAGTCTCCGTTTCACCGGGATGAGTTTAGACACCCTAGTAGCCTTGTGTGGCTACCTTAATCGTAAGTATCATATACAAACCTCTATGGGGAATTTATGTAATCATGAACATATTATCAGTATAGTTATGCTATTCCTGTGTTGCCTACCAAACCGCATATCGTTTTCCGCTAATACTCTGGTAAATGTGAAATTAAAATAAGGGCGTGACATGAAGAGTTAAAAGATGATTTAGATTATCATATTTGAACCTAGTGCCACTACAACCAATCTCATCATCAAATGATTATACAATTAATAATACTCTAATAATATAATTTACTAATATTATATATATATATATATATATATATATATCATACATAATTATATATATAGAAAGAAATTAACTTGTCAAGTCAGAGACAGAAAAACAACAACTAAATATAGAAACAAGAGATGTTTAAGATTAAGATCAATATCAAGATTAGAAATAAAAATTTTTTTCCATTAACATGATTTTTTAGCTGCCCAAAGACAGCATATAGCATGCATACATGAAAAAATATTATTTTATATAATAAAAAAAACTCCTTTCCTTCCTCGTCATCACCAGAGGAAGGGGAGGAAGAAATGGAAGGAGAAGAGAGGTTAGAATATATGTCATTGTCGTTGAGCATAAAATTCAACTTCTTGTTGATAATACATAGCTGAGTGACGATTTGTGTAAGGCTTCACTCCATGCGTTCCACCCTTGCATGGAGCTTGTCCGGAACCTCCCTCATTAAAAGCGGTGGCGAGGTGATGCACATGGAGGAGGAAAGGGAGGACGGATTGACGAACTTCTGTGGCATCTCACCATAACGTTGATCGACCAAAAAGAAGAGGGAGCGTGAAAGACAAATTTGAAGAAATCGAAAGGAATGGAGTTTAAATAGACATGACGGTTGAAGAGTACATTAATTGATTGAAATAACTTCAGATTTTGAAAATACATATTGAGAAATTTACTTTGGAAGCTGAAAAAACTCTGAAACATTTAAGACTGGTTGTAAAAAAAGGGAGTCTCTAAAAGAATGCTTAAACCGATTATTTGAGCAATTGGTCTAAGAAGAATTTAAATTTTGAAAATTTTCATATATTTGATACTTATCAAGACCACATTAAATTATAAATAGTCTACAAAATATTATTTAGACCATAGGGAAACACGGCCTATATGAAGTTATAGCATTATTTATAAAAATGTCATTGATAATAGTTTTTAAACCGTTTTTGCTTATAAGAGGCTTAAATATAACGATTTTAAATACCTTTTCCCTAATAGTATCTTACCTCTCCCAGTAAACGTGCTTTTTAGGATTTTGGAGTGGGAATCCGCTCACATATATTGAATAAAAAGATATTGACAAGATGATAAAGTAGCATTAATAGTCAAGCAAGGGATCAAAAGTCTGATTTAATCATTTAACAAATCATTTCGCACCTTCTTCAACTTTCCTATAAGCATCATTTATGGTACTTTTTTGCAAGGACGAAAAATCGGATCGATTAATGAACCGGTTACGGTACAGATTTAAGGGTTAATGGGTTAATCGAGGTCTAATCGGTAGTTAAACCAGTCATCTTAAAATATTATAATTTATTAGTGGCAATATATATATTAATATATTTTTAAACTTCTATAGATAAAAATAAAGATTTTTAGAAAAAAATGCTTAAAATCTATTAGTATTAGTTATAATACTTATATAATGATATCTCATTTCCTATAATTATTATATCCTTTTAAATAATTTTTTTCATTATTTTCTTCATTTTTTTTTAGATTTGTTCTTTCTTTACCTACTTTTCTCTTTATTTTAATCTTCAATTTTCCATTTTCCCCTAAAAAATAACACAAAATAATAATTAAAAAAAATGAAAACTAGTCCAACGGGTTTTCATGGTTTGATAGTCAGATCGGACCAAACCACTGATATGTTCCCGGTTCAATCGGTCCGGTCCGTTTTTTTGTTCAATGCTTTTTTGAATATATACTTAACATAATCTCTTAATTCATGTCTCTTAAATTTATAATTTTTTATAAAATCTTTCTATTAATTACACATGTTTAGAAGCTTTTTACTTAAAGAGTAATTTTCAATGCAAATTATTAAAACGGATAATTTGAGTGAATCAAAATATTTTTTTTTATAAATAACTAACTTAACTATTTTTTTCTGTCATCCAAAAATTAATTATTGAGACCGGAGGGAGTATAGTAACTTTTGAGTACAAATCGTGTATTATATATCTTTTATCCTTGTTTCATTATTATATATCTTTATATCAAAATAGTCTAAGCTAATCTAATAGGAGTTCCCTCATTAATATTTATCTTTCTTTTCTCTAATTAGTTGACATAGGACTCTATATTCTAATAGTTCTCTCTAAAACCTTCTTTTCTTTTTTGCTTTGGCCTTTCTTTTCAATTTATACTTCTTCACCGTTGTCGCTTGGCACTCTCTTCATATCTTTATAATGTGAAACATACGGTTTAATTTTAGTGAAAATTTCATTCGTACTCCTGATTGAACCATATTTTTATATAATTTTTCATGATTTATTTGGGATTTAAATGTATTTTATGAAACATTATTGCATGATTAAGCATAAATTTTGGTTAGGAACAATTGTTTTAAATTAATGGTAATTAGGGATAAAATGATCAAAATTATTAATTATTTTGTACAATTGTTTCTTAGACTTTTAATGCTACTTATGCTTAAATTTTGTATTGTAACCCCAAAGAAAAAAATATATAAAAAAGGTCCTAGTGTAAATTCATCTATTAAAAAAGTTTTAGGTAGAACCATCTATAAAAAAGGTCCCTAGGGATTTCGATGACATAGATAAACTTGTCAATGGTTACTGTATAACTTATCAATATAGTCACATATATTTGTCAATGGAAGCTATTTAGTTAATATAGATAGGCTTGTCAATAACCACTCTATGACTTATCAATATAGTGACACACACTTGTCAATGGGAGCTAATTTAGTTAACATAGATAAGCTTGTTAATGGTTACTCTATGACTTGTCAATATAATCGCATACATTTGTCAACGTGAGCTGCTTTAGTTAATATATATGAGCTTGTCAATGGTCATTCTATGACTTGTCAATATAATTACATACACTTGTCAATAAAGTAAGTTCACACTTATAATTTATATTATTGAAGTTCTTAGAGACTTTTTTTTATAGAAAAATCTACACTGAGACTTTTTTGATATTTTTTTTCTAGCCCTTGGGACCTGAGAGAGATCTTCCCCTTAATTTTATTCTTCTCCCAACCTTTGGTAATAATACAACCCCATTTCCCTTCCTTATCATCAAATGCTCACTGCATTAATTACATTCACATCAACAACTTAATGAATGCCCTATAATAAACAAATACATAACGGTCATGTTGTATCCCATAATCTTATTTAATTTGCACTATTAAGGAAGAAGAAAGATAATGCTTCATTTGGACTATCTATTCTAAGGTTAAGGTGCAACCAGCACCTTAAAATATTTTTTTTTGGTACATCCAATGCCTTTAAGTATTTTGTGGTGCACCCAGCTTCCTGAACTATTTTTTCAGATGAGTTTATCACCCCAAAATACTTTTTTGTGCAATTTTACACTTAACAATTTAGATAATTTAGGATGTTAGATATACATGAAAAAACACTTTAGGGCGTTAGATGCAACAAAAAATAGTTTATGGTATTAGACGCTTTTTAAAAAATATTTCACTATGTTAGGTGCACTAAAAAAAATACTTCAGGATGCTGAGTGTATTACAAAAGTACATTAAGACACTGGATGCAGATAAAAAAAAATACTTGAATGTGTTGTATGCACCTTAACCCTTTAATCTATATATTACAGAATTAAATCTCCACTAACCACTATTAAAAGGAAGAAGAGAGACAATGTTTAATTTTTAATATGTTATGTTCGGTGAGCCAATGATAATGTTTAACATTGAAATATTGAATTTTAATATTTTTAATGTTAAAAATAATTTTTAAGAATATTAATGTCAGTAAATACTTATGTCAAGCTTTTAATATCTATTTTGTCAAATTCTCTAATCATATCTAGTCATATATCTTATTTTTTAATTATTATTATTTAACAGTAAATCCATATAAAAAAGAAGACAAATGATTATAAGTGATTGAAGAATTTAATGTAATAAATATAATGAATTTAATGTAAGTATATTTTTTTATAGGAAAATTTGATAAACTAATATTATTTTTATTTAAAGGAAAAAGACAACGAGTCCAAGGGCACATCATTTTCAAATCAGCTGGCAACCACTGGTAAATAATTAATAAATTCATAAAATGGGAAGGAAATAAAATCAATGTCACATCAATGTCAAGGTCTCAATGACTTTTTTTTTTTTGGACTGAAGGTCTCAAGGACATTGGCACTGCTACTAAATAAGTAAATATAATTGATTTTTTTTTACCAGTAGTAAATATAAATTGATTGACGTTGGCAATATATATATATATATATATGTATTGATTGAATATGCTAAGCTTACCCTAAAAGCAACGCTCATAACTCCACATCAATCATAATTTTATTTTATATTTTGTGGAAAACAGAAAAATGTGGCTCCATAAAATGATTTGAAACGAATCCTGTGATTTTCACTCTAGGCCTCTTATTATCACTTGAAAATAACTATATTCTTTATTATTTATTAGGGAAAATCCTTTAAAAAGAATTTTAAAATTATAAAAAGATAAAAATGTGTTTCAAATATTCATAATCCTAAAGAGGTGTTAGACTCAATTTGTCTTTTTTCAAATTAAAAAAAGACACATTTGCCCTTATATTTTTTTATTTAAAAAAAAAGTACCCCCACCTCCGACCGGCCACTAGAGCTCTAGTGAATATTCCCAAAGTGGTGGGGGTGGGATTCAAACCCCTACCACTTGTTTACACAAATCAGGCTAATAATTCTATTCAATATAATTAATGCAAACAAAAAATATATATATTAACTTTTGATCTTTGACTCAAGCTCATTAACAAATTCAGTTAAGGAATTGATAAGTTTAGATAAAGAATTCTCAAATTTTATTTTTTAAGTAAAAATTTCACTTACCCTCTGAGGTCATTCACAAATTTAGACAAGGAATGCACAAGTTCATATAAAGAATTTACAAGTTCAGATAAGGAATTGATAAGTTTAGATAAGGAATTCTCAAATTTCATTTTTTAAGTAAAAATTTCACTTACCCTCTGAGGTCATTCACAAATTTAGACGAGGAATGCACAAGTTCATATAAAGAATTCACAAGTTCAGATAAGGAATTCATAACCTAAAAAACCCTTGAACCCTAAAAGCAAAGGTATGTAAATGAATTAATACAGGGCAAAATTCTGATATCATTTCGATTCTCTAAAATGTTAAAAAAATGATCAAAGCATTTAATTTGAATGAGAAATGAGATGATTTTTTTTTTTCCAAAAATGGGCACGAATTATGTAAACAACTAAGCCACAACGTTCTTCATTCTAATTTTGTGTGTATATATTTTCTGAAGTTTATCTTTTATGTCTTTTCTGAAATTTATCTGATATGTGGAGACAACAAATATAAGGAATCCGGCTATTTATGTGTGCACTAAAATAAATAAGTGGATTAATGGTAGACTTTTACTTTAAACAAATATATACTGAATATTAGTATATATTTGAAGGTTTTTTACGTAGAAAAATATGGTGATTATGTTGTTTATATTTGGGAATTGGGATGGCTTATTAGTGTGGGGAAAGTAGTAAATGATAGCTAGCTCCAACAATCAAATTGGAACGTGAGCATCGAATTTGCAGTCTTTATTTGAAATTGTGAATATCTTGTCTAAATTTGTAAATGGCTTAAGAGATTAAGTGAATTTTTTAGTTAAAAAATGAAAGTTGTGGATTCTTTAGATAAACTTATCAATTCCTTATCTAAACTTACGAATTCCTATCTAAACTCACAAATTCCTCATCTAAACTTGTGAATGACATGAAAAAGTAAGTGAATGTTTACTTAAAAAATGAAAGTTGGAAATTCCTTCTCTGAACTTGTCAATTCCTTATCTAAACTTGTGAATGGCTTTAGAGAGTAAGTGAATTTTTCACTTAAATGAAAGTTACGAATTCCTTATTTGAACTCATGAATGGCCTAAAAAAGTAAGTGGATTTTTTACTTAAAAAACGAAAGTTACAAATTCTGTATTTAAATTTATCATTTCTTTATTTAAACTTATTAATGGGCTAGGTCAAACATCAAAGGTTAATATATCTATTTCTGTTTGCATTAATTATGTTGAATGGTGGGCCACCAATATTTTGTGCAAACAAGTGGTAGGGCTTTGAACCCCACTCACACCACTTGGGGAATATTTATTCCCAAGGGAATATTAATATTCCCACCAGAGCTTCGGTGGCTGGTGGTATTTAAGATAAATTGAGCTTAATGCCTCTATGTGATTATGAATATTCGAAACATGTTTTTGTCTTTTCATAATTTTAAAGTTCTTTTTAAGAAATTTTCCCTATTTATTATATACGATATTTCTCATGAAAAATTAGTTTACTGTTTCATTTCATGCTTTTCATTTAATTATGTTCCACAAACTAAACAAATAAAAATTTTAAATTATTAGTCAATAACCAATATTTTAAATTGGAGTTATTTTTATAAATTTTGATGCAAATTTCTCTCTAGAGTTTGATCAATTTGATATATCTCCTCAACCAATAAGACTCCATGATTAAGATTACATGATCATGTAAGAAGAGTTGTGTCTCATTTTACAAGAAAAAAAAAAGCTTAAAAAAGCACTTTTTTAAGGTTGCTAAACAAACACACAGATGCATTACTATGAGCAGAGTTTTGTCCCTGATTTATGGAGAAATAGAAATACGTAAAAAGCACTTTTTTGTGCTTCCAAAGCATGCACTAACAATCCAATGAATAAAACTCCCACAAGGAAAGGTATGAAAAAAAGATGGGGAAAATTTCACTACATGACCTCTATAGCAAATTATTCTCAAATAGTCACAAAACGTTCTGAAACTTCGTTGCACCCCTAGGGTTAAACTGAAATTAAGTTTTGGTGGCTGAAAAAATATTTATGTCCTTATCTTATACATGATCAAAACGGTCTTATAAATTCCCATGTGTCTTATAAATACACGTTTATAACATTTGTTCTTATGAATATGCTCATTGTTTTACACATGGCCCAAATAGTATTGTAATTTCACTTGATTGTTTTGTAAATAGACATATTTGACTTATAAATTCCCTATAAATAATCATTTTTGACTTATAAAGTAAGAACACAATTGTCACTTCACCCTCAAATTTTAATTTTAATCTTGTCCTAAAAGTGCAATGAAGTTTCAAAAAGTGTTGACAGCTATTTGAGAATAATTTGCTACAGAACCGGTGCAGTGATATTTTCCCAAAAATATATGCACACAGCAGTCTCAGCCATATGCAGAGAGACCATTTTTAGAATTTGAAAACCACAATTCAGATTTTAGGTTCGGAATATGAAGTCACATCATCGTTCGAATTTTCACATCTGATAAATAAATTGCATTTAATACAATGATAAGCAATGGGAAAGTGAGTGGAAGAAAATGCACATTATTTCTCATATATGGAAGGAAAATGGCAGTGCATAGTTGCGAAAGAGGAACATGGGCTCCAGGCTCCCAAAACCAAGATTGTAGATCAACCCAGAAAAATAGCAGCTCAATTCAGTATTCAAGAGTCAGGTTAAAACCAAAGTATCAAACAAATAAATAGACTAAACGCAAACTGCAATTAAGAAAGTCATACCCTCCAGACTGTACATAAAACACTGCACAAAATAGAGCGAGATATCTGATTACATTCTTGATTTACCGCGATGGCTATATATATGTGTGTATATATATCCACCAAGCAACAGAATTCTTTATTCACACCTCAACTTTGAGAAGAAAAGCGATAAAATGAACCATATAACACTCGTCATACACTAAACGCCACCAGCAAACTAGTGTACTCGATCACGTGAGCCCCAAGGTCATATTATCATATACCAATATCCAACTCTGACTCCCAAGACACCCAGGTCGTTCCTACCGGCCTTTATTATACAAGTCTGAAGCTTTGCGGCCGGATAAAGGGTTAGCACTACGTATCATGGGCAGCCAGATGATGGTAACAACAATTCTTGATAGGTGAATCATGGCCATTTCCACCAGAGACGTGAACAAACCATTGTCTTACCAGTAATCCCTGGAGATACAGGACCCAAAATGACTCGGATAATCCTTTATTTAAACACCTATTCATTCAACCAAACAAGGCATGTACTCTTTAAGAAAATCGAACTGTAAAGATGCTTGCATGTTATCCTTCCTCTGGCCGGAGAGCTCAGCCAAATCTACACAATTTTTAGAGAACAATTGAATGAGCAGGGGAAGATTCACAACTAAACACTAAATAAGCATCCATTCAGGGATTCAGACGTAGAATCAACAATAATCATTAATGCCATAATCATTAATGCCTTGTTTGGGAAGCTGGCAGCAGCTGCCAGGCTTGAACAGCATAAACAACAAATGGATGATATGTGATTGAATGTAAATGTAAAACACGGCAATTTCAAGTTGTATAACTTGAGTATGCAAAATCGAAGTTCAAGAATGATTCAGTACCCACCTTTCTTAGTACCAAGTGCCCGCAACAAATCAAGTCCAAATAAACTCCAACAATATTCAATGACATAGCAGCAGAGGAGTTCTAATGGATATGCAACGAGCAGCACATTGACAACACCTACAAGGAACTTGAAACATGTTTGTATTATATATATCTTAAAAACAGGATTTAAGCCATGTCCTAAGCAAGCAGCAACTAATTTATAATTGATGCATACCATTCATGCTCTCACACTGACATCACACAAAGTAGTGGCCAGTCCAGGTCGATTGTCCTTGAAATTGCTCAGGCAGTGGAGTAAATTGTTGATTTCCAGCAGTGAACTGTTGCTGAGGCTGCAGCTGCTGATTATGATGAAATTTTGAGAGTTCAGCAGTGTGATAATCTTGCCACCCATTTTGTTTCTCCCTATAAGGTGGCACAGGTGGGACTTGTTTCCCGGGGAAGGGAAAGCTGACTGTCCCCCCCAAGCCGTTATTGTTAATGACCTGCTGGGAATTTGAATGGGAATAAGTAAGAGGACCATTAGAACCCAAGCCTTTGGTTGATGAAGGCAACTGATATCCATCCAACCAACTGTAGTTATCCATCAGCAGATTCCCACTGACAGAATCTGAAATATTACTTTTATTAGCTTGATTAGAAGGAAGGGCACTAAAACCAGGGGGAGGTCCAAGGTGCCTAGCAGGCCGACTGACAGCTTTACTTAAGCCAGCATTTGCAGTCGATGTATTCACAGCCCCATTATCACTCAAAATTACAGAAGTTGCAACAGCATCAACTTTAGACGGTATCACAGATTCTGGAGCTTTTGAGAGACCATGAAACAAGGCAGTAGTAGCAGCACTGAGGAATTGTTGTTGGGTGGGAACAAGAAGTGATCCATGATTGGAGATGCGTGCAGCTTCCTGTAAATCAGGTTTCATCACATAACCATTCTCCAAGAAGGTGAGACCTTTTAAACTCTTAGCAACAGAAATTTCCTCTAACCACCTTGAAGAATGTGGCTGAACTGCTTGTAGGTGTTTAGGCAACATACCACTAACAGAAACAGGCATGTTCAAATTTGCATCGAAAACAGTTTGATGGTTTGGATTATTTAAGGGGTTTGATATAGTGTTTGCATGAAATTCTTTATCTCCACCAGAACCTTTATGAACAGGTTCCAAGCCTTCAGGATTTGTCCATGTTGAAACAACCACCTCAGCTGGTTTCTCAGATGCCATAGGCTTAAAAACTATAACTTCGTCATCCTCATCTCCCTCCACATACTGATGTTGATTTGGCAGTACAATTCCAGCCTTAAGTTTGCCTGCGGGATTTTCTTGCACCAGATCTTCTGCATTAGGCATGCCTGAATATGTGGCGGTAACAAAATCATCAACTGTTTTAGGCTCCACACCAATTACAAATTTCCTCCCCTTTGAGTCAAAATAAACCACATTCTGATTAACCCTGACAACATTTGCTAAAGCCTTTCCAGCAGATACAATCCTTCTGACCCGATCTTTTCTTTCCTTGTCACTCTCACTTCCAAGGGAATGCTTCCTTGAAAAGTTCAGGATGGTTTGTGCAGGAAGAAGTGGAAGGAATCCCCTTAACTCAAAATCCTCCCACAAAGCAAACCTGCTGTCAGTTTCTCCTTCTTCATACCTGCTCATGTTATTAAAGCAAGTATTTTCTTCATCATCCTCGATAGATATTGGCCCAGCTGAAAGTATCTTGTTCAAGAAGGATATACAATGATTCCAAAATTTTGATCTGACCATCGTTTGGCTCTCATCTGCATCACTGCCAGCAACAAAATCTGGATAACATGCCAACCATTCCACAAAAACCAAGATGCCTGGCAGAAGATAACTTGAGGAAGGTTCACACAGCTGCATGCATCTTTCTACAATGTATCCCATCAGCTCAAAAGCTGCAGTAAATGCTTTCTGAAGTAGAACAGCACGCTGTACTATTTCCGAATAAGTTTGACCTTCAGATTCTCTATTCACATTATGTACCGTAAAAATAAGAATGGACACAATTCTGACAATTGCAAGTCCATTTTCAAGAGTGTCAGTGCCAAAGTTCAGTTCATCATTTTGTCCTCCAGACAGAAGCTCCCGCAGGTCAGCACTAACCAGAGACAGAACTTCAGTGAAGGTCTCAAGGCTATCAACATGGGAAAAGAGACAAATTAGGAAAAAAATGAGCGCATGGATCAATATCATTTAGTATAATGCAAAATGGAGTCGTGTGCAAAGAAAGGAAAAAAATCACAGAATAATTACCTAGTCCGTGTGAACAAGATTCCATTTAGACGAACAAATCTAGTGCAGAAGTTTTTGAATCTCTCGTGTACATTAGATGCTCCATCTTTTCTAGGGCTAGCTTCTACACCACTACTCCTTACTGCCAGTTTAGTTTCCACTTTTCCGCTTCCTTTACCAGTTAACCTCCCAGAAGATTCTTTCACTGCAAGTGCTTTGACATCACCAGGAAGCTGAGAGTAGCTTTGACGATTCTATTAAAAGAATATCCGTTTAGAATAACATAAGACAATTACTTACAGGATCACCTATTATAGCCCAAAAGAATAGAATACAAAGGAAATGGGCCAAGACCACATCGCCAGAATACAGATAAAGAAAATCAAGGAAGGCTCATTATGCTTCTTCCCCCACACTCAAGACATAAACATACTTTTAGACCAACAGAAATTTAAAACTTTCTATTTTGTGATGCCGTTAGGTTTAAGTATCAAATAGTAAGACAGGTTCAAATGGCTGAATTTGAATATCATAATAATACTTCAGTGTTCAGGCCATCATCAATATATAAAGAATGTCAGTCAAGATATATGATATTTTCATGATAAAAGGATCTATTACAAAATCAACACATTTGAAATACCTTCTCAAATGCAACAATCAAATTCTCTCTGGCAGTTGTAAATGGACTCTCCACAGCCAGACTCCGGAAATACCGATAAATAGTCACTAGCTCATCCCCAGAATATGAGGCCAACAGGGCAAGCTGAAAAGAAAAAAAATTATCAAACTGGAGTACAATAAACATTATCGTCAATCCAGAAAAAGTGAGATATAAACAGCAAGGTAAATCAGAACATATAAAGAAATGGCAGCAACCTGATGGTGGGGATTCCCGCTTGAGGGACAAAGAGATGCAGCTTGTAAGTAGTAACTAGATGCTGCTGCAAACTCACGATTTACGGAGTCTCCTTCACCATACAGTCCTTTGTAGCGAGCAAGATCACCCAAATATATCAGACAACGGTGACAGGATATTAAACCTTTCTTCATTTCTGCAGATTTCTTCCCATCCTTTTCCATGACAATTCGATTGTCTGAATCCTCAAAGTGACCAAGTGCAAGACCATGCTTCGCTCTTATTTTCATAATAAGATCGTGGTAAAATCCAGTTGCTTCTGAAAGGAAGGTCTTAAACTGCAGCCTTATTTTAGTTATCCTATCAGGTCGTGCAGGGGTCTTCATCCCCTGCGTTGAATTTGAGTTTATGGAAGAAAGAGCTGCACTAATGTATGCCCTCAACTCCTCAATCCGCTTGTAATGCAACTGCCACAAGGCATACTCAATATTGTGCTGCTCAGCAAAGGCATGGTCCTCAAGGATTATAGCTTCATAGTTCTCACGCATTTGTTGCCAGGCATTTGGATCTGATGGGACCCGCGCCTGAGCTGACCTCCGGCGCTGCTTCTCCAATTCAAGGTTCTGAGTTATCAATAAATCCATATATTACACAAAGTACCTTCAGGATTCATCCCTCAAAAATAACTTTGTTATGCATTGATTTGAGGGAATAAGAAGATATCCATTGCAAAAACAGAAAAATAAGGCTTACACAATTTTAGCAATTTAAGATAACAAGATATTTTGTTAGTTGCTACATTTGTTGTGTAAGGCTAAACAACACAAGTTACATATTTCATAAATAATGTGAATTTTAAAACAAAGAAGCTCATAATTTTAAGTAGGCTTTTGAAATCATTAGTTTCGTTAATTAATCAATCCAAAAGAGAGTGGAGGCCTCTTACAAAAGGGTGCAATAATATATTTTCAAATGGTTTATTTTTTGTAAATAAATCAATATTTCAACAAAGACCCAAGAACAATAGAGCACCAGAATAAAGAATCCAAAATATTCAAGACACCTAAATAACAAATATACAAATGGGTGCAACTGTTGTCAAAAAGGCCCATTATGGCACCTGACCAATGAAGGTTGGTAATGGTAAAGGGCCACAAAGTACTAAATTATCCAACAGTCCTAATGGCAAATAGTTTTCACGGGAGTTAACTGATAACAAGATATAGTCTTTGTCTTGATGAATATGCTTTTTACTATTAACATGGACAGATTTTTCAATTGAGGAGAGACAAATTCTTCAAAATCATACTTCCCAAAAGCATGTAAGTAACAGTGATCAAATTTTGTAAATCGTTTTGCTTAGCAAAAATGTGAGATTTAGATGGATAATTCTCTGTTTGGTTATCTTGTAAGTTTACCGCATAGTAATGACCAAGAATAAACACAAAATACCTTGTCATAAAGGCGTTGCGCACGCTCCCATGATGAAGGAGCAGACATTTTATCCATCTATATAATCATCATCCATTCTATTTTGTTGATCGAACTCAGGCTACAGTAAACATAAAAAAAGAAAATTTAGACAAAATCTCAGCTGTAATATATGAGTCACAATCTACTTAAATGGAAAAAAAGGTATCTTGCACACTGTGTTACGGATCCTGAATCCATACAACCCATTTCCACATCATGAATCATATTATACGATCGGGCAACAAATTGATGAATAACATCAAAAAAATCAAATTATTATGTACCTGCAATATGAATCAAATGCACAGGACGGAAAATTTAAAGTTAAAAAGACTAGTGTCACATATTGTTCTAGGCCAGTGATTTTGAAATCATAATTTTAGTTGCAAAAATATTATTACAATAATGTCTATTGAACAAAACCATGTACATGATCATAGTCTTCAGATAATGAATTTTTATTACAAGAAAGTCACCCAGGAGGCATCAGTGTATTATTGGTCTTGAAATAAACATAGACACTGAATTTTCCCCTCCACGCTGCAAATAATTGCTTACGCATGTCAATACTATTAATGCCTATTGTGACCAGGCAAAAATTTGGTAACCCTAATCAGTACCCCATGAAAGTGTAACTCGAAAGAATTGTTTCTAAACTGATGTCATGCTCATAGATCTATGTGCTCCTTGTGACCATTATTAGTTCAAACCACCAAGAGGGGGAAAAAAATAAACAAACACGACCTTCAACCCTCAGTTCTTCATCTTGATATAAACAAACCGGATCAAAGTTAACCATAAGGTTCTTATACCAACATGGCTGTAACTAGACTGCCAAACGTCGTACAGAATGAGATATTCTATGGTAAATTAGAAAAATAATAGTAGTCATGTGATCACGTCAGAGATGGGACCCAATAAAAGTAAGTTGACCAGTCCACATGACTATTTCTCGTTCTCAATGGTTTGGACTACCAAGATGGGTAGACTAAGAACACAACTTTTACGAGCCAATGCATCAAAAACTCAAAAAGGATCTCAATACTCGGACAAAATAAAATTCCGTCCATCACATACACATTCAGCCATCATCTGATTAACGCTGTACACACGAGATCAAATTAATGAAAAAAAAGGAACAAAGGAAAGGAACAAGACAATTGTAATGATTATCGGTAACTCCAGAAACACTATGGTCTTCTGCATATATATAATTAAATTTCCACCTTAAGTTGGAAACAAATCGTTATGCGGAAATAATAGACTAAAAATTTCCTAGAAGAACCCTTCATTCAGTCCTCAGCCGCAGAAAATAAGGGCAATTATACAATTTGAAAGGGTAAATATTAAATTCTACCGTTCGGGTAGGACCGTATTAACACCAGATCCAATAAAGCCATATCATATAGCTAAAACATTCATCTCTAAGATTTCCCCCGTGGAAGACGTATGAATACAAAAATAATAACTGAAGTTTTCCAACAGAAAAGTATTACCAAAAACTCACCTCTTAAATCAAATCCACGAAGACACCAGGATCACACCATAGAATTGATTTCTGAGAAGATATAGATAAGAAGGAACGCCCTCGCTAGGGTTTCGTCGGATGAGACCCAGGGAGAAGGAAGAGGGGAAGGACGAGAACCGGGGGCGGTGGAAGAAGAGACAGAGAGGCGTGGTTTTCTGGGTTCGGGTCCAAAGTCCAAACTAGATCTTGTGGGCGGCGAAACCGAACACTAAACGACCTCGTTTAGACTAGGACCTTTTTGCCCTTTGCTCATTTGTATTGAACAGCCCCGAGTCCTCACCTCCTTCATCCGCCAAAGGGGAAAGACTGAGAGAGCCTAATTATTGGTGATTTGCGAAGCCCTTTGTTCTTTTAACCAAAATAATAATAATAATAATAAAACAAAAGAACGAAATTGGAATTTTGGCCTAAAACACAAGAAAAAAGTTAACCTGAGTTGAGTTGAGATTTTACCACACATTTTCATAGACTTAAAAAATATTATTAGAACATACAAATTATTTTTTTTTTATAGTTTTGTGCATTTGTTTTTAAAAGAAATTTGCAAGAGTTTATTAGTTATGCCCTGAGTTTTTATTTGATCTTTTAAAAATATTATATTCTATTAAGTTAGAGACTTAGAGCCAAAATTTTCCTTCACAGTTAACACTAATATACTAAAAAAACTCACTTAGTCGCTTGGAATTAAATTAATTTATGGATATTAATAATTATAATAAAAACAAAGCTTAAGTCAAGATGTTTATAGTAGCATTTATTGGGTCAAGTTCTCCAATCAAATCTTATCACATGGACTATTCTTAAAATAAAAATTCATATTATAAAAATTTAAAATTGTGTTAAATCATTATTAATAATAAGATCACACATGAAAAAATATGATTGGAGAACTTGACTTAGTGATGTGGACGAATCTTCCAAAGTCACTCTTCTCTCTTGTACCTTGCTTATTATGCTTTGGCCATCATCACTATCTTGTAACGGGGAAACTTAATCTCTTTTGCAGCTTCTTATATGTGGCTACTCCTTGTTGCCTCTTGTGATACTCTTTCTTCTTATTTCTAAATATCGGGGTGATGTATTTTTTTTTTATATTTGTGTTTTGAAAACATTGTAATGTTGTGGCTATTGTTTAAATATCAAATCCATTGTTGTTGAGTTGATCCTGCAATAAGTGTGTGTTTGGTACCACTTTTTCTCCCAAATAAGCCCGTTTTTATTAAGAAAAAGCCCAACTAAAACGGATTTTCTTTTTTGAGTGTTTGGAGGAGCATTTTTAAGTTGGGTCACATTTTTAAAAAGCCCCTTATTTAAAAAACCCTATCTACCTACTTATCCCACCAACTTTTTTTTTTTTTGGTCAAAAACCAATTTGCACCGCATGGACATTCCTGGTAGGACCACTAATTGTATCTTTTGTTCATTTTGGGTGGACTCAAAAACTAAAAGCAGGCATATCTCTACCTCCCTGTCCTGATATGATATTGACGCCTTTGGGCGCCAAAATATTTTTCAACCCCTACCCTTTTTTGTTTTCCTATATTTCAATCAAAAAAATGTCTATAAATAATTATGTAAGACGTTTAGGTTTATTTAAATGCTTGAATATGATTCTAGGGTTGTTTGAGATCGGGAAATCACATTTCCGATCCTGATCCAAAAAAGTGTTCGAGAAGGAGTTTTATTTCCGATTCCGATGCCGAGAATTTTCCTTTTGAACAGGACGGAAAATTTTTCGGAATTCCTGATTCTGAATTTCCTTTTTTTAAAAAAAAATCTCTATATTAATTTTTTTGTTGAGTTTCTTTTAGTCCAGTACAAATATATAATTTGTCTAATATCATATTGTTACTGTTGGATATTGCATATATGATCTATCTAAAATTTGAAAAATATACAAATGCCTTTCATGTTTTTACTTTTAAAAACGCACTTATAAAAATTGCTAATCCAAACACGTTTTGAGTTATAAAAAATCACTTATTCAACCGCTAATCCAAACATAAATCACGTTACAAATATTGACTTATTTATGAAGTCATTTTTTAATAAACCCGAATTATATAAGTCATTTTTCCTACCGCTATCTCAAACACACCCTAAGTCGGTAACCAAAACATTTGATGCTTTCATTAAGAGTCAATAATGGTGGAAAACACCAAACTCAAGGAACTACAAGCAGATATGAAGAAAACCAATTAGCTCATCGAATATGCCAAATGTTGTTTTGATCATATTGAATGATTTGTTGAAAATGTTTGTCCAATTAATAGATAACCTCAACCAATAAGCTTCCATGGAGCAAGATCAAATGACCTGCAATTCTTCGCGTATTGATCAAATTAAGGCTCTAATTGCTTGAAGGAATCAGTATGAATCTTCTTGACTTGACCAAATGGAAAACTGCAACTCATTAGGGTTAGGAGTTGCTTGGGATTAGAAGATGGAGGACTATCTTCTCATACCATGGGAAAAACAACTACACATTCTTCAACACCACTAGCACTATCGCCTACCATTTTTAAAAGGTCTTCTAGAATGTATTTTTAGTTCTTTTTTACAAGATGTTTTGACATGTTTAACAAGCATTAAATGTTTTGGGTTAATATAATATTTGGTTCTTCTAGTTTCAAACCATGTGTTTTAGTCCCTCAAGGTGCAAAATGGTCTAGATTTTTATTGAATTATAAGGGCATTTTTAAAATAATGAAACTTTGGGAATCAAAACCTATGGTTTGAAACTTGAAGCACCGAAATCTATGGTTTGATACCGGTGATGGCGACCACCATGGTAGACATGACGGCGAAGTGGTCAAAGAGTGGCGGTGAAGTGGAAATCAAAGTCTCTAAGTGGTTTCAGACGTTAATAGAAGATGTCATCACCAGAATTGGCTTCGGAAGCAGCTATGAAGACGGCAAAGCCATCTTCAAACTCCAAGGTCAACAAATGGTCATCACCGTTGATGCCTTTCATAAAGTTTTCATCCCAGGTTACGGGTAACAACCATATACTAGTATAATACTACCTTCCATTTTAAATATAAGACTCAATTGAATTTTTCTTAAAGAAAGTAAAAAAGTTCAGTAAGTTATTTAATCATATCATATGTTACATATCATTAGATTATATATCAGTTTATAAGTTAAACAAATTAGTTTGGAGAAAAGCAATAAATATAAGCACTTTAAAATAATTTAATTAGCTTCCTTAATCTCTATAGAAAAAAAGTCAACTAGTCATATATTTAGGATCAAATATAATACCTCCATTAACTGCTTCTTTTACAAATGAATATACACATAGCTCAATTCCTTAAATTGTGTTGGGTGGGTATATATAGATTCATTTTGACAAGGAGGGATATAAGATCATGGAAGCTGGACAAGGAGGTAAAGAGATCAGTGGTGAAATTGATAGAGAAGCGAAGGGCGAGAGAGGAGGAGAACAGAGTATCATTAAGGGATTTGTCAGGATTGATAATGAAAGTGGAGTGCTAAAAGGTGACGACGGAGGACATGGTAGAGGAGTGCAAGAGCTTCTTCTTCGCAGGGAAACACACAACATTAGACCTTCTGACATGGACCACCATCCTCCTTGCTATGCCTCCTCAGTGGCAACTCCTCGCATGTGACAAGGTGCTTCGAGCATGTGTTTTAAACCAAAACCTATGGTTTGAAACTTGAAGGTATGCTCGGTGTGGGTGTTTGTGTTGTGGGGGTTTAGGGTTTCCTTTTGGGGGTGTGTGTTGTGGTGGGGATGGATATATGCGATGTCAGGAATGTCAGGGAAGATGGAGGATTTAGGGATAGCATTGACGAGTTTGAAGGCTTTGATGTTATGGATGGAAGATTGCAATCAAGATGGTGAATCTTGAGTTTCAAGGCTTCTTCTTGTCAAGCCTGATCGGGTAAGTCTTTTGCTTTTAATATTTCTCATCTATTTGGACGGGTGGTACGTAGATTTTGGTGGTTGTTCATTGACCTGATGGTGTTTGGTTAGGACAAGGTCAGTGGTGTAGATGGGTGTTGCAGGTGGCCAATATGATGTTGTTGCTAGTATTGGTGCTCTACACCTTACGGTCAATAGACGTGAGGTACTTTCAAGCTGCTGATTAGTGGTTTAACGAACTCCCATCTCTTGTTTTCGATGCGTTTTGTGGATTTTCTTTGCCTACTTTTGGCGAGTTCATAGAAGTTTATTTCTCCATTCCAACAACGGCACACTAGTTTCCTATTTTCTTATATTGGGTAGGGTGGGTGCATGACAACTATGTTCTTTAGGTTTAGGGTTTCTTTTATTTGGGCTTAGGCCTTTTTATGTTTTGATCCATTAATCAATAAATACAAGGGGATTTAGTTTAGATTCATTAATCAATAAATATAATTTATTGATGATTATTTTTAATTCCTTTTTTTAATTCCTAATTCGGTTCTAATCTGTTTGGTTTATGTTTTTACATTGTGATTCATTATAGGCATTTGAACTTTTGAGTGCAAGAAATATTAATTTAAATTTAGAGAATTTCAAAGTCTTTATAAAAATCTCTCTCTCTTAAGTCTTAACGTTGCATGCTCTTGAAAACATACAAGTGAGCAAAAAAAGAAGAAGAAGAAGAAGACATGTATAGGTGCCCACACTTATAACCGATTTCATAGGCATCACCAATTACCTATTAGCTATTGTTTGATTATAGGTCTTACTTCTTATTTTTAACTAAAAAGGATTTGGGCCTATAATGACTTTATAGGCATTACCGATTTAGAAAGCCAGCCTCAAGATATTTGATGAAATCCCAAATGCTCACTTTTATTTTTTTCAAGAGCATACAAGAGATTTGAGGTAATAGGTAATAGGTCTGTGCAAATCGGTAATGCCTATGAAATCAATAAAATCATTGTAGGATTTGGGTAATAGGTCTGTCTTCGTAGTTTGAACTACCAAAATGAAACAAGGCAAAACCAAGTTAGTATTTGGGCCTTTCATCAAATCTCGTGAGGCTGTCTTTGCAGGTGCATCCATATCTTTGTCCATCACAGTAGCCAATCTTCACTTCTTTCTTTTCCGAAATATACGTGATACTTCTTTGATATTTAATATAAGATATATTTAAAAAATTAAACTTGATCTTAAATATAAGACATTTTTTTCTTTATTTATTTTTATTTATGCTCCCTCAATACTAACTAAGGCGGGTAGGAATAGGGGAATTATGGAGTATGATTAGAGTGTTATAGAAAATACAAGTCATATTAACTAACTCAACTAACTTCCTTAATCTAATCAAAGTAGATAAATATATCTTATATTAAAGACCGGAAGAAGCAGGAATAACCAAACTTGAAACAGGATGCTATGCCCAAAAGAATAAGGATCGAAGCACTCAAATCTAACGATGCTAGTTGGAAGAAAAAGCGAGAAGATTTTAGTGACCGTGATGAGACAGATGCACATCCTCCACCATTGGAAGAAAATGATCCTTGTTTAATGAATCTTGAAGAGAGACAAGAGTGGAGGCAGAAAATTAGAGATGTGATTCGTATGCACCCAAATATTCAAGAGGAGGTAGGCCCCGTCGAGTTCCCCAGAAATAATGGATATTATATTGCATCAAGGAAAATCCGTACATCAAGCATAAGCCTCATGTCCTTTTTTTTTTATACATAAATTTTAGGAAAGGGGTTGGGCTTACTCATTATCCAAGGGCAGGGCGAAATTTCCCTTTCTCATAGGTCATACAAATGTTAGGCAGGGCGAACCGTCAATTACCCTCAGGCGTTTACCTAGGCACCCAAGAGCTATGATGCCTCCCCAAACGCCGCAGTGGAGACACTTTGTACTACTCCCAATAATTGAACATGTGCCAAAGCGGACAACCAAGCACAAAGTCCAACCCCCTCGCCACTCAACCCACGGAAGATGGGTTAAGCCTCATGTCCTATATAGGGTATGTTTGGTTGAGCGATTTGATTGCTTATAAGTTGCTTTTTAATAGTGATTTACGGTATACGAAGTAAGTATGTGAGAGGAGTTGTGTCTCGATTTACGTAAAAAGCAACTTATAAGTTTTTATAAGTTGAAACAAACATGCTTATATACACAACTCCTAACAAACAAGACATGTCCTAATGGGCCTGAGGCCACACGGCCCAAACAATAAAAGCAATAATCCTAAGCCTATTTCTATACAGACCCTGCTGAGAAAAAGTAAAAAATGCAAAAGCTTCTGAAGATGCTGATGGGTGGGGATTCAACTTGGGACAGTTGTTTTGACAAGATTACCATTAAGAACAACAAAAAGAAGGCTGATGATGATGAAATAGTATGGCAAAATGGTAATTATTGTACACAACCGATATAAAAGGCTTGTTTTACTTTCTGTCTCTGTCTATAGGTTTCATCTCAGCTTGGTTCAAATAGGGCCAAAAACATAAGCTCAAGCCCTTGATTTAAATTAGATTTACACAGTATTTTTCCCTTACACCCTTAGCCAATATATTCCCCCCCTACTTTCTTATCGTCATATTCTCCAATTCTTCAAAATACTTCTTTATTTGGTGTGCCACAGGTAGAGAGCATCTAATATTATTTGTATACGCCTAGTTGTAGCATGACATACATCTATATACCACCTGCCCCTTATTATAAATCTAATTAGTCAAAAAAAAATTTGTCCTAAATGCACGTCCGCCATTAGAGTTATTGATGCTTCCAATTTTATCCTAAATGAAAATGTAGGTGAGAGAATATGTGTAGAATATTTTTTTCAATACTCAATATTAAACAAGGGCAAATTTGGAAAGTCTATCAATTTAAGACATATTAAATATTTTAACTTCCATTTTTTAATATGTGAGATTTGGTCAAATTAGACTTATAATAAAGACCAGGGCGGTACTCCTCCGGTCCTTAATATAAGACATATTTGGGAAGTTGATCTTGGTCCTAAATATAAAACATAGTTTTCATATTTGTCATTCTTTTCCTAATTTACTCCTATTGATACCCCTTAACAATAATCAAGGAGGAGATCGAATGAGTGAATTAGAGTGAATTAAGGAAGATGACTAAGGTGTTTTAAAAAATATATATCATATCAACTAACTAAACCAATTTCCTTAATTTAATCAAATTAGATAAATATGTCTTATATTAAGGATTGGACGAATATTGTATTTCTAATCATACACAAACTCAAGTCAAATGCTCACTTTTATTAAGTTTTTCTAGGCAAAAGGAGAATGAAAGAATTCTAAATGAAATGGAGAAGGCCGTTAATCATGGTAATAGAACCTGGACCAAACCGGGCAGCCCGGTCTGGTCTGGAATTTTTTATTTTTTAAAATCAATTATTTTTAAAATTTTTCTTCAGAATTTCATATTAATAAGCCTAAAATCTTTAATTTCTCATTGATTTGGTCTTGAGTTAGCTCCAGTTTGATTCCGGTCTGACCCACTGACCTTTAACTAAGTACTCTAACCGGTTTAGTAACCGATCCAGGTTTAATTACCTTGCCATTAATATTATATGGAACTGCAGATTGCCGTCGCCAAGAGGAAGCAAAGCATGACAATAATAAATGCCTCTGATTGCTGCTTGCTCATGACATCCATAATTTTCCATCTCATAATTTTATGTCATCTCTCAGTGTGTTGCAGTTGATGTGGTTGTTGAGACTGAACTGGTTCCTGTGCGCCAAATAAAATTATAGTGAGTATTGCGTAGGTTATCAGTCTCTTGAACAAAACATGACAAGTGAGTTTCTTAAAGCTCAAAACTACATGATTAGATTTCTCTCCGGGCGCTCCATTTTTATGGAGAAAGAGCTTTACTTCTGGAATGTGGATTAGTTTTTTGAAAGTGATATTACAATATACGAGATAAGTATATGGGAAAAATTTTGTCTCAACTTACATGAAAGTATTTTTGATAAGATAATCAAAACAAGCTCGTTCTTCTCAGCTAACCAGACTTAACTTTTCCTTTTGATGGTCACAGGGATTCGAAATGCAGATGAGTTGTCAAAAATGATGGCATTCTTCTATTACGGAGCAGCAAAACCATCCCTTTTAAATAACATTACAAATTTCCAACAAGACATTCCTTCGCTTCCTATGAATGATAGTCCAGTCTCTTGAAGACATTGTCATTTTATACAGTTTTGTCAGAAATGCAAGAAATATACATAGCTCCTTTGATTGTTGTATATACCACTCTAATCTTTTTTATAAGTATAATTTTCTAATTATCATATATTAAAGAAAGTTAGTCAACTCATTAAATATGCCCTAAATTGAAGCATTTTCCTAATTTTATACTCATTTATGAATAATATTCCCAACTCTCTCTCTCTCATCTTTCTCTCTTTTTAATATGAATTAATTCATTTTTTATTACATTTAATAGGGGTAAAATTGTAACACTTTCATTAATTACCCTCTAGGTGGACTTATAATAAGAGTAGAACATTTTTCCCAAACTAAACTTATAAAAAGAACCAAGGTGGTTTGCCAAATAAGAGAGGAGGGAAAAGGAAGGATGTAGAGGAAGAAAGAAAGCAAGTAGTTTGCCAAAATAAGATAGGAGTTATTAGATACTCGTATTTTTTAAAAAAAAAAGATAAATAAATACTATATGAACTTTTAAAACTCAGAAAAGTCTGTTAATACTTATAAAAAATAAAAAGGTCATGTAGTAAAAATCTGGAATTTTGAGGTTTATGTGTTTTTATCAAAATGTCCTCATCTTTCTTCTTTCTATTTCTCACTTCCTTCTCTCTTCTCTTTCTATGTTCTATTCTCTCTTTGCTTTCTGCCTCTGTCAAATTTCATTAGAGAAGATGATGAATAGTGCTTCCTTTGCCTCCCTTTGTAAGCCGTCAAACCTGGGAAAGAAGATTTAAAATAGGTCCCATGGAGGCGTTCTCAGAGCTAATATGGTTTCTAGCACTGCCACCAACTACGCCCTCACCCTCACCAATGTTGCTAAGGCCAAAGATGGCCTCAACTCTACAACCATTGAAATCAAGAAAATAAAGGAAATCCGATAAAGGAAGATCCTGAACATTTTGGTGAATGTGAAGACGATCGATCTTATCAAGGAATAAGCAACTAAGTACTAACGATTTGATCAACATGGTGCTTGCGGTCATAAGGCCGGTGGTGAAGTTTCTCATTCCCCTTTTGTCTTCCCTCTTTAGCTCTTCTGTTTCCATCACCATGCTTGAACTCAATTGCTATATACTTCACTGTTTATTTTGAGAATCTCTTTAGTTTGGTTTACTTGATTGCTATCTACTTCACTTTTTATTTTGAGAATCTCTTTGATTTGGTTTTTCTCTAGTGCTGGAGTTCATTAACTGCTGGGTATGCAAGGGAAGAAGGTTGAAGAAGAATTTTGAGCTGTGGCTAATTGAGTAATGAGATTGACTAAAAGAGTAATGGTTTTGACAAAATTCATAAATACTGACAATTTGAGTTGTGCCCAATTGAGTAATGGGATTGAAGAAATGAATAGTGATATTGATGAAATCTGTAATGGTTTTGAAAAAATCAATAAGTACTAATAAAATGGGTAAAAAGATTGACAAAAAGTTTTGGATTGTGATAAATTGAGTAATGAGATTGACTAAAAGAGTAAGGGCCCGTTTGGTACGCTGGAATTGATTTTGATGGATATGGATATGGATATGGAAATGGAAATGGAAATGGGGACTAAAAGTATGTTTGGTATGTCATGGAAATGAGATCTAATTTTTGTATAAAAATACCAAAATGTCCTTCAATTTTTTATTTTTTATTTTTTTGTAAAGGTAGTGGAGGGTAATAGATGAAAATGATCTTATGAAATTATAAATCTTAAGGGTAAAATGAGAATTCCATGGAATTTGTTACAATTCCATGGGGTATATGATGGAAGCTTAATTCCATCAATTTGATGGAATTGGCTCTTCCATGGAGGCCAATTCCATCATACCAAACATACTTCAGCATGGAAATGAATTCCATTTCCATTTCCACCCACCTCAATTCAAGCGTACCAAACAGGCCCTAATGTTTTTGATAAAATCCTTAAGTACTGACAATATATGTAAAATGATTGACAAAGAGTTTTGAGTTGTGACCAGTTGAGTAATAAGATTAATTAAAAGAGTAATAGTTTTGATAAAATCTATAAGTACTAACAATATATGTAAATGGATTGATAGAGTTTTGGGTCGTGACCAGTTGAATAATGAGATTGACTGAAAAAAATAATAGTTTTGACAAAATTTATAAGTACAAACAACATGTGTAAAAGAATTGACAAAGAGTTTTGGGTTGTGACCAGTTGAGTAATGAGATTGATTTAAAGAATAATGGTTTTGACAAAATCAATGAGTACTGATAATATGTGTAAAAGAATTAAGTAGTGAGATTTTTTGGTCTTTTCTCCCAAATATGAAAAACCCATATTCTCACCCCATTTCCTCTTTGTCCTTTGCATATGTTGAGGGACTTTTTTAGGTTTTGAAAGTTGAAATAATATTTATTTGTCTTTTTTCCTATTTTTTAATTATAATAAATTAATTTAATTCTAAATAAATTAGAGGTGTTAGAATTTATAAGGGTGAAATATCTTCTATATTTTAAAATTTAATTTTTTTTTAAAAAAATCTTGATAAAGTTAAAGGACCCAATCAAAAGTTTTAGTAAAATCAAAGGTCTGATAATAAATTTTTGCCTATTTATTTTGTTTCTTAAATCACTTCTAACAATTAAGAAAAGGAAAATACTTAGATCAAATTCTTTATATTTATACCGTCAAGTTTTCCAATCACATGTGACCCTGTGTTTTATTTTTATATTATTATCATTTAATTATAAACTCATATGAAAAAAATAAAATACGTGATTATATGTTATTGAAGAACTTGATATAATGGATATAAGGAATTTGATGTAAGTATAGTCCCCAACAAAAGTGTCTTAGTTTTTAAATCTTACGTTGGATAATATTTGACTTGGATCAACAATATTGGATATGAACAATTTGTCTAAAATAATTAATAAAAGAAAGACTGTTGCGTATAATTTTTTTGACATGACATGGACTCATAATTTTAATGTATGTTTGTGATAATGGTTGAAAAAATGATTTATTATGATTATGATTTATTAAAAATTAGTAAATTACTTTATAAAAAAGTCAGTTAGTTAGATTCATTTCTTTTGCTTCTCATCCAAGTTAGAAAAATTATAAATGCTCTCGTTAGTCTATTGGCCGAACAACATCATAGCCATAATGTCATTTTTATTTTCTTACTAAAAATCATCTGAATAGAGGAAAAATCAGCATAAAAAACGAACGAACGGCGAACAAGCAAGCAGAACGTGAAATTTACACAAGCTCGTCGTCCCGTGCCCTGATTCTCTCTCATTTAGTTATTACCGTTTGCGAATCCGAACCCCAGCGTTCTCATCTTAACTAGGACCACCTTCCGGTGACGATCTGCGGTGTAGTTCGGTGACTTTACGGCAACAGGTGAGCTCTCGCTCTATTGCTTTCTTCGTTTCTTTCTCTATTTGAATCTTAAACGTGTCTTTGGTCGTATTCCTTTTGGTGCAGAAAGTAAGATTTAAGATCCAAACGGTTTTGTTACCTTCATCTTGGTTTAACTCTTCAATACCGGTTTTAGTTACTGGTAATTTTTGATCAGGACACTTTCTCCCATGTGATATATTGTTCAACTGGTTTCTGGTCATTTCATTTTATAAGATTTGTTTGTTTCTGTTTTTTTGTTTATAGAGTAGTACAGAAAACTTTGAGAATATTATACGCGACGTGCAGTAGATCTATTATTTTGTACTGTATTAATTTAGAAGAATTAATTCATAATTTCTAGGATTGCTCTAATTTTCTTGAGGATCGAGAGAACCCGCTGCGCCCCGGGGGGGGGGGCAGTGGTGTAAAGGCGAGATGCTATCAACTTTTTAACCCTGGATTGGCTTCCTAAAGTTGCGAGTTTGAATCATAGGATGAACATTTTTTAATTTGCATATGAATACTTGCTTTCAATTCGGGGCATTATCAGTCGTGACATGTTTATGATCATTCTAGGTGTATAATTATGGGATTCAAATCCTATTAAATTATAAATATACTAATTTTAGGTTATTAATGCCTTTCCAAAATGTTGAAAAACCTGAAACTACTCTTACAGAATGCACTAACCCTAGAGAATAGTCCTTATATGATTTATTTGTCATGTTCTCTGTGTGTGTGTGTGTTTGAACTACAGGATTGTATCTTTTTTTCTTCGTATGAATATTGAGTACAAACTTATTTAACTTCCCTTTGGATCACAAATATGTCTGACTGAAAGGCTGAATTAAACTCAAATAAATGTGCCCATGCGCGTCTGTGTGGGGTATCTTTGTACACTTTGATCTTATTTACTGATATTGTTTCCTGTACTTTCGCTTTGCAAGCATGCATCATATCCTGTTGAGATCTATTTCTAGATTTGAAAAGTGTTTGGTATTTATATGGAAGGCTGAACTAAAAGATTGACTTCGTTTAGACAGGATATTTACATATTTCTTTTTATAATTGTAAGGGCTTGTTTTTACATGAGTATTTCTGGATCAATATTTTCTCTGGTGGTTATAATGCTCTATCATATTTAATTAACTGTCCAAGCTGAATATTAGCTCACGTTCATATTTTAGCTTATTCTTCTTCTTTTGTTTTGTATTTCAGTGAAGGAGAAGCATTTAGACACCTGAAGCATTGGCAAAATGGTTACCTTTGAGATGAATGATCGAAAGAGTAAGTGGAGTTTCTCCTCCTCCTCTTTTCCATCAATGTTAAGTGAACACGATATTTTTTGGGGGAAGTATAATTGGATTTTGATTTATGTGGGCTAATTTATCAAGGTCTTGACCTAAATCTTCCGACCTTATGGTGCTTAAATTCCCAAATAACTGGAAATAGCTATCCTATGAAAATCGTAACATTCTAGCATTATACTTATTTGTAACCTCCATATATCTGTATAAAAAATACATATTTTAATTGATATTCTATTGGAGATTGGATATTATGATCTCAATCTGATGTAATGATCTTTCAAGTTAATTTAATACCTTGACCTTCACAAGTTTTTATGTGATGATATTCAGTTGGCCTTTGCTTATCTTATTTTTCTACCGTCATATTTCTTGGATTTCTTGCTGGGTTAACACGTTAGGTCATATTTCAAGTTAATTTAATACCGTCATATTATCTGTGCATTAGTTATTTTTCTACTTTTAGCTGGAATTTAGATACATCAGTTTCTCATGTAAAATTTTTACAGTCTTAACATTTATGTAATTTGATGTATGAAATTGGCACATGAAACAGAGATTGGATTAGGATTGACTGGCTTTGGCGTATTCTTTTCATTCCTTGGGATTCTTTTCTTCTTTGACAAGGGACTACTAGCCATGGGAAATGTAAGTTTCCTGATATTATAAGGTTATTGTTTATGTTGATCTTTTTTTTTGTTTTGTTTTGTTTTGTTTAGTGACACCTTTTCTGATGCTTTGTTATTTTGTGTCACTCAAACCAGATCCTCTTTGTGTCCGGTGTGTCCTTGACCATTGGACTAAAATCAACTTTACAATTCTTCATGAAACGGAGTAACTTCAAGGTACCTTTCTGTTGTATTTGGTGTTTTTTCACTTTATGTATCTTGCCCTCTTCGTTGACATTATTTTATCCTATCCTCTGATTTTTCTTTTGCGGGCTTTGTAGGGAACAATTTCATTTGGCAGTGGATTCTTTATTCTCATATTAGGATGGCCTATTCTGGGCATGATTCTGGAGGCTTATGGGTTCATAGTTCTCTTCAGGTTTGCTGGAATTTGATAGAAACTTTATGCTGTAATGAGTTAAAACTTTATTTACATGTTTGAAACTAATGATTGATTATGCTTTGCAGTGGTTTCTGGCCTACCTTAGCTGTCTTCTTGCAAAAGATTCCCATTCTTGGCTGGTTGTTTCAACAACCATTTGTTAGATCGGTATGTCTATGTGATGAAGTTTATTTACCTATCATTTTTAAGCCGCCATATAAGTATTTTGTTATGGAACTGTATTCATCCCTGCTATACTGCTACCCTGTATGGATGTTATACTTTGAAAACAGCAGCAACAATAACAACAAAGCCTTATCCCACTAAGTGGGGTCGGTTACATGGATTGCATAACGTCATTGTGTTCTGCTGAAAACTAGATCTTTGGATGAATTATTAACCAAAAGATCCCGTTTTATAACTTCATTGAGCGTTATACTTTGACAATCCTGGCCTATTATGGAAGTCATATATATAGTTGCTATTGATCAGGGTATCTCAAATTTCATCTAAAGTAATGCCCTTGAGCACAAATTTGAAAAACAAGTTGACCTTAAATGACAAGCTATAATCTCACATTATTGGAGCTGGAGAGTCTCAAGTTTGCCATTACTTCTGTTATAATAATTCAATTAAGAGAAAACTGTGTTTGATCTTCTGTCAAACACCAAAGCAGATTAGTTTGACCAGCTTAATTAGGTGTTGTCCAGTATGCTCACTCCTTTATTGTGTAAACCACCAAAAATGCAATGTTCTTCTCCTGCAACTCCAGCCCACTAATTGCCAAGAAACTTTTTATTTGTTGCCTCCACTATCAAGACAATGGCTATTACAGTGCTTATGACGTATGAGTCAGTGAACCATATGGAGTGAGATGTTATGGATGTAAGATTTATCCCGGAAACTTCCTTCTAATTGCTAAGCTGAAGTTCCTCACAACCGAGGAAGCTAAATACGTTTTCTTACTTTACTAAGCCTAAAAATTTTCTTTGATTGCCATTATGGGCTGAATTAAGGTGGCGTGGTCCCCCCTGATATGTGGGGAAGAACTCCTATCTTGGCTAGTGTTGTGCCATTTTTTGTCTTGAAGGTGAAACCAGAAGAAAACCATGATGTTAATTGTTGTCAAAACTTTAACTGTTACATTATTGTTGAATGATATGTGAATGCACGAGTCTTTCCATAGCATGGTATCAGATTGAAACCCTTGTCAGAACTTTAATTTGTATGCATAATTTTTGTATTGTTCTAACTGAGGTTGCTTATTTTCTGTCAATTTTCCAGTTGTTCGATCGCTACAGAAGTAAACGAGTGCCAGTGTAGGGCAAGATTCTCTTAATCATAATGTGGCAGTGAGTGCACTTGTAACTGAATGTAAAGAAAAACATACAGATGGAGGCCCAACTCTTTTAGTTCGCATCACGATGGAGGAAAATGATTGTCACTTTTATGATGATGACGATGATGATAATGCTAAGGAAATGGAAAGGGAGAAGTTTTGGCTTAGGTTTTGCTATTTTCCTTGTTTGGTCTCTCCTTTTGGTATATATGTCATGCCTAGTGGAAAATTCATTGATCAGATCGGTTGTCAGCTGTGTAACCATCCCAACTAGACAACTTTGGAGAAGCATCTATCTGTACGCAGTATTCTATTGGCATTTGTATGGCTTTCATTATAGGAATATAACTGACGAATTTTAGTGTTTTCAGACAAATTTTAGAACAAGGAATAGTTCTTGTATTACCTTGTGCATTACAGCTTGTCTTGGTGGTCCTAAATACTAAAAAACATAATTGGACAAATCGTAGAACAAGCTGACATTCCTTTCGACAAGGTCCCAAGCTAGTGACTTTTTTTTTTTTTGTTATAAAATTAAATGAAATATGCGACAGAAAACTGAAAGTTGCTCATACGTTCGACCATTGCTGATTTAATATGATTTTCCATTCAATTGTCTTGTTCAGATGTAAAGAATTTAATGTGATTCTTAGCAATCAGATTGGTCTTGTTGACTTATTAGAGAATTGGAATAATCAGCTTATAATCGCAATAATTATTAGCACCCCCGTGTAGTTTTAAGTTATGCATGTATATTAAAATAGAATGAAAAGCTTGTTCTCTTTTTATAGGGAATGCGTACTTCGTCCATGGGTGATATTCATAACATGTTATTCGTCTTAGTTATATGTGGATGAACGGATCAAAAATCTATCAAAGGGAAATTTCCTAAATGATAGTTATATTAATGCACGAGCTTAACCTATTAACTTGAAATAGTGCTAGAATCTCAACGCAAAAAGTGATCTAAACGTCACAATTTTCATGTTGCTGCACTGATCCCAGAAAGGTGGGGTCGGATATTTTAACTCCAAGGAGTCCCAAGCAATTGAACCAATCCTTGTTGACAACATCATGGTTTAACAAGCATACTTAGAGTGTGTTTGGATTCAATTAAAAAAACTATTTTGGGAAAAAACCTTGGTTTTAAGAAAAATCATCCAAACATCCCAAATTTTCTCAAACCATGGTTTTGAGAAAATCTAATTTTTTTTTTTTGCTTTTTTCCTAAATGATGGTTATATTAATGCACGAGCTTAACCTACTAACTGGCAATAGTGCTAGAATCTCAACGCAAAAAGTGATCTAAAGGTCACAATTTTCACTGATCCCAGAAAGGTGGGGTCGGATATTTTAACTCCAAGGGGTCACAAGCCACTGAACCAATCCTTGTTGACAACATCATGGTAACAAGCATACTTAGGCAAATAAATACATATCACTATGTACAAAGAAATTTGCTGAAACCAAGAGTTTCCTCACAATAAATGTTTCGTTCCACAAGATACCCCCAGCTATTGACCCAACAATAATTACACCAACCTCCAACCCCTTCCCTAAAGATAGAAGGAATTAATAAGAAGAGAAATAGACTAGCAATAGAGTAATGGCCTGATGGCCAAGAGAGAAGATTTCCTCATCCAAACACAATGATCTTTTCACTACCCAAAGAGAAAGGAAACTGAATAAGGAAACATGACACAGGACCACAAACAATAAACATATATGCAAAGAGTCTAAGAATATACAAAAAGGTCAGCACAATTCTTCCCAGATGATTTGATGAAGCATCAATTCGGCTGGTCAACTCCATAGCAATGATGATGGTCTATAGAAGAAATCTTGAGAAGCTGTCTAACCATAGTTCAAGTCAAGGTTATGCAGCTGCTCCATCAACTGGGAACGCCTTTCCTTGAAGAAATCAAAACGAGTAGTTAATTCTACAAGGGTCGAGGATGCAACAGATGGATGTCTGCCATATTCCGAAACCTGGAATAATTGATGTTATGTAAGTGCCTAACCATTTGTAAGCAGAAAAAGATTTAGCAGATTGTCCTATTGGTGATGGTTTACAGGACCAGAACACTCGAGTACTTTATACAAATAAGAGATTCATTATGATTGCAAAATGAAGAGGTTAAATCAATAAACTTGGCAATGCCATATTTGCCTAATTTTAATTCTTACCTCAGCTGCTCTTGAGGTGGAGGGTAGTGCGGTAGAATCAACAGCACAGAGCTCATCAACAGACATGCTTGTCGATGCCTCAGTACTTTTAGAATCACATGGACTATTTGAGTCAACAGGTCGCTTCCGAGAAGGCTGCCTACTGCCATTACCAGATGCCAATGCTTGTCCTTTTACCCCTCTCCATTCAGCACCCAACAAATCCTCCTGTTGAGATGAAATGTATCAACGTGAGCACTGAACTTTAAAAGCAGTTGATCAATGGAAAATCGAAAGGCATACATCCGTCTTTAAATGATCGAAGAAAAAAATTGATGTCTCACCAAATATAGAACAAGGGTGTGTGCCACATTGAGTTTTCCATGTCAATGAAAAATTCTTTTATGCTTCTGTGTGGATTGGAAAGAGGAAGAACTATTTACTATTACGAATCTCATCTCAGTTGAGGTAAGGTATGGATATTTAGCTTCACATCTAGTTACCAACTTGTTAGTCCTGCGACATTTTTTCCACCAAGTATGGATATTTACCCTTACATCTTAGTTACCAACTTGTTAATAGTTAATTTCATAAAATAATCAAAGAGTAGTTGATGAAGTAATTGATACACTTTACAATTTGAGTGGACTGAACTTGCTATCTCTGTAGCTGGATCAGAAACAGACATTCCTATTTTGCATTGTCATAGTTTGACACGATTTTTCCATTAAAAATCAGAGGGTGGAAATTAAAAAACAAAAACTGTTATTTTTCTATAATTAAGATAACTTATGGACCCAATTCTAATGGTATAATTAATCTCATCTGTGATAAATAAGTTACTACCTCCAATCCTTAATATAAGATATCATTCATAATGCTATTTACACTATGAACAAGATCTTATATTAACAACCGGAGATAGTACTTTGTAACAGAATAGGTTGCTCATTAGAAAAACAGTACTATTCGCACCAACAAAAGCAGGAGTTGACTAGAGAAAGAAAGACTAGAACATGTTTAGGCAAGAGCATGCTGAGTGATAAAGTGGACGATTATAAAGTAGGAGAAAAAGTAATTGAACAGGTATGCAAGCTCCTGCGCCTTTTCTTCCCCAAAATATACTTCGAATAACTGTTATAATACGTACCTCAGTTCTCTGTTTCCTTTCATGATTACAAAAGGCAAGGGTTGTATCAAAATCTTGCTGAAGAACTCTCCTGCATAAGTCAGACCTAAGTAATTTACAAAAGGATGAAGCAACTAATAAGGTCCAGAAATGACAGATCAATTAGAAAAAGCGCCATGGAATTTAATCCATGTTGCCAAGCGATGCATACAAAGATGTGCTTTCACAAGTAACTATTACAACAAAACAAGAAAAAGAGTCAACGTGTTTTTCAAGCAAATTTTTTTCTGATACCTCGTGCAACATTTCTCACATCATATCATGAGTTAACAGTGGATATTGTCTTGTTCATGTGCAACTGAAACTAATTTAAAGCTCTTACAGCTAACAATGTGCCCACCAGAAAAAAAATAAACTCTTATGGCATAGAATCCTGTCTTTTAAATTTTTTTTTTCCTGTCTACATGGAGATGGAAAAAGATGGGTTCAGATATTGTTCTGTTAGTTTCTCAACATAATCAACATTAGCAAGCAAACTTTGAAGTTAGCACAACTCTAAATACTTACTGCTGAGGAGGATTTTGGATATGTTGGTACCGTTCAGATGCATCAAGAAGTGAACCAAAGTGGTGCTGTCTTTGCTGATTGAGCTGATGGTGGAGTTCTGCAACTTTCTGCTTCAACCTGGCCACATCAGCTTCAGCAAGTGCAATCTCCTCAAGTTCAGCTCTTGACTTTACATAAATAAATTTGATACATAAGATTGTGTACTGAAAAAGCCATTGAACAGGAACAAAATAGTAAACTCTGAAATTTCTTGAAAACCTTGGAATCCATTCCGCGTGAGCCTGAAAACTGTCCTGAAGACATGCTCAAACCAACTTCTAATGCAGCTCTAAGATCCCTCTCAGCTTGCAATTGCTCTTGCAATCTTGAAACCTTTATTGTCACAAATCAATCAGATCTTGCATGGATTAGAAAAACAAGAAACACATAGCAGCATGCATCCACAGAAAACTAGAAAGAAAGAAAGGCTAGAAATGACAGCATGAGGGTGGAAAAGATAGGAAATAGAAATAGGAAGAAATCAGAACAAGGATATGGGAAAAATAAGCACTTGCAAAGGGACTAGGTAGCATGGGATCCCTGTTGAGGGGGAAGAACCACTTTCTTTAAGAACCACAAAAAGCATTTCAATCAGATCTTAGGCATTCCATATTGACTAGACCCTATCAAACTCCCACAATGAACTATTCACAAGACAACATTCGCAACGGTCGCCTTCCAGTTCCTGGGACTGAATTCCATAAGCACAACAGGAGAATAATAAAATTGATTAGGAAAAGAAAATACAAAGACTAGATTTTGTCAAGAAAAGCTAAGGGTATCAAACATATGTCAGCAAATCATATTAAAGCAGTCAAAATTCACCAGAAAGGGATAGATATATCAGTGAAGAAGAGTACATCTTGTTCAAGTGCCAAACGCCGCTCATGCAAAGCTTGCTTCCTTCTCTCTAAGCTTGCTTGTAAAATTGCATTTCCTCTAGCCTAAAATGAAAAAACATGACCAGGTCCATAAATAATAATACACAAATATTTCATAATTTTGGCATGAATGATTTGGACAATAGTAATATACCTCCTTAGCAATTCTATGTTGCAAATCACTTTTTGCAATCTCTAGTCTTTGAATAGCAAGTCTAGAAACAAACAGAAAAAAAATAAGTATTTATATATTTATTTCTTTCTAGGAGAAAAGAGAAGAGAGCGTGCGTGAAGCAAATCACATAATAGAGAGAGCATGGTTTCTATAGCTTTAGAGAGGGAAGAACACAAAATGCGATAGTCCAGGGAGAGGAAATAACCATTACAAAGAAACAGCAACAATAACAATATCAATGAGCAAAAAAGGGGCCCTTAAAGCCAGGGATTTATTGGTATTAAATTGATATTAAATCTGCAAAGTGGCATGCATTATAAGTTTCACACTATGTAGTAAAAATGAACATACAAATCTTGCGAGACAGAATTTTCTCTTTGAAAAATAATGAGACAATAATAAGCATCTTACTCTTCTTCTCCAGAAGAATCTACAGATTCCACTGAGGGTGTGCTTTTTGCCTGCATAAATCAGATCGCATCAACAGATGTATAGAACATTAAAGATACAATTACACAAAACGGATAGGAAATTGTACAGTGGTTTTGTTGCTCTCGTGGAATTAAGTTTTATCATCAGCTACCATGGTAAGACGACATACTTAAATTGGCAACTCATTTAAAAGCAATACGACATGATTATATGTAAAGTGTAAACTGCATTCCATTAACTATAACACAATAAAATCATTCCATAATTTAGCCCCTAAAAATGCAAACATTTTGCAGTACAGTTTAGATTAGCTTCAGAGATATAGGGCTTGTTTGATTCTATTCTCTGTTTTTGGTTCTTAGAAAATTTTATAAAATAATTTTTGGAAACAAATTTTAAAAATAAAAAAACAAAAAAAATCTATTTAGATAGTTGTTTTGAAAAATTCACTTTGGCAGCCTCAAAGAATAAAAAATGGGAAAACAAAAACAAGAAAAAAAATTAAAAACTGTTTTTGGTTTTTAGTTTTAAAAAACTACTTTTTGTTTTTAAAAACAATTTTTTGAAAACAGTTTACCAAACAGGTTTTATTGCTTTTAAAAACCAAAAAACAATTTTTAAAATCAAAATAAAAATCAAACAACCCCATAAACTTGTCTTATATATTGTAGAACCGTAAACAAAATAATATGATAAAGCATAAAATGATGATATTGACAATGTAACACAGAAAAATGAAAATATAGAGGAAAAGGGGGAGAAGGAGAAATAGGATAGAGATGTAGAAAGAAATGCAGGGGGTGGAGGCAAAAGAATAAGAAAATTTATTCAATCATCAATAAAAGCAAACTGAGCCTAATTACTTAGGCCTTGATAAAGAGCCCAAGAGATAATTCCTAACAAGATAAAATGTAATAAAATAAAAAAATAATTAAAAAAAATATTATAAGCCTTACAAAAGAATAATTATATCCGAAATAAAACAAATTAAATAATTTATAGTTCCTATGTTTGTACTGAATCACTAATTTACGAATAATTATAAATATCTTCCCTAAGATTCTTTTCCCAGTTTCATAACAATAACCGCCATAAATTCAACTACTGCATGATATGCAGTAGTAGCTCTGAAATTCATTCTCTTCCATTTATGCATTGCTCAGCAGCCAAGTACGCAAGGTTTGAGGCTACTGTTGTAGATCACTGATTGAAGCTTTCAAAGGAAACAGGAAGGCAATGTGCAGGAGTCATGTAGTGCTGCCTTTTGATGTCTTTGATTGAAGCCTAATACAAGAATCTCTAAGAAGTTTCTGTCATCACCTTTTTTCTCCGTAAAACTATGCTCCTGGCTTCGCATCAGTCTAAAACTCGTGACCTTTTAAGGGGCTTTATTGCATTAATGTCTTTTTCATGTTCCAGCTTTGTTTTCTGCACGAGGATGTCCTTCCTATACCACTCCATGTCGTTCGAACTCTTTTTGTAACAATTTCCATTTTTCTAGGGAAAATGGGGTTATTATGAACAGGGAGTTATGTTTAATCTGTAATGAGTTTAGGCATTTATTACCCCAATATAATCTTAAGATTGGATACACAGATTATTATGCATCCAATTTATAGGGATAAATGGTGATTGGTTATTTTGAAATATTTTGAGCTATACCCTCTCTACCTTCACTCCACTCCCCCACAGCCCTCTTTCAACAACATTTACCTTCTGAAATATGAGAAAGGATAGAAATTAAAGAACAGTACAAGATGGTGAACATGGCATATACTGGTAAGTTGTTAAAAGCAGCAAAGGTAAGATAAAAACGACTCACATTGCTCCTTCCCCAGAATGTTGATCGCTTAGAACTGACATTAATGTTGCTAGATCTACCACTTTGCTTCCCAGAACCTGATTCATTCCCAGGCGCAGAAAAATGGTTACCAGGATCCATGGAAGATAATATCTCACCCATAGAACGATAAGACTCAGGGCCAGACAACATATTAGAAGCATCCTTCTCATCAGCTGAATTTTCATTGACCTTCTGCTTGTTCGGATCTGCAGAATGTTGAGCATCGGCATCAGCATTGTGATTTGCACTTTCAGCCTTAGCATGGTAACCATTGGAGGATCCAGCATCAGAATCATCACCCCCAAATGCCTGCAGAAAAAAAGAGAAGACAAATGATACTTACAGCATGATTATCCTCCACATCTCAATCATGTTGGCTTAATTAAAAATACTTGTCCAAGCAAGCTTGAAATTCATTTATTACCATTCCCCTTTTTGTACCTTGTCTAAGAAGAATGAGTTAGAAAAATAGTAGTGATAAAGAAAAGTTCAGGGAAAAAGTTGAACACTCAACTCAGTTATAAGCACAGATACAGAACAGCTGACAAAGCCAGTGGGTTATAGGTATGCATAATGTACTACACAGTTTTCGTAGTTTATAAATAAAATTACATCGGCACAAACAACGGGCTCAGGAGGAACAAATATGGGACTAAATGAGAGAGAACCTTGTAATCATATAAATCACTGCCAGCATAACCACTACTTTCACTCATTTTTCCACTGTGCACACGATCAGCATCATCATCTGTCTCTTGATCAACTTCATTCTCTGCATCATGGTAGCCATTTTCTTTCACATCTATATCATTATCATCAGTGGAATCCTCAGTCTCACTGTTTTCAACCTGAGAGCCTGCTGAAATGGAGCATCTCTGCATATTTTCATCCTGAAACAACAGCTAGAAGCTAAGTACCTTATTCAAATTAAACAACAAAACACACACACACACACTATACAGGTACAGGATTAGCAACTAGCCACATTTAGTCACATGCACAAGTATAAAAGAAAAACCATAAATCAACTAGTCACCAAATTTTTAAAACAAACAATAAAAGACTGACTGAGAGTTTCACATCAGTATCTTACATCAAAAATACTATCATACTCTTCCAACAAAGTGGTAATAATTGCTTGAGCATTATTAGCAGCATTAGCAGCTGCAAGAAGCTGCGCTGAACTATCACTACTAGGATCAAATTCATCCTCCAGTTCACACTCTCCAGCTAGTAAGGGTCGTAAGAGTAATGGTGCCATGCAGGCAGCAACAGCAGATGGAGTCATCCGATTCTCAAGAGAATGAGAAGCAATTTTATGCATCATCTTCAGGATTCTGCACCGGTAGAGATATCAACATTTGTTACATTTCCAAGATATCTCACAATTAACATATTCATATTTTATTAAACACCACATTTTTTTACGAGTCAAAAGACATCACAATGAATAATAGAAAACAAGTTACTATTTCTAGTTTATTTCTTAGAAATGACACGTTACATAATGATCAGTGATTTGTCAGGAGGGGGTTAAGATGGTCAATAAGGAGGCACCAATTATTATAAATAGGCGGAGATGTTGATGTAATGAATGGGTAATACTCTTTTCTGCATTAACCATGTAACGATGGTTGAAGTCCAGAGAAAAACCAAGAATCTTTCTCCTCAAGTCCAGTTCTTTTAACAATCCCACCATTCTCTTTAACCAATATAAGCTTATAAACGTAAGAGTTTTCCCCTGAAAATTTCTAAACCCAAAAATTATAATCACTCAGACAGAACTACAAATTTGGCAAAGATCATGCAAATGGATATTAGGGGAATAAATCATCCACCACAGTCCACATGGGGGATTTTACCTCCGTAATAATCGTCGATTTGGTTCTGGAAAGGTTTCCAGTATAGCAGAGCGCATGGCATTGATCCTAGCTTCCCTCCTATCAATTTCTTGCCAAATAAAAGAGTACAGAACATCATCAATGTGACAAGCAAACCTTAAAGGTGGTATTATTCAACCAATAGACACATTCTACATCCACATACCTCCTATTCATACTAATAGGAGAGTCTCCTAACTAACTTCTTAACTATTTCCCAACTAATGCTAATTACCACATAAGAACAAATCTCTACCATCAATTCATATCAAGAAACCAAACTCAAGCAACAAGACCTGCAACATGCGAAAAGTTTAGGGAGGAAAAAACATTAGCCACATCAAATCACATGTGAACTTTGCATGCAATTTTTAAGTGGCTCATGACTATGCTTAAAATATGACCTACAGCAAATCATTACATAAAAAGAAAAAAGCATCTGCCTAAATATTCAACCAAGCATAAACTGCAACTGTACCATTGACGATTACGATAATTTCATACTGTTGAAAATAAAGAGATAAGAGGGCAGTTTGTCTTCTTATTATTCATTTAAGTTGTGGATTTATTTGCTGTGGTTAGGGATTTGTCCTGTATTTTCTATTTCTTTTTTTTTTTTTGGGCTTTTAGGATAAGTTTTATTTAAATTTTATGTTTGTCTCTCTCTTGGGATCTAGTGGGATAAGTTGTTAGCAATAGATACTATACAAAGCATTCTATTTCATCCAGAAATAACGCAAGATCAGAGTTTAAGCTCAGGTTTTTCACAATATCACTCAGATAGCAAATATAACAGCATAATTCAACACTTCTAGATTCCTAAGAAACAAGATTGTGTATGTCAACATTTGGCATTTTCTCAAGATAACAAGTGTGTGCTTCTTCCCATATGTATTATTTCATGAATTCAAGAAACAAACTTGGTAGGCCTAACTTGTATACACATTCCAACGTAAAGCCTAATGCATTAATCAGCAATTATGAACAGAATTGTGAGATCCATCCATATTTTCAAGCATTCTGAACAAAAAAGAGAAAATTAAACTATATTCGGCATGTAAAACCATCTAATACAAAAAATGGAGAAAATAATAAAATTTTAATGTAAAACAGAGATGGAAGGGGGAGCAGGAAGAAGGAGAAAGAAAGGGAAATAGAAATTTAGGGGAAGAAGAGACACCCTGAGGGAGAGGTGTGATGACAAAGTTCTCAATGTTTGTTCAGGTCATCCGAAAAGTCTAACATCAAGATAACCTTGCAGCTATAAATAATCTATGTTGATAAATAATGCAGTTCATTTTAAAATGAATTAAATCCTAAGTTCTAAGACAGATAGTTCTAACTAGGCTTCCCATCAAATATTATTAGCATCACATTTTCTAATGTATAGATAACTCTTTCTCAATTCAATTCTTTCTGACAGCAGCATCATTATACACAGCATTCAGGATTTTAGTAGAACGCATGGCATCTATTGTTAAAACATATGGCAAGAAAAGAAATAAAACACAGAAACAAACTTACTATAAGCCTCCAACAAAGCAGTGCAGCATGACGCGGGAACTGGAGATGAAGGTAGCTCCCTTAGTACATGCTGTGAATACAGCAAGCAAGTTACAATACAAAATGCATAAAAAATAGTCATTTCATAATTCAGGATTCATATTTTATCAGTTAAGTATAAAATGCTAGCTGCTTCCTGATTAAATTCATTAACCCTCATAGCTGATGAAATGATGCCCGGTCGATCTACATCCTCAAGTTTTCAATAGTAAGGACCGGAAACTAATGGAGAAGCAAGAAGCCAAATATCTGAATCTCTAGGTTAATGAACCTATTAATTGTTTGGACAGGGGAAGGGGTAAGGAAACAACTGCCAAATAAAATTGTACAATCAGTAATTACAAACATACTAAATCAATTCCAGTTGTTTAGCAGTTATTTTCGGTCTACAATATGCTGCTTCAAGGAGTTTTTGGAAGCTTAGAGTACACAACGCTAAATTTTATATTGATGTCATTGCTCTTGTTTTTACAGTCTCTGTCAAGTGCCCTACTGCAGTGCATGATATATACATATATATATATATATATATATATATATATATCTTATGCTACACTTTGTAATCGTCTTCCAATCTAATAAAATTTCTCCTTTCATCTAAAAACGGGAAAGAAAAAGAAGTCCTAGAAAACTTAGAATCTCCTATATAGAAAATCGATCCCACTAAATTCAGCTTTCATGCTTGAAAGATTTGTATTTTAATCATCAACAATCCTAGTGCACATGTAGAATATTACATGGAGGTTTTTCTCCTCAATGCTACAGTATGTTTAACATGTTATTTTGTTCAGATTTCATTTATTTAAGCTGAATAAATATTCAATAAACAAAATATAAATACCTTCACACAGTCACCAATAACATGAGCATCCTCATGAGGGGAAAATTCATTCTTGCCTGGAAAAATCAGTAACAACAAGGAATTTTGAATCCGTGCTTGAAAAGAATTTTTTTTTAAAAAAAAAAAAAGACTAAATCTAAGGGTCAAATAGCATCTCTGCCAGCCTTTAATGGTGGCTCTAATTTGGCTATACATCTGCAGACAGGATTGACAGCCAGTAAACGTTATTAGTACCTTGCTCATATTCTTGAACTCTTCGATCTACTTCCTCAACATCAGCAGACTGCCGTAGAATTCCTTCAACTTTAGTTCCTGCAAAGAGACAAGGTAAAATGAACAGAACTCCAGGACTAAAGAATAAGTTTAACATGTTCCATGCATTAAAATTCTTTTCTCCTCCATTGTACAATTGAATTTATTTCCAATATGCTTTAGCAACACGAAGTGAAAGGCATTCAAAGCTTAAGCAAATGAAATGATAAATAATTTATAGCTATAAGCTGACTCACAAGATTAAGGCATCAGATGTGGACCAACAAAATAATCAAGAACTGCCTTTTACAACCCAATTCAGGAAAAGTCCAACCCAAAACTGTCAATTGAACACAAATCTGGACAAATTAAATTGATATATATATATATAGTTTCTTACCAACAAACCTCATATTGTGCATACAACTCATGTAAGTTAGAAAATGGTTAACAGACTCAAGTTTTTCAATAATCAGGTCATTGCATTTCTTTTTTTACCCAGAGACATGAAATAATGACTAGAGTGGAACTTGTTGATGAATTTTTACCTTTATTTACAGATTTCAAACTGCTATTATGTTATTGACATCCAAAGAGCCTTGTGTCTCAACTATTGATGCAATCATTGATTTAAAATAATTTAAAGTTAAGCTCATGTCTCAATTATTCATGATGGCCTCTACCATTGTTCAGCACATGACTTATTTCAAGGAATCTCCTAGTTAGACATGCTGAGGAACTTGAGTGATCTATCATTTCGACATCCATTTTTGCATTAAGAATTTATATTTTCACAGCTTTCCTAGGGATAACACCTTGTTCTCTGATTTTATTCTCACCGCCCAATAGAATTTTCATTAATATTTTCACAGCTTCGAAAAGAAAAGCATTTGCACAAGGTTATGGCGACCAAACCCTATTTTAAAATCATTACTTACCATACTTCTCTAAAAACTGAAGAGCTTTTTCAAGGAAGGATGGACCCCCATCAATATCTTCAAGTGCAAGCAGAATTGGTCTTCCAACAACTAAAGACTTAACTGGACGCTTCTCTCTCCCTAAATGCACAATATAAAATCATGTGACAATAAGAATGACAACAACCTTGACAAAACAAATAAAACGGTATTACAAATTTTACAAAAGAAAAGGAAAGAAACTTGAAATAAGTTATTGAACTTAAAACAAAAGCATAAAATGTAATGAAGAATGAGAACAAACATTGATGGAAAGACCCTTCAATAGAATCACTTGCATCACTACGAAAGATCCCATTTTGCCCCATGACAAGGGCAGCATTTGGTGCTTGTGCAAGGGCTTGTTCAAGAGCTGTCTTCCATTCATACAAGTCTTCGGATGTCTCAGCCTGATGTATGATAAAGAATGGGAAAATTTATATAAACAGACAATTTTAAAATGGTGATCACCTATAAAAAATAATTACAATTGATGCTCATTTTATCCCTCAAGGATTTAATAGTAAATAAAGCACCTTAAGAGTGAATGCTCGACCATCACGTCCATCTGGAAACAGTACTGTGAGAAGCTTTTTGTCTTCTCTGACAACAACACTGGAAGATATATAACTCCAAGGTTATGATTACTAAAAAGATAACCAAAATGTTAAATAAAAAAATTTTAATTATCATATGTACCTCCCAGAATTGTTCAAGTCAATACCACCCAGTGTTAGATTAACTTCACCACCTCTCTGAGGAAGGGCACTCTACATGATCAAAATAAAACAATTACTAATTCTAACATCAAAACTTGTAGCTCCCATATGTTTCAGTAGCAGTAGTAGTCACATAAGAGAAGACTGAAGATTATCATAAAGCAATCCATCACTTCTACCCTACAACAATAACTATTAACTAAATGAAATGTCATTTATTAAAAGAAAATGCACAAAGCGTATCCATATTCTGATGTTGATAGCTGGGCTTGGTTTAAGGAATCACACATTACTTTTTTGTTTTCAAGATCATTGTATATAACTAAACATCTGCTTAATCCAGAGTGGAATCATAAAGAAAGAACAGGAAATAATTTGACACGAGAAAAAACAAATCCACAGTGAGATGATCAAATGACTTGAAAAGATTTAGCCATTTATGTGATACTGACAGGGTCATTTTTGAAGAAAACTAATGATGTCCGCGTAAGTATAAACCAACGCCTCTTCCAAGACTTCCAGCCTATTCCTACAAAAATTCAGAACAGGACCACAAAGATAAGTATTTGTATCATTCAATATATTTGGATCTGTAGGCTAATTAGAAATACTGAGAGCAGAAGAACCACCTCAGAAAATAACACCTTCGTCCTTATAAGGAAAAAGAAAGTAAACAAGGAAAAAGGTACAGTAGCCAACCTTTAGAAGATATGAAAAGTGGGCCACTTTTAAAAGCCTGTAACAAATCGCCAGAATGTCAGAAACCCCAGTACACAGCCACTTTCTCTCTTCTAAGTAAAACTCATTGAAAATCAAACAGTTGGTACTTGTGATGGAAATACATAAAATATTTCCACGAGCTTTACCCTTAAAAAATAGCACCATATTTGAGGAATGGAAATGTTATTATTATCCAGCAGAAGAAAAACAATAAAAAAAAAGTGAGGCAAAAAAACACTCAACACGATCAATATTCAAGAACAACATAGCGTATCTGTTCTATAGATAAATAAAAGTAAAAAGTTTCATAATAGGAAGGTAAAATATACAACAAAAAATATTAGGGAGGAAGCTTTATGAGGCCTATGATCTGCAAAGTTAATAAAAAGTCATTAGTATTAATCTACTAGAATCCAGGTAAACAACTTGACGTCTTGACCTTTCAAGGAGCTTTTGATTTCCAAATTGCCTTCTCAAAGAAAACTTTCCCCAATATAGGAGTGCATACATCAAAGAATGTATGGTTTACATGACTGCACACTGCCAGGATCAATATTCCAAACTCTCTTACCCGAAGTGGAAGAAGAAAAGATGGGCTCAAGAGAAGGCAAAAGGATTGTCGTTCTTGACTCAACCTAATGAATCCCTATTAAAGTATAAGTTCCAAGAAAAACAATGATCCTCAAAAGACCGAAGTTTTTGAACAAAGAGTCATACAAAGATGAAATTCGATAGACTCAAAAAGGCCTCAATGAAAAGAACATTTTCCCACCCAACTAGTCTCTCAATATCTAAAGGCAGGCTGCCACCCACCCTAAAAGATATCATAGGTCTGAAAAGAGACAAACCCTTAAGACATGAATTTACACAGAAACAACGCAAGTAGCATTGATTGTCAGGTTCGCATCTTACCTATTCGAATTAAAACCACACTCACTATAAATGACCTAATGCCATAAAGTATATGTATTAAGAGGCAATTGTCATAGCTACTACTTAACAAGAAAATCCAAGAAGATATTCCATGAACAGAGTATATCTATGACCATGGACTACAAATCATCCAAAAGAAATTAAAAACCAGAGAACAATCAATCAAACTGTAAAAACTAAAATGCTCAATAATTCCAATGCAATCTCAGATAAATGAGAAAATAAAGTTATAATGATGGATAGTAAAATTTAAAAACAAAAGAATAATGCTTAAGTAGATATAAGTATATAAAAATATGACGTATCTAACGATATACAACTGGTTTTCGAAATGATGCTTGGCACAAAACACCAAGGTGGGGACAGATCAATGTCAATCTTATGAAGACTAAAATAAAATTGAAAGAGGATGAATAAAGAAAATAAGATCACCAAGTTCTGAATTTCAAACTATCCATGATCTCCAATTTAAAATAAGGGATAGACATGTACATCATAGCATATTTAATTATGCACAAATATAAGATTGCTATGCAAATAGAAACCCCAGGAAAAAAAATCCAGAAGACAATCATCTACCAAGACACATCAATTAACTAAACATCTGAAGGACATCAACGCAGTCCAATTGACTAGAATAGTGTCCCTTAATGAACTGTAACGAGGATGGAAGTAGAATAGTCTCACTTTACCCTCTATATTACTCTATGTAGCAATTCAAGTTCATAGTAAGGCAGGCAGCACCTTTTGCTTCCTTTCACAAATACTGTTCATGGATTCTTTGAAATTCTACTGCTTCAGTCATGAAGTTTCTTTTGATGCCAATGCACTTACTTGTTACCATTATCTATTAAGGACGCTCCCATCTCTCAACAGACACCCCTCTCTTCAAAACTATTACCATTTGGTGCTAAGTATAGCCCTTAGCCGTACCAACAAAGTCAATTATCCATATGAAATCCCTTTCATTGTAAGTACATTATAAATGTGGACAAATTGTCCAAAGTTTTGGAAACAGGTATACATAGGAAATTTGAAAGGTGCATGAGTGAGAAAATTCTCCGTTACCTCTTGGAAACCAATGTTTTGACAAATTTGAAATTTCAGAGATCACTTAAACACAACGAAAAATGCGCAAGGCCTTACTCAAGTCCCTTGACTATTCTCACCTATGACTACATTCTCATGGCAGAAAAACGCTTATATAATTAAACGCGTCCGAGTTCAAGATATAAATCTACTCAATTTCAAATTGCAACGGTTCCCGCATTTGATTCAACTCTAATTAGAATCCATAAACGAAACTCCCTCCCAGATGGTATATCTCCTTTAGAGCAAGAAGAAAACATACCGTGTTGGAAGCGGCAGGTCGAGGGCGTTCAAAAGGCGCCAAAGAAGCCGACATTTCCACAGAGTATCAAATAAGAATCAACTTCATCAAGTCTAAGTCTGAATCCGACCATAACCATCACCTCAAAAACATCACCATTTCAAAACCGCGAGTGAGCTCCGACTTCAACAGCAACAAACGCAAATCAGAAAGATCTGACTTAAAATTCCCAAACATTCAAACCTTCGACTTAGATGCGAACATGGGATTCATCCCTCACTTCAACCTCCCAACCACTTCCCCCAGATGTCATTTACTCCAAAGACCAAAAAAAAAAAAATTTAACATATAAACTAATCACAGAAACCCCCACGATACCAAGTTCAACTCCACCGGGTAACTCTACTTTCTCTTTTCTCACTTTTTCCGGTGAATTTCTCGCACTTTTCTATTAGATTAGGTAAAAGGAGCTATAGTGGTTGTCACGCAAATGCGAAAATCTGAAATTGTGCCTTGCTTTTCACCAACTTCTGGTCTCTTTGCGCCAAGGAGAGAGAGGAAAAGAGAGGGAAACAGAAAGACGAGGAAGGGAGTGAAAGAGACAAGGTTGGGTCGGGTCCTCTCCTCCGTTGTCAAGGTTGAATTTCTTGAACTAAGAATCCAATAAATAGAGGACAAGTCAGCAACATAAAATAGCTTCAGCCTCTAGATTTATTTTGGGTTCGCACATGTAAGTATTTGAAAAATAACTAAACGGTGATTTCAGAAGTTATTTTTAATAGATAGAGAATCTCTTGAAATAAGAATCCAATAAGTAGAGTACAAGTCAGCGACATAAAATAGCTTCAGCTTCTATATTTTATTTTTGGCTTCGTATCTATGTGTGTTTGGAAAACATTCAAATCGTAATTTTAAAAGTTATTTTTTATAAATCGAGATAAAACTCATCTTACATATACTTACCTCATAAATCATAAAAACTATTTTCAAAAGCTAATCCAAACACACACTCAGTCTCTCAAGTTTCCATTCATTTTGATTTTGGCCTTAAAGTTTTAAATGATTAGTTTTGGTTACTCCAAAAGTAAAATAATTTAAATTTTTATTAAATTATATGGATCAATAATTTGAAGACAAAAGATTATAGGAAAAATTGCATTTAAGTCTCGGATAAGAGAATATAGAATATAATGATTTTTTAAAATTTCAAAATTATATTTAAATCCTGTGAAAATTTTTTACAATAAATTTCAATTGTTAATGGTTTATGAATTTGTCAATAAATGCCTATGGACTTGTTAATGGACACCCATGAACTTACCAATAGAATTAAAATTTATTGTAAAAAAGTTACACGGGATTTAAATGTAATTTTGAGATTTTAAGGGATCAATTTATTGTATTTTCTTTTATTAGGGATTTAAGTGCACTTTTCCCAATATTATATTAATTTATTTATTTTATTGAATGAAAATTGAAAAGAAGTGAGATTTTGAGATAATGCAGGAATATTATTATTTGAGAGAGAGATGTATATAATATAGGAATATAGGAAGTAGGGAGCTAGGAGCTAGCATCTCTCTATCATTCCGTGAATAAATCATTCCTGTTCCGCACATGACTGTCAACCTCACTTTTGATCTGTCACACACCCTAATATTCTCCTTTAGTTTTTGTCCGTTTTAAAAAAAACAGGATTGGAACATATTGTTCTTACAAATAAGGTGAATGTCTTTAAACTTATTTTATATATATTGATTATTAATATTAATATGTTTTTTCCGTTATATAAACTTTGAGAAACAAGCTATATTGTTGGGGGAGAGTGGGAGACTAAAGTGTTGTTTGATTCTGTTTTTAATTTTTTTTAGAATTGTTTTATTAAATTGTTTTCCGGAATAAGTTTTGGGAAGAAATATTTTTTCTAAAAAAAAATGTGTGTTGGATGATTATCATATTTGAGGGAAAAAAAGTTATAAAAACTTATTTGAAATAATTGTTTTTAACATTAACTGTGGTGAGCACTAAGTAAATTGGAGGGTGGAGATTGCATACCTACAAACTTAAATGCATGTTTGTATTAGCAGTAGAGACTGTTTTTTCAAAGTGATTTACAGTATACGAGATAGATATGAGAGATGAGTTCTTATGTGAACTTTTTTTTCCAAACGCCAACTCAAATAAATCCTTGAAAAGTGGCAAGTTTGAGATTGAGAGATAAAAGCTCAAGCCATCAAGTGATGAAGGAGGATAAGGTTCTCTACTTATTGACTAATTTTATAGAACAAAATATATTAAAATATATGAAACTTGTTTTATTTATTTATTTTTTTACAAGATACTCAACTAAAAATTAATTACTCGTATCAAATATGTTCTTTTATATTTTTTGAAAAATAAAAAATTTATTTTGCAAATAGGAAATGAAACCAGGCTTATTTTTCTTGGTACTAAAGGTAAGTAAAAGTCCCCCAAATAAATTAATACACATATATGAATAATATTCAAAATTTAAACTTCAAATTATAAAAGTTTGTTTTCTATTAATTTTTTCCAACAAAGAATTTCATTCAATCACACACAAACCAAAGTTCAACGGAGAAAAAGGTAAATGGGAATGTTCGGTGCTTGTTTGAAATAATAATTAGAATACTTAAAGATAACTTTTCCATCATGATTTATGATATACGAGGCAAGTATGTGAAAGAAGTTTTATCTCGATTTATGTAAAAAACAGCTTATAAACAATCTTAACGCTGTAACAAACATGTTCATCCAAAAGATGTCATAGTATATAGAATCCCCAAATTTGCTTCTCTAGAAATCAATCTATTACCATGTTTCCTAATTAAGTATTTTCCTATCTAAATTAGTCATAGTACTTAGAATCCACATTCCTTACTCCTCCAAAAGATGAGCAAGTAATGCTCGTTCCCCCATTTTGGGGATTTTTTTATTTTTTGAAAAAAAAATACTTCATGCACTAAAAGTTAATTAGCTTAAAATGTTGGGTATTAAAAAAATATTTCAAATATTGGGTGCTGTTGGAAAAATATTTCAGAAACTAGTGTTGTAGGAAAAATATTTCTAAATACAGAACTAGAAATTAATTAATTTGATATACTGGGCGGCAAAAAAATTTCAGAGTGCAACATACAATTTAATCCAAATAAAAAAAATGAATAAAAAAACAAAAAAAAATGGCCTCCACCCTAAAATTGGATACTTATATCTTCAATGTCAATTTTATTATCTCGATAAAAAAAATGTCAATTTTATTATATATTTTCATGTGGTATTGATTGATATATTGATTTTTTTTTTCATGTAAATATTGAGATCTGTTGAATGGGAAAAGGTGGGAAACATAGTAATAGCGGTAGTTATAATTTAAAATATTTTTTAATTTTTTTCCAAAAAAATCTAACTTTAATTCTTTAAAGTGCGTGCTCTTTGTTTTGCGGTATGGAACTAATAAGTCTAACAACGATATTTATGATCAATTAATGAATATAACAAAAATCCGACCATGTAGGGAACAATAAATAATAAATTTATTGCAATGTTTAATGAGTTAGATATTCTGACCAAACAAAAGTAGACGATTTTATGTATTTGACCAACAAAAAATAAATAATTTTGCATGTTGCCCGTGCCAATGAGGCAATGAAGTACTCCTATTTTGAATTTATGATGTTGAAACCTGTAACATTTTTAAAGAAAAATAAAAACGTATAATAAAATACATAGTCGTACAATTAGAATTACAAAACCAATATAAAGTTGATCTAATGGTATAAGGCCCCGTTAGATTCTTTTATACCTCAAATTCAAGTCCTAGATAAACAACTTATGTTGAAAGAGGAAGTCACGAACCCCAAATCAAATACCGAATAATAATATCAAAAATATAGAATTACCATATATAACAATGATCTAGCAATTTAGAGAATCATAAATATTAAATTTATTGTAATGTTTAATGTGTTAGATATTCTGACCAAACTATTTTATGGATCAAAAGAAAGTAAATTATAAATTATTTTTTCACATTATTTATGAAATATGTTATGATATAAACTTGTAAGTGGTAACATCTTCAAAATAAATGTTCAATAAATTAATTAAAATTTTCAGAAAAAAAATTCTCTTGTTGAGGACTTGAGGTTCTTAGGGTCAAAACTTAAAAAGAATGTACATTTTTTTAGAAAAAATCATAGACATTTAACATTAGAAGCTAATTTGGATTCATTGATCTTAAATTGATGAAATGGAAAATAAAGCTAGTAATTGTTTCCATTAAAAATGCTTTTAAGTTTTTTTTTATACATAAATGCTTATAATTTTTTAATTATTGTAAATTATTTTTTTTTTATAGCTGGTCTGACTTTATGAAATAAGGCTTATTGTCTTTATTTGTGGTAAATTATCACTTTTTTATATTATATTTCAATTTTTTTGGGTATAGTATTATATTTCAATATTTAATCGAACATTAACCTCAACCAATCATTTAAAAATTCCAACTTTCAGATGACGCATGCTTCTCAAGATTCAGTGTTAGTGTTTGTGTTTGGCGGTTTAACTAACCTCTTGGACTTGAATGCAGTAACAATATTAAGTGTGGTACTCCCCATATATCACTCCCTGTATATGTGTGGTAGTTTTATATGTGTTGTAGGTTTTAAAATAACAGTTAAAATTAGTAAAAAAACCATAGATATATGGAAAATATAGGGCTTGTTTTATTATGTTTTCTATTTTTCTGTTTTCAAAACAGTTTTATAAAAACGCTTTTAAAAAACAAGTTTTAAAAAAACAACAAAAAATTTTGTTTGCATGGATAGTTGCTTTTTTTTAAAAAAAAAATGTTTTTAAAATGATATGATGGCAACTGTCATCAATGGTGACATGACGGTGGTTAACACGGTGGTGTGGTGTGGTGTTGATAGTGAACAGATGTCAACATCAAAAAATAAAAAAAACAAAAACAGTTTTCCAAATAAGTTTTTTTTTGTTTTTAAAAAGATAAAAACTTTTTTTTTTTTGAAAATTGAATCAAACAAGCTCTTTTTTTTTAAAAAAAATGTTGTTATTTATGAATAAGTAAAAGAGAGAGAGAAAGTTTAATAATAAGAAAAAGATGAATGTATTTCTTTTTTGGTAAAAGGACCCAATTTTATGGATCAGAAGATTATAAGTTCAGTATAGACCGACAATAATTAGAAGAAGCAAATAAAACCTTATCTAAGTTCTCCAAATAATTAGACAGAAACAAATTAAGCAGACTAAAATTAGACAATAAACTAGTAACATCTTGTTGAAGGACCTTGGGACCGACAATAATTAGAAGAAGCAAATAAAACCTTATCTAAGTTCTCCAAATAATTAGACAGAAACAAATTAAGCAGACTAAAATTAGACAATAAACTAGTAACATCTTGTTGAAGGACCTTGGAGGATGCTTTCAGGTAAGGGTGTTTAAAGTATCCCGTTTCTGGTCCCGGGCATTTTTGGTTCCGGTTCCGGGTATTTTTGATCCCAGGAATTTCCCGTCCCGGCTGGGACCGGGACCGGGATCTATTGGACCCGGGACTGGTCACACATCTTATGATCTCGGTCCCGATTTTTTAATTTTTTTTCTTAAAAACTAAGTTATTATTTTATTTTTGTATTTTTTATTTCATAATTTAAGTTATCATTTGATAAAATGTGTATCACATATTTAGTTGGAGTTAAATTGTATATATCCTGATACTAATCCTACTATATAATGTATAAAAATAATAAGAAAAATGATGAAGGTGATAATAAAAAAAAAGTTATTCTTCAATTCTAAGTTAATTTGTGTGATTATTATGATCTTATTAGGTGTTAAATAATTACTTTAAACACTAGATTATAGAAAATTTAACTAATATAATAATATTTTTTAAATTTATTTATTTTTTAAAAAATCGGGATTTCCAGATTTGATTCCGATTCTGCTCGAGATTATCAGTACCGGTACCGGGATGCAATTTGCATCCTGGTCAAAAATGGGGACCGGAACCAGGAGTGGAGAATCTCGGTCCTGAATTTAAACACCCCTACAAGCGCGGATGTGACTTACTGCAAGGATCATGGTAAAAAAAAAAAAAAAAAGACTTACCGCAAGGATGCTTTAAAGGCATTCAAATCAGGAAAAACCTCCTCCCTTGTTAGCTTTTTTTCCATCTGAATTCCTGCATAGGGAAAGATAATGGATGGGGACAAGATTACGTGAGATAATAAACGTAACGGTTCAGCATTTTAATTGTACTTCCTCTTCCCTATTTATAAAATCCTGATAACTAAATTATACAATTTTAAAAAATGGTTAAAATTAGTAATAAATACTTAATAAGTAAGTCTTAAGATTTTTTTTTCAAGTATGCCTTCATTTATAAGGATCAAGTAAGAGAGAGAAATAAACTAAATATAAATATCATCAACCCTTTAATTAAAGGGTTAAGGGGTAAATCTACCAATGATATTTTAAGAAAAGAGCATATGGCACAATTATATTTTAAAACGGGCAAAAATACCAATGAACAATTAAAAAGGGGCATCCACCACAAAAACCGTTAATCCGTACTAACGCCGTTAGGAGTTTTCTTCTTTTATGATTTAACGCCGTTAGTACGGATTTAATAGTTTTTGTGGTGGATGCCCATTTTTAATTGTTTGTTGGTATTTTTGCCACTTCTAAAAGATAATTATGCCAGATGATATTTTCTTAAAATATCATTGATAGATTTGCCCCTTAACCCTTAATTAAAACAATATATATAATTAATGGGGGCACAAATGAAAAAAATTCATTAAATATTGAGACAATTTTTGTCAGATTCTTATAAAAAAGATCAAGCCAATTCAAATATTGGGTTCTTATAAAAAGGACCAAAAGGAGTACTAAGTCTACATAGCAATAAATAATGGGTAAAATTGTACTACTTCCAGTCCTTAATATAAGAGCTTGTCCGTAGTGTAATTTACACTAGTAATACTTTTGACAAACTCTTATATTAAAGGCTAGAAGTAATACATTTATATGAAAAATTTAATAATATAACTTACTAATTGGGAAAAAAAATACTCCTTTCCCTGCCTCAAAAATAGGACCATAGGACCACTGATAAATGATACAGATAATTGCTCCACCGATCTTGTTTTAAAATAGAGAGAGATTTTTTTTTATCATTAATATAAGTCACATGGTTAAACTTAGTATATGAATGTATAATACTACTCCTAATTTATTGTTCCTCCAGAGACTGTTATTTTTATTAAATACGCATAACATTAAAAAATTATTAAATTTTAAAACAAAGTTAACAAGATTTATTATTTTTTAATTTTAATGAAGTATATATTAGAAGTGTCTAATAAATACAGGAAAAGGATCATCATCTCCGCTAACTTCAACAACATTAATATTTCTCAATAGTAATTGGGTTAAATGAAAGAAATTTAATTTGACTCCATTTAGAAAAGATCCATTTCAAACCACGTTAGGGGTAGAAGAATTAGTGCTCGTTTGGAATAGCTTATTTTTGGGTAATAAGTGCTTATAAATCGTGATTTACGGTATACGAGATAAGTATGTGAGAGGGGTTTTATCTCGACTTGCGTAATAAACACTTATATTCAAAAAAATAAGTATTCTCAAACATGCACTAAAGTTCTGTAACAATGTTCAAATTTGATTTGATAAGAATAATAACTGTGAAGTTGTGTTAATAATAATATATCATATATATATATATATATATATATGATCTTTAACTAATTAATTGTATTCAAAATTTTCAGCAACACCCCAAAATAGCCCTACCTTTAATATTAAAAAAATTGAACATCTGTGGATGTCTTTGCACCACATATTGTGAGAAAATTGGTTATGGTCTTATAGGTAAGGTGCATTTATTTTCCTTTCCCTCTCATACGGAATTCAAGTCAATTTTTCATTACTGACCGCCCCCTGATCCAAAAGGAACCGTCACCATCACATCCATATCAAGGTAACCCCAGACACACACACACACACACTATATATATATATATATGATTGTAAATATATAGAGTGTGTTTGGAAGAGCGAGGGGAAAAATAGAGTTTCTCAATTTAGCGTTTGGTAATTTTATTTTTGATAAAAACTCGATTGTGTAATGTGATTTATATTTAGAATAGCGATTGTATAAATGACTTTTGTAAAAATAAAACTTGTTTGGATTGACTTAAGCACAAGTGACTTTTGTAATAATAGTAAGAGAGAATAGGTGGGAAAATATTTTAAAGGGTTAAAAACACCAAAAAATATTTTAAAATAATTTTTGGAACTGAAAAAGTACATTAAGGATAAAATTGCAATCAGTCTGATAACACATTGGGTACAGTTGAAAAAATATTTTAAGTGTTACAAGCACCAAAAAATAGTTAAAATTAATTTTGGTAGCCGAAAAAGTATATTAAGGGTAAAATTACAATCAGTCTGATATCACACTGGACACAACTGAAAAAATATTTTAATCATTTTCACTCTCCCCAAAAGCTAAATCACCAAAAGCTCCAAATTTGAGCTTATGCCAAAAGCTATTATTTCAATCTTAAGCTCAATTACTCATTGTGTTTACCAAACATCCATTTTTTTTTTAAAGCTGCCCATTGGGCGTTTGCTGGCCAAACCAGCGTTTGGGGGGCGTTTAATGTTACAAAATTATGTGCTTGTTTGGGATAATTTATTTTTGGGCAATAAGTGTTTATAAATTGTAATTTACGGTATATGAGGTAAGTATGTTAGAGGAGTTTTATCTCGATTTATGTAATAAGTGCTTATTAACACTTAATAAATAATACCAAACATACACTATACCAAAAATGTGGTCCATAAAATTCAGGCTCTCATGTTAGGTTCGTTAATCATGGATTTTTATTGTTTGGAATATAGGATAAATGGAATTTAAAAACAATCTGAAATATAGTATTTAACTTTTTTATATATGTGTCTTTTGTATAAAATTAAAAAAAATAAAAACATAAAAAAATGTTAAATGCTAAATATTGTAGGCTAAAGTATACTTTTAGTCATTTAAGTTTACATAAAGTATATTTTTAGTTCCTTAACTTTATAAAATATATGTTTGGTCTTATAATTCTAACACCGTTAATGTTGTTGACATACTAAACTTAAGTGATGACTGTATAATTAAATGCTATGAATTTTAAATTTAATATATATGTAAATTAAAAAATATCTAAAAATTTAATATAGTAGTCAATATCGAAGCATGTATTAAAAAGGGAAAAATGCACTAAAGTCCTGAGAAGATAAAATACAACTCAAAGGTTTCTTTAAATCTCTAATTTGCAGTGAAGTTCCATGGGACATTTGAATAATATATTCCAATTATGAAAACACCAAACTAACCTCATTGATTAAACAGAGAGAAAGAATTGGAATATATTTTGAGGTTATTTTGGTCTTTTCCCAATTGGAATATATTACCCAAATGTCCCACAGGACTTCCTTGTAAATAAGGGATTTTTGAGTCGTATTTTGTCTTGTTTGGTACTTAAGTGCAATTTTTCCTATTACAAAAATTTAGTTTAATAATCTAAATATAAAAAATAATCAAAACCTAAATATCAAGTTGGCAAAAAAAAATCTAAATAACAAAACCTCGATTTTATTCGCATCGATTTGTCAGTTTATTTTAGTTAAATAATATAAATATATTATACTAAAGAAAATTAAAACTTACAAATGTTTTGTCAGCTACATGTTTATCACTTGAATTTACTGCATCAACATTTTTCGTTAACAACATTATCGACATTAAAAATATAAGACTAAAAATATATTTTATAAAATTAAGTAACTAAAAACACACCTAATGTAAAACTTAGGGGTTGGACTAAAAGTACACTTGCTGTAAAATCAAAATGAGAGAGAGCATGGAAAACCTCACCTTTTACATACAAATAGGGGTAAGTGAGATACTACAAAAGGTAGTTAGGTATTAATAACTACCATTAACAACTTTCTAACTCCCTCTTGTCTGGAGCTCTTACAAAATCAATGTACCATTCAATTCATCTATGTTGGGATTAATTTATTTTAAATACTCCTTTGTTATAGGTAAATATGTATGCGAAAGCAATTTTGTTTCATGCAAAAAGTAATTGTTTTATGATCGTGAGTGTTTGGGATATAGGTTTGCGCAACCCAAGGTAAAACTCCTCTCACACATTTATCTCGTAAATTGTAAAAATTATTCTTAAAAACTAATCCAAACACACATGAACCCAAACACGCATGTAAATGCATCATCCTTTACTGGTAGGGTTTAGGAATTTCTCATGAGTGGCCTGTTGTGATCTCAATCAGGGAAGCTTTGGCCAAATACTACTCCCTATAGTAATTTATATACAAATAAATTTATAGTCCTTTTTTAAATAACCTTTTGGAGTACCTGGTATTTGGCATTTTGTTCGCATTTTATTAACAAGTGTTTAATCAACTGACTAATCCAAATCAAGCATTTGCAACCAATGTGCCTTGCTCATGGGTCTTTTTAATAAGATGGGAATTAGACCTCAGTCCTCCTTTTTTATGATCTAGTTGACCCACCATTGTAGATTTCTTGAAGAGGCTTTAATGTTGGTCCTGAGATCCTCTTTATTCATATTGTCTCCAGGGATCAAACCCTAAAAACCTAGATGAAATGTTTAAGAAATCCAACTAAATACTAACCGTGTTAGAGTTTGTGTTTGAAATAACTAGCTTTTATTAGTTATAGTAAAATAGTTAAAATTGACATAGGCACACTTTTTTTTTTTTTTGCCAACAACACACTCTTTACATTAATGATAAGCGGGAGCAAAATTTTTTTTTTGTTAGGCACAAGTGTCTTTCTATTAAAGGAAATCCTATTCAAGGTAATAAATATGAGCACTTTTCCTAAAAAAATTCAAACTTTAATTCATCATGAGAAAATAACCCCTTATGTCAGATCCATCTCTGATTTGAGTAAGTTTGAATATGTGAAGCAATGTTTTAAAAGCCGGACCGGACGTCGAACCGGAAAGATCAGCAGGTCAAGGTTCAACCGATTGGAACGGTTGAAGCGTTTAGCTGGACCAATGACGTAATAATTAAATTTAAAAATAATATTATATATATATTACAATAATTAACCATTAATCTAATTTCATATGAAGTTAGTAAAGTCATAAAACACCATTTAAAAACCTCATCAATTGTCACCCATCAGGATAAGTGCTTAAAATATCTACCACTCAAGGGTTATACAAATTTGATTATGTTGATATGTTCTTCTAGTATAAAATTATTAAAATAAAATAACTCAATTGATATGTTCTTCTTTTTTGAAACAATTCTAAACCTGTACATCTAACTCTAAGATAGATTTGAAGCACTTATCTTGCTGCCCAGCAAATATATATATATATATATATATATGAAATAATTAAATTAAAAATAATATTTTATACATATATACTAACATAAATATAACAAATAAATGAAAAATAATAAGAATAGATCATTAAAATTTTTTAATATATTCATAATAGAAACTTATATATATATGTATGATTATTTAGTCGGCAGAAAAAAATGATTATTTAAATATATTTTGATAATTAAAAATAGTAATACTATAATATAATATTATGTATTTTGAATCTGCATAATTAGGTCAAAAAAATCTAAAGAATAATGACACCAACTAATGTACGTTGGTTAAAAACGAATACAACCAAATACCTAATAGATTTTATGGTTCAGATTTTGGGAGTAGATTAAAGTAGGATGCACATCATGTGTGTGTTTGGATCCACTTTTTATCCAATATAAGCCCGATTTCAACCCAAAAAAGCCCAAAACAAAACGTGATCCGATTTGTTGTGTTTGGGAGAGCTTATTGAAAAATCTAAAAAGCCCAAAAACGCAGCTTATATTTTAAGCCCAAGATACCTACTTATTTTTGAAAAAAAGCTGGAGCGTTTTTTTTATCCCAGCTGGTCCGTGGGCCCCACCTGCGTATCTGATTAGACACTCCCCTGTCCGCATGTCTATCCCATTTCATTCCAGACCTTTTTTTTACGGAAAAAAAAATAAATATTGACTATACCATTAAATTTTGAGTTAAGTTGCAAACATATTTAGTAAGTTTTTAATTAGGAATAATGTTGTCTTAATTTTTTTTTGGTTCAAAGTACCCTGAAAGTGTTAAAATAGAATAATATTATCCATTACCTTTAAAAATAGAATAATCTTCGACCCTTATAAATCACATTCATGACATGATTAGAGATCGATTTGTACAGGACATGTGATCCAATTAGTTATGTAATATTTTTATGTGAAATTATGTATTTTGGCATAACATTTTCTAACTTCAATTTTTCCACTAATTTTTAATTTAAAAATTAAGAATTAAAAAATCACTTATTCAGATATCTTCCTGGGCCAGATGATATGTTACTGTTGGATATCGCATACATGATCTATCTAAAATTTGAAGAATATACAAATGCCCTTCAAGTTTTTACTTTTAAAAATGCACTTATACAATCGCTAATCCAAACACATTTTGACTTATGAGAAATCACTTATTCAACCGCTCATCCAAACATAAATCACATTATAAATATTGACTTATTTATTAAGTCATTTTTAATAAGCCCGAATTATATAAGTCATTTTTTCTACCGCTATCCCAAACACACCCCATGTCTTTTGGAGTATCGGAAAACATGCCTATGGGTAAAAGTGCAATACAATCTGAACCCTTGATATTTGACTGAGTAAATATGGGCCGTTGATATTTACTTTTTACTGTTGTTTGAATTCGTTTCCTTTTCCTCGTCTCTACTCTACCAACATATTTGCTTAGATATGAAATTAGAAACAAAACAAAGAAGATTTTTAGAGTGATGAGCCAATGACAGTGATGTTCCATAATAGAAGACATTAATTGTCAAATCAGTAAGGAGCACCACTTTTCTCCTTCTCCTTTCTTCTCCATTCATCTTCGGTTTTCTTCTTCCTCTTTCCTTGTTTTTTTTTGCCAAAATTTGTTGCCCGTTTCAGTTAAAAAACACAGTAAGGGAGGAAAATTTAAGCCGTCCGGTTTTCATAAACTCGCTCTGGGTTCTGACTCAACTCCGGATTCCTGCTCAACATCCGGTTTTGGGCGGCCCAATCCGAATCAATCATTCAAATGGTCTTAATACACCAATCGAGTCGGTGTGCTGAGCAGGTGACGGCTGGACCGGTTCAACCATCCAGCCCGGCCCGGCTTCGAAAAGCTTGATGCGAAGCAGTAGCTTACAAGAATGAATCTAGCCTAAACTTTAAATAAGGGTCTGTTTTTACCCCTTAAGCTCAAACGTGAGCCTACCAAAAGGCCTATCGGACTTGAAGGCCCATTTAAAGGCAAACTCGAGGAAGTAAGAAAATTAGACCATTAGTGATGGAGAACGGCCTTAATCGGCTTCAATGCCCAACAAATAAGTAGTTTTAGTATCATTTAATATAGCTAAATAAATAAATTGGTGAGACTTCAAGTGTGTATATAGACATGGTCAATTTTTTATTTTTAAAATTTTTTTAGTGTTTTTCAGTTAGGCCCAAAAAACCATCTGGTTTTTTTGAAAGCCATTTCGGTTCTCTAGTCTAATCCTGAGTTCTGGTTCAATAATGACGCGACTTTAGTCCAATGGAGTATTACCTATACTTTGACTTTAACATGAAATAAAATAGAAAAAATCTATGTCCTTCCGAAGGAAACTCTCAACCAACCCAGGTTTAGGAATCCGGACAGGACCGGCTTGTCCGGCTCGGAAACCAGCGAACCGGCTAGTGGACCAGTCCTATTCGGATTCCAATTTAAAAAAAATATATTTTTTTTATATTTTTCCTTTAGAATTTCATACTATAAATCTAAAACCTTCAATTTCTCACCAGTTTAGTTCCGATTTAGTTCTAGTTTGATCCCGGTCTGACCCACTAATCCTTAACTCAATATCCAGTTTGAGTTTTAATACCTTACAACCAACAGACACACATTCCTAAATTTGCCCTCTCTCAAATCCTACCCTTTAGACGCTCCTACAATCTCTCACCATCATCGCTTTCTCTGATTCTTCTCCTGTCCATTGCATCAACATTATCATCAAAACCAAAAATACAAATTAATTTATTAATAGTAATTCAATAAAGTAACGCTAAAATCCCACAAAAATACCTCTTAAAATTCAGAATCCCAGCATGGTCACACAAAAATGCTAAATCTCACAACGGTCATTGAGTAACAAAATGGAATTTTAATTTTGAGCAAAACGATAAAATTGTCCTTCACATTTTTTTAAGAGAGTCCCAAGCCCCTCACATTATGAACAAAAAGTGAGGGGTAATTTCATCCTTTGTTCAAAATTAAAATTCGGCTAATGACCATTGTGGGATTTGACATTTTTGTATGATTTTATGGGATTTTAAATTTCAAGAGGTCTTTTTGTGGATTTTCTCTAAAACGATATCACTTTTTTTTTTTTTTACTTTTATGTTTAATTATTTTCCAATTGTCCTCTCTCTAGCTGGCCCCACAACTTTGCCTTCAAACTCCCAAACCCTCGACTCTCTCAAATTTGACCATTCCTTATCTTATATCTCTCTTAATCTCTTTCCTTTTGTTTTTTTTCCCACGTACATTTTCTTTCCCCCCACCATGGGCAGCTGTTGCTCCGGCAAGGACGAGGATGTCCCCGCAGCCGACAACTTCAACAACAACAATGAGGGAGGAGAAGCAACCATTGACAACCAACAGAACAATATCATCAACATCACAGGACAAGGAACACCCACCTCTTCCAAGCCTTCTCCGACGCCATCCCCTTCTAGGTCAAAAAAGATCGGCAGCGTCCTCGGCCGGTCCATGGAGAACGTGAAGGCCACATACAGCATAGGAAAGGAGCTAGGACGAGGACAATTCGGTGTCACACATTTATGTACTCATAAACAAACGGGTGAACAATTTGCTTGCAAGACCATAGCCAAGAGGAAGCTTGTGAACAAAGAAGATATAGAAGATGTACGTAGGGAGGTTCAAATCATGCACCATTTGGCTGGTCAGCCTAATATTGTGGAGCTCAAAGGTGCTTTTGAGGACAAGCAATCTGTCCATCTCGTCATGGAGCTCTGCGCCGGCGGCGAGCTCTTCGACCGGATCATCGCCAGAGGTCATTACACGGAGAGAGCCGCCGCGTCGTTGTTGAGGACCATAGTTGAGATTGTACATACTTGTCATTCCATGGGGGTCATACATAGAGATCTTAAGCCTGAGAATTTCCTCTTGCTTAATAAGGAGGGAAATTCTCCTCTCAAAGCCACCGATTTTGGTCTCTCCGTTTTTTACAAGCAAGGTTCGTTAATTTCATGTTATGAAGCTCAAGCTATATATATATGTGTGTGTGTGTGATCATTAACATAATACCAGAAACTCTAAACGTACTTCCTTATTCAACCTAATTAAGCTATTAATGTCTCAGAAAATATACGTCGTTATATATACAAGCAAGCTTCATTCTTTTGTTGTCCTTCAATGTCATGAAGCTCAAGCTATATATATTTGTGGTCACTGACATAATACCAGAAACCCTTAACGTCCTTATTCAACCTAAGCTACATACATACATACATGCCTTATATTTAATCAGCAAACAGTTTTAATTAATGAATATTATGACTCGGATCGAGACTGATAAGAGTTATTGATTCATGCGACAATTGAACAAAAGTTGCATGAAATCTATAGAAAAGGATCAAGGGGATGATTTGCAGTTAAAATACATATTTGATCATAAATAGAAGAGTTATATAACTAATTTGACGATATTAAAAAAATTAGTTAGGCTAGTTATTTGTAAGAAATATGCGTTGATTTTCCTAAAATACCTTTATTTAATCATTTGCATTGAGAATTACGGCTCGATGGAAACTCCTTAACAAGTGTAATCAATACAAATAATTTGAGAAAAAAATTATAAATTTGGATGACAAGATGGATTGAGATCTTATGTTTAAAATATAATAAAATCTTCTGATAAGATTTGAATGGTTTGAAATTGGCCAGGAGAGATATTAAAAGACATAGTCGGGAGTGCATATTACATAGCACCAGAGGTATTGAGGAGGAAATATGGCCCAGAAGCTGATATTTGGAGTGTTGGCGTAATGCTTTACATTCTTCTTTGTGGTGTTCCTCCATTTTGGGCAGGTACAATTACTATTTATTTATATACTCCTCTCATATCGTCTTAAATATAAGATATAATTGATCTTTTTCTGAGAAATTAAGGAAGCTAAATAAGTTACTTAATCATATCATATGTTGTGTATCTTTATCTTATATATCAGTTTATAAGTTAGGTAAAATAGTTTAGAGAAAAAATAAAAAATATAAATATTTTAAAGTAATTTAATTAGCTTTCTTAATATCTCCAAAAAAAGCCAACTCTATCTTATGTCTAGGATCGGAGAGAGAGTACCTTTCTTCAGTTTTGACCACAAAAATATGTTTCTTTCATGGATTCGCCTCATATTTGGAAATATGCAGAATCAGAGAATGGAATATTCAATGCCATATTAAGAGGGCATGTTGACTTTACAACGGATCCATGGCCAAGCATATCTCCTTCAGCAAAAGATCTCATCAGAAAAATGTTAAATACAGATCCCAAGCAAAGGCTCACAGCTTATCAAGTCTTGAGTATGCATTCATTCTTCTTTAATTTCTTTTTTCAATATCTCCTCTTTCTCTTGCATTGAGAAATTAATTATATATATATATATATATTAAAAAACTTACAGATCATCCATGGATAAAGGAGGATGGAGAAGCACCAGATACACCTCTTGATAATGCTGTGCTGAATAGGCTCAAGCAATTCAGAGCCATGAATCAATTCAAGAAAGTTGCTCTCAAGGTATTATAATAATTAATTAGCTAGTTAGCATTGTGTTTTAATCAATGCTTTAATTTGAATAAATAAAACCATACTCCCCTAGTACTATTTATAAGCTGGAAGGAGAAGGTTTTTTATTTACAAGTTACATCATTAAATTTTTGTACAATTTTGCCCTCCATATAGATAACGGTAAAGTTGGAGAGTTATTAAATTTTAAGATAGAGTCAATGAGGTCTAATATTGTTTTTTATTATTTCGGTGTTGGATGTGGCTTATAAATAGGAGGTGAAAGGTATATTATACTCCCTCCGGTCCTAATTATAGGACAATATTTGAGAGTTGATCTTAGTCCTAATTATAGGATAAAGTTCTAATTTTTGCAAATTTCTTCCCAAAATACCCCCTATTGATATTTTCTCAATAATAATTAAACACAATAATAATTTAATAAGAGTAGATCGGAAGTTGTTGAAGGAGATTGATAATGCCGGATTGTGTGAGAACTTGAAGAAGTCGTGTGTGAAGCAAGAGAGGTACAAGAAAAAACAGAGAATCAATGTAATTAGATGCTATTTTAAATTTTAAATAAGGATATTTTAGGAAAATAAATATGATTAACTAATTTAACCACTATCCTTAATTTCTCCAAAGTTAGGTAAATATGTCCTATAATTAAGACCAGAGGGAGTATTGTTTTTGTGCTACTCTGAATATATCTGATTAATATGTGTGTGTAGGTAATTGCTGGGTGCTTATCAGAGGAAGAAATAATAGGGTTGAAGGAGATGTTCAAGGGGATGGACACTGACAGTAGTGGAACCATAACAATTGAAGAGCTCAAGCAAGGCCTTGCAAAGCAGGGCACCAAACTCAGTGAACAAGAAGTCAAGCAATTATTAGATGCTGTAAGCCACTTATTTAATCCCTTAATTACTTAGTTATATATATATATATATATATATGATGAGAGAATAATATCCTGACCCTAAAATTTTCAGGAAATTATTGGAAAGATATAAGATAAAACAAAATGGAGTTTCTACAATCATCATTATACAATATACTCCCCCGGTCCTAATTATAAGATAAATTTGATTTTTTTGGAGAAATTAAGAAAGCTAATTAAATCACTTTAGAGTATTTATATTTTTAGTATCCTTAGATTATATATCAGTTTATTAGTTAAATTAATTAGTTTAACAAAAAAAAATAAAAATATTTTAAAGTGATTTAATTGACTTCCTTAATTTTTCTAAAAAAATCAATTTTATCTTATAATTAGGACTGGAGGGAGTACCATAGTTAAAAATGTAAGCCCACTTTGTTAACACTCATGAAAAAAAGTAATGGGCCCTTTTGAGATTTTGGCTTTGCTATAAGGAAACCCAACAGGAGCCCAAGACAAGAACTCACCCCAAAAGAAAAGAGTAAAACTTTTCTTGAAAAATATTTTTCTTAATGATATTTAATTACAAATACATAATATTATTTCTCAAATAATGTTTGTTTGTATGGATTACATATTACAGGCAGATGCTGATGGGAATGGAACCATAGATTATGACGAGTTCATCACAGCAACATTGCATTTGAACCGAATCAACAAAGAAGAACATCTTTATACTGCTTTCCAATACTTCGATAAAGACAATAGCGGGTAATAATAATAATTAAAATTCATCATCTGAATTATATGTTAATTAATAATTAATTTTTAATTTATTCGATATATCATTTAATGTGCACAACATATATATACTATTTCAGGTTCATTACAATGGAAGAACTAGAGCAGGCACTCCGGGAATATAACATGCATGATGGTAGGGACATCAACGAAATATTATCAGAAGTCGATTCAGATAATGTAAGTCCTCTAAATATTTTATTATTATTTCAAACCAAATAGGGGGATTTCTTGTTTTCTTGGTTACTTTAGTAGCACTACCTCCACTATTAAATATAAGACTTAGAGCCCGTTTGGTTCAACTACATTGCATGCATGTAATGGTAATCATGATTGCATTATTAAGATAAGAGTGTTTGGTTGCCCTTTAGCATGGTAATAGGGTTTACCATGGTAATGATGATTACTAAAAAATTGGTAATCCTCATTCATACCTCCCCCTATGAATCCTCATTACCATCCCATTGCATGATTTAAAAAGTTCAATTTACCCTTGAGTTTCCAGCGTCTTTATTTTACTTATCTAATTTCACTTGCCGTATCGCGCCACAACTGCCACCGCCACCACCTCATCCTCCTCCTCCGCCACTGCCGCGCCATCGTCACACGACCACTGCCACCACCACTACCTCCTCCTCTACCGCCGCCGCCGCAACTACCTCCTCCTCCTCCTCCACCACCCTCCCACCTCCTCCTCCTCCTCCTCCACCACCCTCCCACCTCCACCTCCACCACCGCCACCACCTCCTCCTCCTCCTCTGCCACAGCCACCGCCCACCCATCGCCACCTCCTCCGTCGCCGCTGCCACTACCTCCTCTTCTACTGCCGTCGCCACCGTCACATACGCACAGCTACCGCCACCACCACCACCTCCTCCTCGGTCGCCGCCGCCGTCACCCACCTACTGCCGCCACCACTACCTCTTCCACCTCCATCTTTGCCACAGCCGACTCTTAACTTTTTTTGTTACAAAGATTATATTAAGGGTAAAATAGACTTTGTGTAATATATTAATTTTAAACAATTGTTAAAATATCAACTCATTGCACCTTACTTAAAATTCAAACCAAACACTACCCCTGTAATTAATATTGCATTGCACTACCATTGCATCGCATTGCACTGCATTGCAGGGTGTAATGGGATCGAACCAAACGGGCCCTTAGTTAAATTTTTTAAAATATTAAGGAAAATAATTAAATTACATGAAAGTATTTATATTTATTGTTTTTTCTCGAAACTAATTTATTTGATTTATAAGCTCATATATAATTTAGCCACAATTAAGTGACTTATTTAGCTTCTTTAATCTTTCTGAAAAATAGTTAGCTTGGTCTTATATTTAGGACTAAAAGTAATAATTAATATTGATAGTGGGAAAAATTAAACGACCAATTTTCTTGATTGAGAAGCTGACATTAGATCAAAATGGCACCTTTTCTTGCTATATACAACCATAATCTCTGTAATTATATATAGAGAGGGCAGGGTGGTATGTTAGAATTATAAATAGAACCAGAATTATATAATCCCTTATCACAACTTGGTAAACTAGTGTTTGAATTTCGATCATGAGAGGTCCCCATATTTAATGTCTACTATTGCTTCGAATAATATTGTCTCAACTCTCAAATAAGATGATATAAAAAAGGGTTAAAAAACAATTTTGTCTTGGAGGTGTTTCGGGAGGCAATTTTGCCCCGAAAGTGTAAAAAATTGAGCAATTTTGCCCTGGGTGTTATTCCAGTTAATTTTGACCATTAGTTGATCAAATATGTTGAGCTGACAGTCCATATGTCATCTATGTTATTTTTGTTAATGTGTAAATTTGTGCTAGAAGTCCATATGTCATGTACTTCATATTTTTTTAAAGTTAGAGTTAAAACTTTCGAGGCAAATTTGCACCCTAACAAAAATAACATGAATGATATGTGGATTGTCAACTCAGCATATTTAGTCAAATAAAGGTTAAAATTAACTAGGATAACAGTCAAGACAAAATTACTCCATTTTTTACACTTTCAAGACAGAATTATCCCTTAAAAAACTTTTAAGATAAAATTGTCGGTCGATGAAAACTTCCAAAATAAAAATGACCCTTAGCCCTATGAAAAAAAAAAGAGGAGTCGTGTGGGTGTAGGTCCCGGCCGCATTGAATGAGTCGTTAATTGTGTCTCCACATATAATTGCCACTTGACATATTATTACTTGTTATCATTTTCTCTGATGTGTGTATGTTACTATATACGGGAATACTAAGAAAACAAGATTCGTGGGGACAGGATGGTCGGATAAACTACGAGGAGTTCTCAGCAATGATGAGGAAGGGAGCTCCAGAAGCCCAAACCAGGAAGAGGCGTACAGAGGCATTTATTTAATAATTTTCATGAATCTTCATATCAAATGAAACGACTTGTCGGAGGACTAATTAACTCAATAATGATCATCATCCCACGTGTTGACCATCAGCTCTTTGCTTGGTTTTCTCAAGTGAATATTTTGTTGTCTGTTGGTTGCGAGAGGATACAGTAATAAAGATTTGGTAATCACTAATTAGGGTTGAAAACAGAAAACAAACAGACACGTTTAATTAAACACACACACATGAACAGAAAAAGGAACAGAGAACGTACAATTTTTGTGTTTTTCCTTGATCCTATGAAATTTATATCACAACAAGTTTTATTCGACTTATTTGACAATCATAAAGTGGGAATAGCTCAATTTAAAACTATTTTTGTACAATTTTTGTGTTTTTTCCTTCTAGGTTTTGATTCGGTTGTTCTTTTCTTTCTGATCTCTCTTTATCTGTGATTGCGTCAATGGAGGAATCAGATGAGGGTGAATTTTTTAGGGAAAATTCTAAAAAACGACATTGAAAATATAAAAGGATAAATCAGTCCATTGAAAATGAGAAAAGACGAATCAGGCGGGTGTCAGAAAAATGGAGGAATCTGTCCTTTTGAAATTTCGGCCAAATTACGAAAATGCTCTTCAGCACTTCATCCCCACTTCAGAATAACAACATGATCATCGTAATTAACAACTTTGGATTCGGTATTAACAACTTCAATTCTTCTTTGACAATTAACAAATTTCAGGGCTAATAACAACACCTATCTCTTAATTAACAACTCCGGTTTCGATATTAACAATTCCAATTTCTTCTTTCACACTTTATAAGTTTTAGGGCCAATAACAACACCTATCTCGCCATTAACAACTCCGGATTCGATATTAACAATTCCAATTTCTTCTTTCTCATTTAACAAGTTTCAGGGCCAATAACAACACTCATATTTTAATTAACAACTCGGGATTCGAAATTAACAACTCCAATTTCTTCTTTCATAATTAACAAATTTCATGCCAATAACAACACCTACCTCGCCATTAACAACTCCGGATTCGCCATTAACAACTCCTATGTTGTTATTGCGACTGAGAGCTGAAGGGTATTTTCATAATTTGGCCGAAATATTAAAAGGACAGATTCCTCACTTTTTTTGACACCCGCCTGATTCATCTTTTCTCATTTTCAATGAACTGATTTATCCTTTTTATAATTTCAATGTAGTTTTTTAGAATTTTCCCAATTCTTTATGTATGGATTCTTTAATTGATTGCTAGGTTTAAATTTTCTTCTCAAAAGGCTTAACTATTACTGGTATATTTGCACGGTTGAACTCCCTTGATGCTATGAAATTTATATCACAACAAGTTTTATTCGACTTATTTGACAATCATAAAGTGGGAATATAATAGCTCAATTTAAATTTTCAAGTAAAGATATTAAACATTTAAAATTTAGATATTTAAAAGTGATGGAAAAATCAGTGCAAAATATTTCACAAAAAAATTATGAATATGCATGGTTCGTATATATTTTTTAAAAAAATTCAGATGTTTAATTACGGTATATATATTAGAATATGATCGTCAAAGATAAGTAAAGTGAATTCTAAAGCCTTTCGAAAACTCTCTCTCACTCACACACAGACAAACTTATATATATAAAGTACTTATTTATAGTTAACCTAAGAAAATATTTATTCCCATTAGCTTGTATGTGTCCAAAAAATATATTGCATTGCATGTGTGGCTTATACCGTAGTGGGCCCTAGTGTTGGGCCGCGCTTGGAGATCTCCTTGTAGGATTTCCAAGTCCCACATCGGTCGTTGTGTATGTGTGTGTGTTATATAAGATTGTACATGAGCTATTTGGTTGCTACCCGTATCATATCAGGTGGTTTTGCCATTAGCTTCTGTGTGTCTAAAAAAAAGAAAATATTTATTGATATATATATATAGATAGCGTCAGGTATGTCTACTATGTTTTTAAAAAACCTAAAATAGACCTAGATGCGTGTGTGTTTTACACTTTTACTCAGATCTGGCCAACCTATTTCTTAACCACCAAATGGGTATCCCAAATACTCATTCCAATATTCCCTTTAATTTCTCCATTTCAATCCATAAACGACCAAAAATAAATAAAACTGTCGACTTTCTCTCTCATGACTCTCAAATTGATATATATATATATATGTGTATAGTATTATTTTATTAAGGTTGGCTACCATCCTCTGCTCTTATGCTTTTACCGTTCTCTTCCCCTCCATTACTTATCTCAACTTTTAGCTTGAAATTTGGGCGGTTCAGATTTAAAGTTTTATAAAAATATTCTTTTCAAATATTTTTTATTGCTGTTTTTTATTATCATAACGAAAAGTTAGAATTTTTTTAAATTAATTTATTCATTTTGTAATAATTTGATATTTTATTAATACTTTTATAAAATAGTAAATCTGAACCGCTCACTTTCCAATCTAAAGGTTGGAATAAGTAATGGAGGGAAAGTGGACAATAATAGTAGAAGACAGTAGTCAATCCCTATTTTCTTATTTATGGGGATAAAGCTTATTGTTAGTGTTGGTGCAATTGGTATTTTATTGGGAGAATTACATTTAGGTCCTAACGAAGAGGAGAAATAAAGAAATGGTCTCTATAGATTGTAAAATGAAAAAATGGTTCCATAGAGTTGTTAATACAAGCTCCTGGAGTTGTTAATGAGTTGCCAATATAGATTCATAGACTTGTTAATGGGACCATTTTTTCATTTTGTAATCTATAGGGATCATTTTTTCAATTTTTTTCTTCTATGGGACCTAAGTATAATTCTCCCTATTTTAATTCCTATATTGTACCTCTCAATCTTTGTCATCATTGTAGTTTCACATAAAAAATCACGGACCCCACCACCACCAACATCATAATAATGGGTAGCACTAGTTTCACCAACGATGGCAGCCTCTTGGCCAACCACGTGATAGATCTAAAGGCCACATATAGCGTAGGAATTAGGAAAGGAGTTAGGGCGAGGCCGAACCGGGCCCCTGAATTTGTGTACACACAAGGTAACGGGGGAAACCTTTGCATGCAAAATCGTATAGCCAAGATCAACCTCTGGGACATGGAGAATATCAAGGATGTAGCTAACAATGTTGAAATCATAAACCATTTGTCCGGCCACCCAAATATTGTGGAATCAATTCGTGACGTCACGGAGCTTTGCACCAGTGGCCACATCCTCAACCGGATCATCGCCACCGGTTACCACACCGAGTGAGTCATTGCATTGATGTTGTGGGATATAGTTAAAGCCATCAATACTTACCACTCCATGGGTGTCATCCCTTGAAATATAAAGTTTGATAATTTCCTCTTTTCTTAATAACGACCTTGATTCTTCCCCTCAAACTCGTTGATTTCACTTTATCTACTATTTTATCAACAAGGTCGGTTTTCATCTCCTTCTCTAGTTAGTTTTGACTCAGATATAGCTCATTTAATAAAATTTAACTTTATGCAATTTGGTCCTCAAGTTTTAACCATTGAATCTGTTGATCCATGACTCAACTACAGCTCAATTATAATTCTTGAAGGACTAGATAATTTTCTGAAAATATAGGGGTTTAGTAGATTAAGAGGTTGAAAATTGTGAGATTCAGTTGAACGAATTAAACTTTAAGGTTTGAATTATAATTGAGTGAAATTTTGGGGACTAAATAATAATCAAACTTTCTTTTTTTTCCTTCTAACCAATAACAATCGTTTAGATAATGCGTATTAATTGGTAAGAATATACTTCCTCCGATCTTTTTTATAAGCAATTTTTAGTCTAATTATGCAAAACGAACTAGCGGTCAAGATTAGTTAAAAATAATAAATATGTCAAAAATGTCAGGTTTATTCCAAATATGCTCTTATTTACAAAAAGAGCATAAGAGAGAGAATGAGTGACAAATATGAGAGAACATAAGTATAAAATATGAAAGAGAATGTGTAATAAATAAGTGAATGAAAGAAAATTAGTGGTGAGTATGGGGTAATTAATATAAAGATGTGTATTTAATAGGGGTAAAAAGGAAAAAAATAGTTTAAATTTTGAAACACGAGGAGAAAGTTGCTTAGAAAAAAAATCAATCCCAAAAGAAAGAAAGTTGCTTATAAAAATTAGTTCGTTTTGCACAATTTTTAGTCTAATTGTGCAAAACGAATTAGCGGTTAAGATTAGTTAAAAATAATAAATATGTCAAAAATGTCAGGTTTATTCCAAATATGCTTTTATTTACAAAAAGAGCATAAGAGAGAGAATGAGTGACAAATATGAGAGAACATAAGTATAAAATATGAAAGAGAATGTGTAATAAATGAGTGAATGAAAGAAAATTAGAGGTGAGTATGGGGTAATTAATATAAAGATGTGTATTTTATAAGGGTAGAAAGAGAAAAAGTAGTTTAAATTTTGAAACACGAGGAGAAAGTTGTTTAGAAAAACGATCAATCCCAAAAGAAAGAAAGTTGCTTATAAAAAGGATATAAGGAAGTATAGAAATTAGGTGATGATTAAAGCAAATGATTGGTATTAAGTAGCAAGATTGGGTTTTATGTTACGTTGTAATTTTGTTAAGTGAGACGTTTGACTAGTCGCTGGGAATGCATGTTACGGGGCACCTGTAACATCCTGAAAATATGTATATATAAATTCTTGTTTACAAAAATAAAGTAATAATAATTTAATTAGTATATGAAAATATAAAATTATTAGAATATTAAAAAGAATGTATGTATATATATGGAATAATACTGGCAAAAAAAAAAAAGGAATAATGGGAATATATATATATATATATATATATACATATAAAAGTATGCAGTGCTGCATCTATTCAAAGTTTGGTATATGAATAAATTATAAAATAAGTTAACAAGATAACAATCGTGATGGGGACAAAACGATGAGAGTAATATGTGGTGGGGGGGTTGTTTTTTGACCAGTAGACGCTCAATGGGTAATTTAAAAAGAAAATGAATGTTTAAGAATTATAATGAGCAATTAAGTTTGAGATTGAAAAAATAGCTTTTGGTGATTTAGTTTTTGGGGAGAGTGAGAATGATTAAAATATTTTTTTTGTTGTGTCCAGTGTGATATCAGACTGATTGCAATTTTACCCTTGATGTACTTTTTCGGCTACCAAAATTAATTTCAACTATTTTTTGGTGTTTGTAAACCTTAAAATATTTTTTCAACTGTAGCCAGTATTTTATCAGACTGATTGCAATTTTATCCTTAATGTACTTTTTCAGTTCCAAAAATTATTTTAAAATATTTTTTGGTGTTTTTAACCCTTTAAAATATTTTTCCACCCACTCTCTCTTACTATTATCACAAAAGTCACTTGTGCTTAAATCAATCCAAACAAGTTTTATTTTTACAAAATTCATTTATACAATCACTGTTCCAAACATAAATCACATTACACAATCGAGCTTTTACCAAAAATAAAATTACCAAACGTTAAATTGAGAAACTCTATTTTTCTCATCGCTCTTCCAAACACACTCTATATTTGTGGTAATGACATAAAATATATTTATATAATAATAAAGAAAATATTAAACAATATCTAGAAGGCTTGGAAGGGATGTTAAAACAGAGGATAAAGCACCAATAAATGAAATATATAAACTTAATTGTTGAGTAGGATTTTCGATATAGCCTTGCTTGGAGAATAAGAAAATATGGGATAAGACCCTAATAAATGCAGGATGGATAAGGATGAACATTAAGAAGTGAATCATATTGCACTGCCTATATATATATATGCTCTTTTGTTTTGGTTTAAGACAAAAAGGAAAGAGTAGAAGGAAACTGTTGGAAATGAAGTAAGAGTTTTCTTACTGAGTAATACGCCTGCTTTTATTTATACTTTTCAAAATTATTTTAAATGTTTTTACCATCTAATTATTCTCTATGTGATTTATTTTTATATTTGAAATTTGTTGGAATTGCATGGAATATGTAAGGAAGAAAATATTTTTGTATCCATAAATATTATGACATCCCCAAGGAGGATTGTTGTGTGAACTATCCTATGGGGCAAGATTTCTATGTGAATTATTGTAGATCCACTCTAGGGGATGCCCTATAGTATATTTAAGTGATGAAATTATAGTATTGTAGATGCTTATGAATATATTTCTATGTATATTCACATATAATTATATTGCAGGGATTTAAATTGTTTTCTACTAATTTAGAAGCTGGGCATTATCGGTTAAAACTTATTTATTTAGTATCACTTATATCTTATTGTAATGTCCCAGAAATTGAAAATCATGCCGATATGAAGATGAATAAGAGCAGCAGACAAGAAGGCTCTCTAGTTTCCTTTAGGCATATGTTTTTTTAAACTTCTTATAGGAAATAATGATGTATTTGAGAACTCTATGTATTAATAAAATCTTTTTTTACGACATGTTTTCTGTCATTATCTTTATTTTTATTTTATTTGAATTAGAAGTCGAATATATCTTTAAATTTATTGTGAGAATAATAATGATATTAAATAATCATTTATTTATAAATTAAATAAAATTAAGGATTTACAGCACCCATGATGCTGAAGATGGAATACGGGCCAGAAATTGACATTTGGAGTGCTGGTGTTCTTCTTTACACTCTTATTTGTCGTTTTCGTGTGCGTTTGGAATGGCTTATTTTTGTCCAAAACGTGCTTATAATTTGTGATTCACGGTATACGAGGTAAGTATGTGAGAGGAGTTTTTTCTCGGCTTGCGTAATAAGTGCGTTTTTCCTGTACAAAACGCTGAAACAAACACAGCCTTCATCCTTTTTGGCCAGGTTTTTATTTATCAATCCTTTATTTTTTTAATGAGAAGATTGTTAGGTAAACTGGGCCTAGAGACTTATTAGGGTCTAAGTATGCCTTTAGACTTAAAAAACCCTTACAAATCACCCATCATCTCACAATATTAAAAGCAAAATTTAAATTCATGACTTTATGAGTTATGAGCCAGCTCGATCTTTACCAATTATAAAATTTTTTGTTATATATATATATATATATATATGAGTGTGTATCCATCCATTTGATTTTACTAACATTTTCACAATAAAAACATATGCTCTCCTTGGTATGCCAACAAATGTCGGTCCAAATGATATGAAATTAGCTCATAACCTGCAAGATTATAGGTTTAAATCTCATTGTTGATATGAGAATCTTGCTAATAGATTATATGTAAATACATCTGTAAGCGCTCTTTAAATCTTGAATAATACTTTGACGCATGATGAGCCCTTCTAGGACCCAACTTACCTGAAATGTTAAGCATAAGAAAATATATACTCTCTATGTTACTTAATATACGATGTAGATATTAGATAACTAATTTGTGAATATTAAGAAAATTAGTAGGTTAGTTTATTTTTAATAAATATGTATTGGTTTTTTTAAATTACCCCATTTAATTATGTACATTGGATTTGGAGCTACCTTCAATGAAAACCCTGACCCCTAATAAATTGAAAAAGAATTTGTAAAACTCTTATATAAAAATATATTTAGTTCGATGAACATTTTGTTAAATAAGTATTACAGGAGTAAAATTTGTGGGTATAGTACTAGTATTAAGGCAAATAATAATGCATGTTAATTTATATATATGCCTAATTTTTGTCCAAAAAAAATATATATGCCTAATTAAAATAAAGTGAAACACATCCGTACAGAACCTGCGTATGAGAAATTCGGGAGGTTCATAGAAAACCAATTGCAATATGACTTGTCAAGTGATCCATGGCCCACCATATCTGATTCAGCAAAAGACCTTGTCACCAAAATGATGAATCCAGATCCCAAGCATAGGCTCACACCTCCTCAAGTATTGGAGTAAGATCTATTTACTTTCACCTGTCTTAATTATAAGATAAAATTAATTTTTTTAAAGAAATTAAGGAAACCAATTAAATTATTTTAGAATATTTATTTTTATATTTTTTTCTTCAAACTAATTAATTTGACTAATATATAATTTAAGGATACTAAAAATATAAATATTCTAAAGTGATTAAATTGGCTTCCTTAATTTCTCCAAAAAAGTCAAATTTTCTTATAATTAGGACTGGAGGGAGTATTATTTTTCTCCTTCATTTTTTTACTCCCTTCATTCTTAAATATAAGATTTAATTGATTTTTTCTGTATAAGTTAAAGAAATTAAATATATTACTTAGTCATAGTATATGTTGTATATCATTAGACTATATATCAATTTATAAGTTAAACTAATTAGTTTAGAGAAAAAGCGATAGATATAAATACTTTAAGATAATTTATTTAGCTTCCTTAATCTCTTAAAAAAAAAGTTAACTGTATCTTATATTTAGGATCAGAGGTAGTACATTATTATAACTAATCTCACACACAAATTAAGCACTGGTATTTATAATTAATATTGCCATTAATTGGTTCAAGCAGTTGAAAGCTCTCAAGTTCTTCCGTCGGAGTCATTTGCAACACTCCTATGGTCCTCCCCCTGGGAGATAGGGTATTTTATTTTTTAATTTTATGTATAAGACGCGTCATTAATTTTTTTTACTTCTACGTATAATTTTATTCTTCATTTATTATTATATATGAAAACTGTTATTTTTTTTGGAAAGTCTGTAGTTAAATATATATAAAGTTAAAAAGTTGTTCGCTTTTAAGATAAAATTAATGAAATTTAAGGTTTTTCTTGATATATGTGAAACCTATTGGACCAACAAGCTGCTGGTTGGTTGAGATAGTGAGTGGTGTCACCTCACACAAATTTAAATCCTAAGAAGCACATTTATTGAGAGAAGAAAAAACCCTTTGCGCTCCAAGTCTCGAAAGGAGAAACCTTTCATTAAATTAAAAAAAAACAAAAAACTACTGGTAGTGCATTATAAGTAAGATCAGGTAAGCATAATACTGGTGTCCGGCCAAAAAAAAAAAGCATAATACTGGTGAGATTAGAATTATTTAAACAGGCATGTTAATTAATTTGCTAATTTCAAGCAAAACATGAGTATTGATGAATTTTAAAAGATATGTCTTTTTTTTTTCACCTCGATAAAAGATATGTCTTGATGAAATTAATATATGTAGCATATAGATATGCCGCCTCTCTGTTTTTTTTTACCTGATATAGATATGCCTCTTGATACATTAGAAAAGGCACGTCTCTAATTTGAAATTAATAAAATCACCAACTACCATTCAAAATGTCCATGATATGGACCCAGGGTGCTCACCATCATCCTTTCAACTGTCCAAATTTAATTTTTTTTTCTTTATTTTTATTTTTCTAAACAAGTATTTTAATAGGTATAGAATTTAAAAAATCTCTTAAAAATCATTTTTTTTTTGTTAAAGATCGTTAATTGAAAAATAATATTAAATTTAGACTGTCTAGATCAAATTTAAACGGTCTTGATCTAATAAGTTGATGAGCAGCCAAACCAAACCAAATCTGATATGATATAGTTTATTAATCAAATGACTTATATTTGAGTTCGGAAGATCGAAAGGGGCATAAAACAAGATAACTCATAGAATTAAAGGAAGATAATATCTGTTAGTTCATGCTCATTTAAAGAGCTTGTAAGTGCTTCAAAAATTTTTATTGTATATTAAAGAGTAGTATTTTTGTGATTATACTGAAAAATCTCTTAAATTAAAGATAGTAATTTAATTTATGCCTTGAAACCTATTTTCTCCTACTCACATGTTTTTTTTTTCTTTTGTTTTGATACAACGGCAATCGGGTTTGAACCCACGTGGGGGGAGGGGGGGAGAAGTGCTTTAAAGGCGCTTCGATGACCATATCGCCTAAAGGCGTTGGTCTCCTAAGGACATGTTTAGTTTCACATTAAAACCCACTAAAATATATTGTCTTGACTAATTATATTTGCAGCATCAAAAATTACTTTAATGTTTTCTACTACGTCCAGTCTTATTATAAGGACCCATACTTGTACATTTTTCATAACATGTTTTCACTACTACAAAATTGAGTATATTTAACGGTTTTTATGAAACTATTAAATATAAATAGGTAGAATTATGAGAAAAAAATATATAATGATTATTTAAAACAATCGTTAACTATATGAGATAATATTTGATGGTTTTATATGACCACTGTGATATAAAAATTTGGTTTTTTTGAAAAAAAAAAAAACACATCGTTTACTTGATGATTGTATTTAACAATCGTTTTATTTATTCTATCAATAGATGATTGTTGTTTATTAAAGGGTTAATATAACTTTTAGTCCCTGAAGTTTGATTCAATTTTAGTTTTGGTCCCTCAAGTTTCAAATCGGTGGTTTTGGTCCCTGAAGTTTTACTCGATTTTGGTTTTGGTCCCTCGATTTTGAAATAAGTGGTTTTAGTCCCTAAAGTTTCATCCGATTTTGGTTCTGGTTCCTCAAATTTGAAAAGGACTTGTTTTTTTCCGGGTCGGGTCGGGTTTCATAATTGGGTCGCCAAGTCCTTTTCAAACTTAAGGGACCAAAATCAAAATCGGGTGACACTTCAGGGACTAAAACCACCGATTTTAAACTTGAGGGACCAAAACCAAAATTTGATCAAACTTTAGGGACCAAAAGTTATATTAACCCTTTATTAAAACACCATGAAACTTCATATTTGACGGTTTTTTTAAAATAAACCCTCAAATATATATCTTTAAAATCCCTCTATGAACCCTATTTTAATGATTTCAAAATTTCTAACTATTTCTTTGCGCGCTCATTGAACAGCTTTGAGATTCTTTTTCAACCTTTCCACCGTTATTTCCCTCTCCATTGTTGCCGAAATGATTATTCTCTTCCTTCCTGTGTCCATGGCTATATGTGAAGGCATTCGTGGACTGTTCAGGGTTCTGGGTTCGGTGTTCTTTGAACCTCTGCAAGTTTTGTGTTGATTTGCATAAATGTGAGAAATTTCTGCCCTTAACCAGAGTTAATAATAAAAATAACCAGAGTGAAATTGATGCTTTATACTTGTTGGATGGGTTTTGGGTTTAGGGTTCTTCAAACCCGAATATTGCTCTTATCATTTACTATTGGTTTGTGTATCGTGAAACAGGAGTTAGTTTATTTAGGAAGAATGATGTTAGATTCAGCTCGGAGAGTGAAAAGTAGGAACATTGAAGGGCATTAGAACATGATTTATGAGCATATATATTTGTGCTTACTAATGTGGTCTGTTAGGACAACTTTTTTATAAGAATAAAATTATGTAAAGTTTATGGTTTTGGCTTCTATTTTAATTTCTGCTTTTGGTTTCTATTTTATTTTCTCTTTTACTCTAACTTATTTGCTTTTGGTTGGTAATTTGGATTAACTTTTGGTTTCTACAACTTACAATTGTGTATATGTACTTTTTGATGATTAGAATGGATTTGTTTAATTGGTTTCTATAATGTACATATATTATTTTTGATGACTGTTAATGGATCTATTTGGATTCTGTGTATGTATGTAATATACATATGGGGGCTAATAAAAAATGAACCCCAATTTTTTAAAAAAATTGTCATCAATATTTCATGGTTATTATCTAATAACCGTCACATATTGACATATATATCATGATTTTTTCAAGCAATCATTAAGTATATACATATATTTTATGGTTAATTATCAACAACCATTAAATATACACTTTACTGATGACTAAAACTGGTGTCAAATACTTAACCGATCATGATATGAACCGTAATGTATTTGATAATATATTTCACAGTTTTTAGTGAACAACTTTTAAATATAGTCTGCCATATGTAACAGTCATTGACTAAAAACCGTCAAATATAGGGCCTTATAAATAACAATTGTTTTTAATAGGGTTCTATATTTATCGATTGACAACCGTTAATTATATATATATATATATATATTTAGCACTTAGATACCGTTAAATATAGGTCAAAATAACAGTTAAATATAATTATAAAACTTCATAACTAATTAACCACGCCAACTCCTCTAGCAAAATTGATAATAACTTTTATTAACGATAATTTTGATATTTTTCAAGAAATTAACTAATAATTAATTTATATATGTTGATATTAGATTATTATAATAAAGATAAAAGGGAGGATCACGAATCAAACACATGAAATGATCTTGTTAGATTTTATTTTGTCATCTATAGGGCTTGCATGTGCATGTGAAGCTATATCTAGTAGTTGAACATGGTACATGATTACTGTCCATGAATATAATAATGTTATTATCTTCTGTTCTAAATATAAGGTAAAATTGACTTATTTTTGAAAAGATTAAGGAATTAAATAAGTTACTTAATCATATCATATATTATGTATCCTTAAATTATATATTAATTTATTAGTTAAATTAATTAATGTGAAAAAAAAATAAAAATTTTAAAATAATTTAATTAACTTCTTTAATTTCTAAAAAAAAAGAAGTTAACTTTACATAGGAGGAGTCGAAATTAAGGCCAAACACGACAAACTGATATGTGTCCTTTATTTATTGAAAGGGACTAGAGCCGGGAAAACGGGCCGAGCCCGTCGGGCCGGCCCTTTTAGGCCCTGGCCCTTCAAGGGCCGGGCTTGTAAATTGTAGCCTCAAAAGGAAGTCGGGCCTAAAAAGGCCGGCCCTGTAGGGCCTCGGGCTTAAAAGGGCCGGCCCTGGAGGGCCTCGGGCCGGCCCTTTAGGCCCGTTTATTTTTTATTTTTTTTATTTAAAAAGAAACCATGTTACATTTTTGAATTACCTTATTGAATCTATATATCACTCTGTCCTCATATTGTATAAAGTATGATTTTTGAGTATATTGTTTTATCTAATTGAATCATATTGTGATTTTTGAGTATGATTTTTGAGTATATTGTTCTGCCTATTTAGACTAAAATCATATTATATACTATTCTTCCTGATAGAGTATGATTTTTTATGGAGGTTGTAATTATTTTACTACTTGAACCTACTGCTCAAAATGAAACACAATCAAATGTCCTTGAAATTGATGATAGTGGCGAAGAATGTGAAAATGATAGTCATCATACTCATGTTGTTTAGAGGTTAGAGTATTTAGCTTCTTGCCTTCTTATACTTTGACCTTTGTATGAGTTATTTATGGACATAATTTTACCTTTGATTATACATTACTAATTGTGTTTGTTTGTTGCAAGAGACGTGTTATTTAAACCTTGATGTTGGCAACATTTATGTATTAAATTAGAACTTTAATCATTGTTATTTACTAATTATATCTCTCTGGGGAAAATATGCAGGAAAAATAGTTAAATATTGTGAAAAGGATTTCCCGGCCCTGACCCTAATGCTCTCGGGTCGGGCTTTGAAAAACTACAATTTTCCTGACCCCGAACCCTTTAGGACCGGCCCTGTTAGGCCCTGATCCGTCAAGGGCCAGCCTTATAGGACCGGACCGGCCCTAATTCCCAACTCTAAAAGGGACAAGCCACGGGCCATTTGTTTGTTTGCGTGGTTGAAAAGAGGTTGGACAATTAATAGAATTGTCGGTTAACAAGGACAGGGACAGCGTTTAGTTTTAAGGGATAGAAGGAGCCAGCAATTAATTTATGGGAATGTTAATTAGGTTGATTTTTTTTTTCATTTTGAATATTTATCAGAATTAATTTTTTTAAAAAAATAATTTTCTTACCGATAAAATTATTTTATGGAGAAATTAGTAAAAAATTGTGCATATTGCGACAAAAATTTCTCAAGAATACACGAGGTGAAAGCCATAGATACACACACACACAAATATATAATATTAATCCTTAAAAGTTAATATATATATATATATATATAGAAATGAAAATAAAAGTAAATTTAAATTAATGTAATTGATCTTTTTCAATCATATGTACCTTTACGTAAATATTCTTTTAAATAATTTAATTAAAAAAGAACAACATGTATATTTTATATATATATATATATATATAAAACTGCAATTATTAAGTAAATGCCATGGAGTACGTGGGACAATATCATCTTTTTTGACCTGGATGACAATAGGGCAAATTTCAGAAAATACAGTCAAAATTGAGAAAAGATAAAAATGTGTGGTGAATTTCTGAAATCCTAAATCAGAGTAAGAGTAGGAATATGGGATTTGAAATTTTGTACAAAAGATGATAATGCCCTCAGTGAAATTTGGATAAAAAAAACACGTGGAAGGCTGAAATCGTGGGTTGGTGGAAGAGTGACTGAGAAACAAAGGAAAAACCTAGGACAGGAAGGGTGAAGGATTAGTCGGCACAGCGACTAGAAGAGAAGGGTGGTGCGGGCAAGTGAAGAAGAGGAAAGGAATGAAGATCTTTTGACCAAGTTTCAGCAGCTTGCTGTAGAGTTAGAAGGTGGTTTGAGAGTGGTCAGTGTGTCGAGACACGATCGGTGCCGGTATGTACTTGTGTGTTACTTTTCTGAAGTTTGAGTGTTTTGGTTGCATAAAATCGATTCCCGTGATTGAAAGAAACAGGTGAAACTTGAGTTGAATATAATGAGAATTACACCTTAGATTCGGCGGTGTGCAGAGCCAAAATGGGGAAAGTAACAAGTTGGAAGGTCAATAACAACACACCCCTCTCTAATAACAACAACATCTTCTACATTAACAACTTTACTTTCTTGTTTAACAACTTCGGATGCAAAAGGGGGAAAGTAACAAGTTGGAGGGCCAATAACAACACCTTCCTCTCTATTAACAGCCCAAGCTTCCACTTTAACGACTTTACTTTCTTGTTTATCAACTTCAGAGGCAAGAGGGGGAAAGTAAAAAGTTGGAGAGCCAATAACAACACCATATTCTAAATTAACGACTTTATCAACTTCCCATGCAAAATTGGTAAAGTGACAAGTTGGAGGGCCAATAACAATACCCCCTCTTTAATAACAACACAATCTTGTACAATAACGACTTAACTTCATTGTTTAACAACTTCGTATGGGAACGTTCCAAATGAACAAGTCAGGGAGGCCAATAACAACACCTCTCTCTTATGTAACAACATGACCTTCTTGAATAAGGACTTTACTTCCCTCTTTAACAACTTCATAGGCATAGGTATGAAAGCAACAAGTTCAAATCCCAATAAAAACACTTGTCTCTAATTTAACAACACAAAATTCAACATTAACGACATGACTTTCTGCTTTCACAATTTCCTATTAGACAATCCAAGATATGCCCAGTGAAGAGTGTGAAATTAACAAGTTACAAGGCCAATAACAACATTTTTCTCTATATTAACAACATAGTATTTAACATTTACAACATGGCTTTCTGCTTTCCTATAAGACAATTCAAGATATGCCCAGTGAAAAATGTCTAAAGTACAAGTTCCAGGGCTAATAACAACACTTCTCTCTATAATAATAACACAAAGTTCAACATTAAAGACATGCTATATTTGCTAGATACAGTGTAATGACAGTCTGCATAATTACATTCACAACTTGCTATATTTATAATGAAGTCATTCATGTAGGAGCTCGTGTTGTTAACAATGAGGGACATGTTGTTATTGCCCTCCCCGTCCAATCTTGCCCATACCGTCCTTCCCTTCCAATCTTGCTGCACCGACCACCCCTTTGCCCCCTTCACCTCCTAGGTTTATAGTATGTATCTCAGTTAACCAACCCTTTAGAAAAATCAAAATAAACGTCGAAACGAGTGAAATAATTTTGGTGAGAGACAGAGAAAGAGAGCTAGGCTTCTTCTATAGGTACAAGCAACTAGAAATAGAGCAGTAAGAGATGGCTTCACAAAGCTTAGCAGAGAGACTGAGTGGCGGCTAACCCTTCAGAACCGCGATTTCGCCCTTTTGGTTTTTTAAACTCAATAAGGGCTTTGTTGTCTTTCTGTCAAAATTTCAAATCCCATATGCCTACAGTTGCTCTGATTTGGGATTTCACAAATTCACTACACCTTTTTGTCCTTTGTTAATTTTGACTATATTTTTCTTGAATTTTCCTCAGAAAATAAGATATTTAATGTTTAAAAAGAGATCGAAAATTAAATGTGTGACAGCTATTCCTTATCCCATAAGTACAATTAAGCAATGCCCTTTGTCATGCTCTTATTTTAATTTTACCTTTATCAGAGTATTCATGGAAAACAATATACGGTTCGGTGGGCAACACAGGAATAGCATAAAAGTACTGATAAAAAGTGTTCGATTACAGAAATTCCCCATAGGGGTTCGTGCATAATAATTACCATTAATGTAGCCGTACAGGGCTACCAGGGTGTCTGAACGCGTCCCAGTGAAACAAAGACATCTTCCCATCTTCGTTCTACCACTGTAATCTCCTTGTACAGTTCTCTTCTTTGCTTTCAGTACACCTCTTATTTTCACCTGCCTAATTTATTGGTAGGGGAGGGTGAGATTCGAGAGAATCTCATTAGGAAACAGATACTATAATACATGCATGATAGATGTTATGTATGACATGTTAGCTTTATCTAGATGCATGCTCCATAATGACATTTCTGCATGCTCAATGTTTCATGTAACAAAACTATGGCCACAGCGAAAACAGAAACAAAGCTTCATTTATTCAAGTATGCTCTACACAATCAAGTAAAGCAATTACATACATCACTACACAAGCAAAGATATCAAATACATGCAAATAAGGCAAGTCCCTTACCTCCAGTTTTTTCTTCTCGATTTGCGTGCCAACGACTCAGGCTCTCAACTCGGTCCTACAATTCCAAATATACCATTTAGACACTTCTATAGTGTTTCTGGGGGTTATATGAGTCTATATTGAAAAGTTACTAAAATGCCCCCGGGGACCCGGCCCTGCCCCGTCGTACCCAGTCCGACTGTACTTTTTCTGAAATTCTAACCTGGGCTATCTTAACATATTTTTGCCCAAGGAATCTATTTCTGAACTCATAATTACCAAATTCACTTCCAAAATATGAAATTGCCCTTGGCAGCCCCACTTTAAAGGTTTCAGGGGCGTTTTCGTAATTATGATTTTTCGGCCTTTTAAAAAAAAATGACCAACTGTAAGCCCACCTAATTTTTCCTCCTGAACTCAATAGAATCATCAAATCATTGAAAATCCAACTCTAAGGCCCATTTCTAGAGCTAGCTGAAACTCATAGGAACTCCAGGAAAAATTAGGGTTTTCCGGTTTCGGCTTAGTAAACACGTTCCTTTCTACTCCTAACCACTTTATTGACTATTCCATTAGGTTACAACTACCATTTAGACTCAATTTCGGTAGCATAACCCCTAGGTCATCTCAATTTTCAAATTTAAAACCAAAGACAATCCGGCGAAATTTCACCGATTAAATTGTCCACAGCAGCCAGAATAATAAATATACAAGAGTTTAGCAGTCCGCTTAATTTAGGCTTATTCGCAAGCTTCCAATCCCAAAATTCAGGGTATTACACCCTTCCCTCTCTAAATATAAGTTTTAAATAACTATTTTTTGTTTATCAAGAAAATAGTTAAAAGCAATAAATAGGTAAACAATATATATTTTTCTCAACTATGCCTTCCATCGAGAATATAATTCTCATCTACCGTCTTAATTAATGCAATTCACACCGTCACAATCACTGGTTAAAAAATATGCAATATATATACAGTCAACAAGGGTAAAATTGGGGAAAAAGCAAAAAATGTTGAGACAAAACTAAAACAAAGCTTATATTTTGAAACAAACATATTCTCAAAATTAAAGCTTATATTTAGGGAGGGAGACAATCAAATATCAGTGAATTTTTAGTACATTAATTAAATAAAACATTTAATTTCCACATTCTATTATTCTATATACGTTGTCACACCTAATACTCCCATTGATCCTTAATTATAAGGGCCAACTGATTTTTTTTTTTGGAAAAATTAAGGAAGTAAAATAAGTTATTTAATAATAACATATGGTATGGATTATTAGATTATATATCAGTTTATAAGTCAGATAAATTAGTTTGGAGAAAAATGATAAATATAAATATTTTGATATAACTTGCTCCCTCTAGTCCTAAATATAAGACATAATTAATTTTTTTTGGAGAGATTAAGTAAACTAAATAAGTTACTTAATCATATCATATGTTGTGTATTATTAGATTATATATCATTTAAAAACATTTTTAATTCATAACGACACTGTCTTTCAAATTATCTGGTCTAAAATGTAATTTTTATAACATAACATTTTTAAAAACAGGAACTTTCGCATAAAGGTTGAAACTTTTTCATCAACAAAAGATTAATAATATGAGATCAATGATTATAAGCATCGACATGAAATATCAAAAGACATAAAAGACAGAAAATATTTCATTAATCATAGCTTGAAGGCGCGAGTTTACATTTATAAAATCAAAATTACATCAAAATATTATATATGATGATGATCGGCCACAAAATAATAACTACATCAAAATATTATAACAATAATAGAGGTTACTGAAATCCAACCTTTAGAAGATCATCATCAAGAGACTCGTGACGCTTAGTCCAAATAGTCGGCAATGTAGTTCAACACTGCCGCCACCTTCTCCAGTCATTTGGAGAAGTGATCTTGCCTCACCATTACCTCCAGAACGGTGCCCTGGGGCTAAAAGATAGCCTCAACGATTTCCTCCAATGTCAAAGGTGGAGTGGCTATGAGAGGAACTGCCCAGTAGCTGCCACCAGAGGAGAGAGGGAACATTGCCTCTTTGATTTTGCCATTAGTGGAAGTGTTGCCGCTCAAACAAGAAAGAGAGAAGTAGAAAGGAACTTTTGAATTTGAACTTAGGAACTAAAGGCACCTTGGTATTTATAAATAGGACTGGTGGCCGGATAGTTTAGATGATACTGACAAGACATAATGATAGGCGTGGAAGTTGAAACGTTACATATTTACACCGGTCGTATTTGAAAAGTGGTCTAAATAATAATTATGAGACCAGATGCTCATCTTAACCAATGTAAATAGAAAGTGAACGTTAGAAAAATAAACAACATTTACACTGGTCAAGAGTTAAATGACGTTTCAGATTTACATATTTATACCTTGTGTCACTACGACTTTGTCTAAATATAATTAAATTATATATTTAACATGAACAATATCCCAAAAACAATGTAACAAAGATAAAAGAGACGTGATCATGATCAAAATCGAACAAGATGAAGATTATAAATAAAAATATATATTTTTCATTAATAATATATTTTTTATGCTGCCTGATCAAGGGCAGCATCAGTATGTAGATTAAAAAAATATTTTACATAATAAAAAAACCCTCAATATACCTCCTCATTGCCCAAGGAAAAGGGGGAAGAAGGGGATGGAGGAGGAAGAGGCGGGGTCGTCTGAAAGATTGTACTCGACGTCATTGGCATCGAGGATAAGGTTGAGCTTGCTGTTGATAGTGTGGAGCAATGCGACGAGTCTTTCGAGGCATTTCTCTATATGATCCACCCTCACATGGAGCTGTTGAAGAAGCTGTTTAGCTGAAGGTGGCGGAGGAGGCAGTTGTAGAGTAGGAGGACAAAAAGAATTAGCCCTAATGCCTACCATATTGATATTCTAAAAATAAGAGGAAGAGGAGTAAACGAAAGCAATGAGGAGTTTAAATAGACAAGATAGATGAAGATTACATTTATTGAAGTGACCTCAAATTTTGAAGAGACATGTAGTTGGGAAGTTTACCTTGAAAGCGGAAGAGTATGAAACATTTAAGATCGATTATAAAGAAACGACGATATCTAAAAGAATATTTACACCATATGTATAAGCTTTCAGTGCAAAAAGAATTTAAATTTTTTATTTTTCTTAAATTTAATACTCATCGATATCGTATTAAATTACAAATGGTCTAGAAAATATTATTTAAATAGTGCAAAAGTGCACCTGGTGTTAAGTTGTATCAATATTTAGAAAAATGCCACCAGTCATACTTTTTAAACTGTCTCCGCCTATAGAGGTCTAGATATAGCCGTCTTATAGGTCTATTTCTAGTAGTGGAACAAAAAAACCTTAATCTCATTAGTTCTATCCTAAAATTTAATAAATTTTCAATTGTACCCCTATTTAATACATACACGCACACTTTATTGAAAAGTCTAAGAATTTAAATAGTACTCCCTTTTATCCTTAACATAAGATATTATATTTACTTAATTTAATTATATTAAGAAAGTTAGTTAAATTAGTTAATATGGTATGTATCTTCAAAAACACCTTAATAATTGTCCTTAATTCTTTCATTCTCTCTCCTCCTTAATTATTGCTTAGGAAACATCAATATAAGTAAATTAGAAAAATATTGTCAAATATGAAACTATATCTTATATTTAAAACTAAGTTCAACTTTCAAAATATATCTTATATTAAAAATCGGAGGGTAATAATTTACCGAACGACAAATAGGGATTAACTTGCACATTTATATAATAAATTTAATGGGGTGACCAGCATAAAGTTTAAAAAAAAAAAATCTCTCTCTCAGGACCTAATTCATCAAAAAAAAAAAAAGCTGGCAAAAAGAAAATTCATCAAAAAAAATAAAGCATAGATGGGTGTGTGTGGAGAGAGAGAGGGGAAGAGGGGGGCAAGAGAGAGATTCTTCTGGGATGGACTAGACCTCACGCATGGCCGTCAAGCACCCAAGCTCAAATTAAATCAACCACAAATTAAGGAATGACATACAATTTTTTTTGGGAGATTTACACTTAGGTCCTATGCAAGAAATAAAATGAAAAAATGGAAGAGAAATGAAGAAATGGTCCCTATAGATTGCAAAATGAAAAAATGGTCCCATGGAGTTGTCAATACAGGCTCCTGGAGTTGTCATTAACAACTCCAGGAGCCTGTATTGACAACTCCATGGGACCATTTTTTCATTTTGCAATCTATAGGGACCATTTCTTCATTTCTCCTCTTTCTTGGGACTTCACTGTCATTCTCCCTTTTTTTTTCCTTAAAAAAAGTCATTTTCCATCAGGAACAACAAGAATCGTCAAACATTTTCAACTTGATGTAATGCCACTAACGACCTGTCAAACGTCCAATCTTACAATAAATAAAAGGGCGGCGGCCGGCCGAGGCTGGGTGGGGGTTTCATTAACTCGTCTCTCCCCTTTTTATGTGTTTAACTGTTTACTATTAAATTGATTTTTAATAATTGAGATTTTATATTACATTAAAAATATTATAATATTAAATGATGATAATATTTTTATTGATTAAATCTTAATCATTAAAAGGCAAACCAATGCAGAAAAAGTTAAATGGAGAAGAAGTGGATAAAGGGTTAATAGCAAGGGATTAAAATCCGGATTGGGTATTGAACTGGTCGGAGTACTGGATTAAGGGTCAGTGGGTTAAACCGGGACCAAACCAGAGCTAAACTGGGACCAAACCGGAGCTAAATTGGGACCCGACTGATCCGGTCCAGGTCTAAGAACCCTGGTTAATAGAGACACTTATTTTTATATGGAAGAATGCGACGGATATTAAATCTTCCTATCACTTATAAGAGAGGCTATGAGAAAATAAATAAACAAATATATGACAGAAATTAAATGGTACAGAGACATAAGAACTATTAACTTGGAATCTCTCAATTCAAAGGTAAAAACCACGGGTTATCCAGTCAATTATACCAATGAAAATAATATAATTCAATCCCTTTTTAAATTTTAACTCAACACAACTCGATCTTTATAATTTTGACTTAATTAAAACTTTGAACTTTAACTCATTGTAGTTCAATTCCTCTAATTTTAATCATTTCAAACTTTAGCCTCTACACTTCATGAACAAATAACAAATATTTTAAATTATTAAATTATAAAAGGCCAAATTGTATCAAGTCAAAATTTAGTCATTAAGTTATAATAGAGTTAAAATTATATGGACTAAGTTGCTTTAAATTAAAATTTAAGGATTGAGTCATAATTGAGCTAAGTCTGTCAAAAACAAAAAAAGATTAATTTTTTCTAAAATAATATTTGTGACGAAAATTCATGTGGAGAGCGCAAATTATTCTATTAATCGCCACTCATTCCCGTCAAAAACTGTAAAATAAATATTTATTAGCACAAGATAATCATATCGCCGAAAGCTTCATATGAATTGTCGTTGACAAACCATACTTATTATTTAGTAAAAGTAAATCTGTATTATTTCTTTAACTTTACATAAAATACTAACATTTTAGTCCCTTAATTATTGCTTTTGATTAAAATGTCGCTCAATTAAACATATATAGCAACACACATGCATTTATTCAAAAGAAAACTCTATATATTGTTATTAGGAGATATCAAAAGCCCTCTCTTCACAGAGATGAAACTTCATGCATAACAAAACAGAAAATAAATTAAGAAGAAGAAGAAGGAAAGCTTAATTATTATACCAATCCCATAATGGACTGAAACTTCATGCATAACAAAACAGAAAATAAATTAAGAAGAAAAAGAAGAAGGAAAGGTTAATTATTATACCAATCCCATAATGGACTGAAGCCATAAGACACAGACATGAGCATGAATTAATTAAGGTGGTGTCTATGGAATGTAAGCATCAGGAGACAACCTAGGAGAAACCAAAGCAGCAAGAGGCACTTTCTTCTGTAACGCAAGCCCAAAACTCTCCTCCATGTTCAGCTCAGACATCCCATGTGGAAGCTTCCAGTCAAAGGAATGAATCAAAGTTCCAAGAATGTAGTGGACAAGGACGATCCCCATTCTCGTCCCGGCACAGATCCTCCGTCCGGCTCCGAACGGGATGAGCTCGAAGTCGTTGCCTCGGGGGTCGATCTTCGCGTTCCGGCCACTCATGAACCTGTCTGGATTGAACTCCAATGGCTTCTCCCACACATTTGGGTCCCTTCCGATTCCCCAGATGTTCACACTCAGTCTTGTTCCCTTTGGTATGTAGTAGCCGTTCACCTCGCATGCTTCGCTCGAAACTCGCGGCAGGTTCAGCGGCGTCGATGGATGTTTCCGGTACGTTTCCTTGCAGATGGCCTGTACACAGGAATTGCAGTTCATGTTTATGAATTTGTTTTGATACATGTCTAGGGTAATACTTGATATACAAGAATATATCAAATATTAATATAAGATATAATATCTGGACCGTAGTTGACAAAACCCTAGAGATATATACATACCTGGAAGTAGGGGAGGTTGGCTATGTCGGATTCTTGGAGACGTCGTTGACGGCCGATGACTCGGTCCATCTCGTCGTGAGCTCGCTTCATGATGGAAGGGTTCTGCAACATTTCTGTTAGCGCCCACTCGATGATGCTTGATGACGTGTCAGTTCCAGCTGTGAAGAGGTTCTACAAAAACCATACAAGCAATAAATAATGGCTCCCATACGTCTTATTGGAATAGCTTATTTTTGGGCAATAAGTGCTTATAAATCGTGATTCACGGTATACGAGGTAAGTATGTGAGAGGAGTTTTATCTCGGCTTGCGTAATAAGGACTTATTATCCAAAAATAAGTATTTCCAAACACAGCCATAATCTATGAATGGATTGAGATTAAGAACATTCTTTGGCTAGTCATTTTCATTTCTGTTACTTGGGGTCATTTTACCCACTACTTTCAACCAAAAAAAGTAAAAGGAAAAGGAAAACACAATATAATTATGATTAATTTACATTATTTTCCTCTAAAGCATATATAGTAACTTTAACTTAATTCCTTTCCCCACTTCAAAACAAGATGGTACATACTGTGATTTAGTATTATTTCCATTCCAAAATTTAAGCAATGTTCCTCTTCCAGTCCAAAAGTGATATACTTAGACTAAAGATTCAACTTTTGCTTGAATTTAATTAAGTAGGTTTTGTTTCTCTCTCTAGATTTTTTTGATTTCATCTTAAGAGAACCTTATCGGCTGATCCCCAATACAGCACCAATATAAGAGTAATCAAATAATTATATTTGAAAAAAATATATATTTACCAGAAGAAGTGCCTTAATGTTGGTCAATGTAAGGGTCTCTCCTTCAGGATTCTCCTTGTTGTATTCGGTAACCATATCTAAAAAATCAGGCTTGCCTCTTCGCTTATGAACCGTAGCTTGGTGCTCTTCAATCATCTTCGTCAACAGATTATCGAACTTATGATGCAAATTCCTCATTCCACGTTCTATTCCCTGCAAATCCAACGGCCTCAAGAACGGTATGAAATCGCCCATGTTAAATAATCCGGCGCTGGTCATCAGCTCCACCACCATGTCCTTGAACTCATTACTTTCCGATCCTTTTGTTTCAAACACTCTTTTCCCCAAAATCACTTGCCCTATCATGTTCGCCATGGCATACGTTAGCATCTCCGGGATGTTCACCGGCTGCCGTTGCTTGCTGGCGTCGTACATGGCTTGGAGCATGTGGCCGAGCTCGATGGCTCGGAAATGAGCCCAGTCGTCGAGAGCTTTCCCTCCGAGCATGTGAAGGTTGCTTATTTTTCTCTCGAGCTTCCACCGGGAGCCGTAGTCAGCGAACACCATGTCGGCGTTGTAAGCGAGGATGATAGAGCCGGCGTTCGATGGGCGGTTAGAGAAGTTGATGTCGAGGGTTTTGAGGAAGGCGCGGGCGGCGTCCGGGGTGGAGGCGACGACCATGCTGTTTGTGCCCATCTTGAGGTACATGACGGGTCCGTATTTTTGCGCGAGGTTGAAGAGGGTGACGTGAGGCATGGGACCTAGAAGAGGAAGGGCTCCAAGGAGAGGCCATCCGACCGGGCCGGGTGGGAGCTTCCGGCGGCTTTTGAACACGACGGAGCGGAAGAAGAAACGAGTGGTGAAGAAGATGAGAATGGAAACAGCGAGGTCTTGAAGGAGAAAGAGGCTTAGGGAAGCCATTTTAGTGAAAGAAGTTGAAGAAGCTAACAAGCTTAGTTATGCGGGTGAAGTGAGAACAAAGATGATAGGATATTTATATAAACACATGACCCTATCTTTTTAGGAAGGGTATATTTTCTTTTAAATTTCTCATTTTAAAATTAAAAGATAAATCGTGCAAGGGTTTTTGGAAGCTTATTCGACATTGTTCTAGAAGGATGCTTATCGCAATAGTACTTACAGATCACAATAGCAATAGTACTTACAGATCGCAATAGCAATAGTACTTACAGATCGCAATAGCAACAGTACTTACAGATCGCAATAGTATACCAAACACCAAATCCTTGCCTCTTTGGGTCAACACTGACGAGACTCAAAACTCACGTTAGGTCAGTTATGAGTTAAATAGTTACCAACGGTTTACCAAAAAAAAAAAAAAACTTCCTCCGGTCCTAATTATAAGATAAAATTGACTTTTTTTGGAAAAATTAAGGAAGCCAATTAAATTGCTTTAGAGTGTTTATATTTTTAGTATCCTTAGATTATATATTAGTTTATTAGTCAAATTAATTAGTTTGGAGAAAAAAAAAATATAAATACTTTAAAGTAATTTAACCGGCTTCCTTAATTTCTCTAAAAAAGTCAACTTTGTCTTATAATTAGAACCGGAGGGAGTAGTTACCAACAGAACTGAACTTATCTTCATTGACATATATTATATGTGTATGCACGCACGCACAACAACTAATAAATACTCCCTCGGTTTGTACTATAAATTATGTCCTATATTTATGACCGGAGATAGTATATATTACTCCTTGATATAAGATCTACTTTGTAGTTGATAAACTGTAATATTAGTAAAAATATGATTCTTTTCGATTCTAAATATAAGACATAGTTAATTTTTTTGGGAGAGATTAAGAAAACTAAATAAGTTAATTAATTATATTATATGTTGTGCATTATTAAATTATATATCAGTTTATAAGTTAGGAAAAATAATTTGGAGGAAAAATGATAAATTAAACATAAATAATTTAAAATAACTTAATTAGCTTTCTAATTAATGTGCTCATTTGGATGAGCGAATGGAATGCTTAAAAGCAGGTTTTCAATCGTAATTTACGGTATACGAGGTAAGCATGTGAGAGGAGTTGTGTCTCGATTTACGTGAAAAATAACTTATAAGCAATCTAATAACTAAAACAAACATGAATATCTCTAAAAAAAAAGTCAACAGGGTCTTACTTTTAGGATCGGAAGTCACATTTTTATTTTTGGATAGTTTTAGGTCAGAAGAAAATATTTTGGGGAAATGGCATAACAATGGTTGGTGGTCGCACGCTAAAATAAGAAATAAAATGGGTGAACGCATTGTTTAGAGAACCGGACCGGACCGAGCGGTCGGACCGGTTGGACCGTCGGCCGGTCATTGAAGCGGGCCGGATTTATGCATTGAGCCGTTTTTCTTAAGGAGCCGTTTTGGACCGTCGTTTAGCCGGTTTTGAGCCGTAAACCGTTATTGAGCCGGAAACCGGACCGGTTTTTCAAAAACCGTCCGGTCCAATAAAAAAGCAGGAAATTTTTTTTTCTGCAATTTTTTTTTATATTTGATGCTGAAAAAAAATTTAAAAAATGGCATATAAATTTTAGACATGTTATTTTATTTTATTAATATTATATGTTACTATTTTTTTTTGCCAAGTATATTATATGTTACTAATTTTAATAATTTGGTTTGTTATAAACTATTTTATAAAAATGCTTTTGAAGAAAAAGGCAATGATGTTTATTCTCAAGCTAAGTGGTATGGTCTAATATCTTTCAAGAAACTCATGCTTGGATCAATCAAGAACCATCAATATTTGGCAAGTCATGAAATTATTATTGGTAATACATTTTGTTAGGTTGATGATTGATTTAATGGTCTTCCTTAAATGATATTTTGTTACTTTATTAACTTCATATGAAATTGGACTGAAGATTAATTGTAATATATAATATATATTATTTTTAAATTTAATTATTACGTCACCGGTCCGATCGAACGGTTGAACCGTTCCAACCGGTTGAACCATGACCCGTTGACCTTTCCGGCTCGACGGCTTTTAAAACATTGGTGAGACGTGAACAGGGGCCAAGAATGGGTAAAAAGCCAGATTCGGAGGGGCCTATATTTACTGTGATGGTCATCAAATGTGAATTTTTAAATAACTAATACAACAATTAGTTAATTTTATATTTAAGGAGGAGCAAGTGGGAGTAAATTAAATTTTATACAACAATTAGTAAATTAATGCACGAGAGGATCCGCTAGGTGGGTCAAAAATCACGTTTTTGTTTGGTATAACAAAGGAGCTTATATGGGAAGACCATTTGAATCGCAGGTAGCGGTGTGGGTCGCAACTAACTTGTGGACGAACCTAAGGACAAAGAAGGACCGGTGACAAATTATTATAATATTTAGTACAATTTTATTAATATTAATAAATAACTAATAAATTAGGTAAGAAAGCATCACGCGGTTACTCCAATTTAAAAAGCCTCCTTAAGAGAACTTATTGTTTATAAAAAAAAGGTTGTTAGTTGAAATAAAAAAGGTTGAGTTTTATTTTGCAAAAAACAGAAAGAGCGCATTGAGTTAAAGCTTTGAACCAATGATGGATAACTTTATGGCAAACAAAAGGCAATGGATAACTAATCTATACCACTAAATGAAAAAATACGGCAGCTTTTCACATTGAAAAAAGTTATCTGAGAGACAGTGGCACGACAAGTAAAGAACCAACAAAATTATAATATTCTCTCTCTCTCTCTCTCTCTCTCTCTCTTCACCCTCTTGTCCTCTCGTTTACAACCAGATCTACATCTTCGTTTTACCTCCGGCGAGCGTTTTACCTCAAGCTTTGACTTTCGGCAAGCTCATGCCTGCATTTTGTTGAAGAGGAGTCCATATTCACAAGAAAAAACAGAAAAAAAAAACACTCATCTAAATAGAAATGACGGTGAGAAATACATTTTTTGTTGCCAATCTGGTTATTATTTCTGCTTTGATCTCTCTCATCTCCTTCACCTACTCATTTTTTTCTCACTGAAAAAGTTAGATGGGAGCCGTCTGGTTAGCTAAAAACCGCCTCGGCTCCCAGCTGGCAAGCGATTTCCGGCCCCATGGCAGCTTTTTCCTAGTCCAATCCAGCCATACTGTGAAAATGGCTTTTTCCATCAATTCGAGCCGATGATGACTCCGGCCAACGATCCGGCTGGTTTGGTCGCCCAGTCCTACTCGGTTTTTGAAACGTTGGTTGAAATAGTACCCGTTTGAAATAGCTTATTTTTTAGCAATAAGTGTTTATAAATCGTGATTCACGGTATACAAGGTAAGTATGTAAGATGAATTTTACCTCAGCTTACGTAATAAGGACTTATTATCCAAAAATAAGTGATACCAAACACATGCATAGTAAGTCACATCATTCCCATACCAATGTTTTAAAAGCCAGACAAAAAATAACAATCAAGTGAATGAATTAATTAACAATTCAATTACAACACAAAAAATATTATTATTTGAGAATAAAGAAGCGATTACCTGTTGAAAATTTGTAGTAACTTCACTTTGAATGATGTTATACATATAAAGTATAACATAATATCCGCACTCAGTGCTACCTGGTTTTTGAAGGTACTATGAATCAAAAGTAAATGGTTAAAATGAATAAAGGAATATATAAAACGATCTTTAATGAAAGAACTTGAATTGAAACTACTCACTTTCGGATAAAACTACTTCGGCTCCCTACGTTTACCCTCGCGTGTCCTGCCAAGTACCCTATATGTCTTGATTGCACTATCATTAAAATGAAAAGCAACAGACATTAAAACAATTCATTTACGTCAAGAATTAATTAAATACAAACAAATTAACATACGTGCTAAAGATGAATTTTATTTCTCCGTATGGCCAATGACCCATGGAATCAAACCAATAGACGGTGTTCATGCCAGGACAAACAACACATAGACTCCAATGGTAATTATAACAACATATACAGATTTAAATGAAGTTATATAACAAGGCAATTTATTTTTAAACATCTTAAATAGATAAAACTAAAATACATACCCTTTAAGAATTAGTGCTAGATAACAAGGTAATTTAGTCTTTCTCATTGTGTAGCCCACATAACATGTCCTTACTTTCAAAGTATTATTATTCCTTGTCGTATTTGTAGGATTTAAGAATCCATATAAACCATTTCCTCCCATGTCGACGTATATATTGTGGAAGAAGTTATAATAGAATTAAAATGATAAATGAATTATTAAATATATAAAACCAAAAAACCATTGCATTAATTGAAGGAAAAAATGAAAAGAAAACTTACAAAATAGCAAGTTTAAAGTTTCCTATATCTATCTCATCTAAATTGCTGAATTCTTTGAGATCTTTCTTGTCAATCATAAAGGGATATGTCACTCTTACGCCCACAATCCTATAAGGCATTTGCATGTTGATCTGGCCAATGTCCCTGTGGAGCTGTTGCAGTTATGCCAAGAAGGGATATTTTGTCGCATCTTGTTCATTCTATTAAAATATAAAATACAGATTGTTAATAGGATGCTAAGAAAACTCAAATAATAGTAAGGTAGTTCCTATAATTAGAGGTGTTGTCGTTGTGTGAATAAGATATTTTGGCAAAAGGATGAAAGATCCTATCGCTTGACCCAGTATGGCCACCTCTTCATCAAGAACCGGGACATCTATAGCTTCTTCCCTCTCTCGAACATATGTCAAAGCAACTCTATGTAAATCGTTTGGAATTTGCTTATAATGGTGGTGGTAGTTTGTGTGTGAACGAGAGCATCGGCAACAAGACGCAACAGTGAGACATCCAAATAGAGAGTGCAAGGTTCTCCAGGCTCTGGAGTAAGAGAATGGTCGCCAAGTGGTACCTTCGACGGGTTATAACTTCCTTTGATGCTGGGGGAGGTCGAAGAATCCTGAGTTCTACGTTCCTTATTTTCCCTCTCTAATTGAATGATAGACCTCACTTCACCATGTATCTCTTTCAACAGCTCTTGTTGAAGTGATTCGCAAAGTTGCACCTCAAGCTATTGTTGGACTTCTTCTCGAACTGATTGTCTGAGTGATAGACAAATTTTCTCTTGAACCTTGGCCACAAGCTCCCTACTGGGTTGACCTTGTGATGAATATTGTGAAGCTTGTCTAAAATACTTTGTGACACCAACTCCCTTTGGCTCCCCTCGAACACGACCGAGGTGATCTGCCTTAACAATCGCCGTTGATAAGATGTCCATCCGTCTACTTGGAGTGAATGAGCCTTGGCTACTCTGATCTTCAAGTTCATCCTGTAGCATACAATTTATCATAAATGAAAATTAAAAACTCCCACTATGAAATAATTTTAAAATTAAATACTTATGTTTTAACTACTTACGATTTTTATGGCAACTTCAGCAACAACTGGATTTATGTATTTGCCACCCTTTAGCCTTCCTATTTTCTATTTTTTGTGACGTGGAGTAGGAGTCGAGGCCTGGACAATAATGCCAAGATCTAACTTAGCAGCTTCCTTCATTTTCTCCAACTCTTCTTCCATCATGCTTAGTTCAAGCTTCCGATAACCACTACAAGACATAATGTTGATACTTATTTCTTGCTTGCATCTCTTTATTTGCTTCACTTACTTCTTGTGAAAGGAAAACAAAGAAAATTGAGTCAATGATATCAAGTAGATTCAAATAAAAAGTTCTATACTATGATTAAAGAAAATTTATCATAAATTGAGGATCTTACAATGATGCTACAAATAACCTCCAATTATCTGGAGAAATATACGAATATCTTTTATATGGATCTTCATCCCTCCTTACCCCTCGAATGTACTTTCGTGAGAGCTTGTTCTTGAAATCTTTCCATTGTAGACGAACTTCCCCCATCCAGTGCTTGTTCATCGCCTTATTGTCTAGGACATCGTATGTTTGCTACAAAGTAAAACATAAGATAATTATATTTGAAGCAATATGAATAAAGATACAAATGCAGATATATCAAAAATTATATACTAAAATTTGTTGTCAAATCATATCTTTTGTCTTTTGTGGAGCCAATTTTCAATTATCATAGACAATGCGAACTTTGCTTCAAGGTAAATAGCCTAAATAGCTAATATATCTATTTTCCTTACCACCAATTGGATTCATATTAGCATCGAAGTCCACATGCAACCTCTCCCTTTGTTTTTGATGATGTGCAACCAATGCCCCCATCTTTGTGCTACCTCTAAACCTTTTTACAATAGGTTCGCTTCTACCCATTTGATCCTCCCCATGGCCTCTATTGCTATGTGAGTTATCAAAATTGTTTATATTCCTTTTGAGACAAAAATTAATGTTAGATAGGTAATTAAATTGCAATTAATTGAATAAAATAAACTAAGCAAAATTAAAACAAAAATCATACAGTACTATTTCATCACTTAAGGTCTTACTTATAGGTTTCCTATATTCCTTCTCAATTATCATTTCCTAGGGCATATTCTTTATCATCTACCAATTCTACTTCACTTGCTCTAGGTGGATTTGTTGAGAAAGGAGGTGTGTCATCAAGGTTGAAGGTTGGATTATCACACTTTTGTTTTTTATTTTGAAGTACAATGGACATTTTTTTATTTGCAAGATCTGTGACATAAAACATTTGTTTCTCCTGGCTGGCTAAAATGAAGGGCTTATCTCTATAACCAACTCTTCGAAGATCAACTGAGACAAATCTAAATTGTTGATACATTGCAATAGCATTATTGCTAACCCACTTACATTTAAATAAAGTAACTTCGAACTTGTTGTAGGTTATCTCCCATATTTCTTCAATAATTCCATAATAGGCCATGGATGCTGTTATGACGTTTTTGCCTTTCAAACTAGAAAAATACATGGTTTCAGCTTCTACCATCACTCCACTATTTTGTATAATACTTTTGTCATCTTAGTTTTTTGTGTAGAAAGAATACCTGTTTATATTATAACTGCTCCAAGTAACGACTTGAAAAGAATGCCCCCAAGCTAACCACTCGACTATCTCAAACACACCAGTCTCATGCAAAACCTTTTATTTGAACTACTCTATGAATGTTTTGTTTTGCTCATTAGCTATCTGCATGTTATTCTTTCTAGGATTCGTATTCTTCAAACTCTTTCTGTGTTCATCTATGTACGGTTGAACTTCTTCCATATTATTCAAGATATACAAGTGTGCTTGCAACACCTATTCACGAAACATATTTTTCACTTTGAGTCCTCGTGTTCCCTTGCTTCTTCCCTCTTAATGCCTTGATTGTGCTTTCGCTCTTGATATATAATCTTTACAAAAACACATAGCCTCTTGAACTACATATCTTTCAACTATTGAAGCTTTAGGTCGATAAGGATTTTTAGAATACCCTTTTAAGATCTTCATGTATTGCTTGAAAGGGTACATTCACCTTAGGTAAATTAGACTGCAGAGCCCTACCTCCCTCACCAAATGAACTATCAAATGCACTATTATATCAAAATATGAAGGAGGAAAATGCATCTCTAGTTGGGCAAAATAATATAACCCGCATTTTTCAATTCATCTAACTTTTAAATATCAACCATTCAATTTTTTTAATCTAAGGTTATATTTGGTTGGGAGTTTTTATTCCATTGGGGGTGGGGAGCCTTGCCTCCCTCCCCTTGTTTGGTTGGTATTTTTATTTTCAAGCGTTAATTTTAATTAATTGATAACATTAATTAGAAATAACTTCTTTTATTAATCGCACTGGATGGGAAGATAAATGATAATTCCTTTATGGTCTAATGTTTATTCAGCGTTATAATTATTAATCTACAATATTTATCTCTTATTTTACATTTGATCAAGATGAGAGTTTTCAATTCTTAAATTATTTTTATTTGACTTGTTATTTTATTCCTTTTTTAATCATCTTGTGTATCAAATGGTCCTGATCTTGGTGAGCCATGGTATAGTTAAGGATTCAAACCACTAAACCCCGAAAGTCTACAATTTATAAATTGCAAATTACAATTGTATCATACCATAAAAATTGTATCAGCTGCAACATATTCTATTTCTATATACAATAATAAAACTTTATCCCACTACATATGAATGGAATCAGCTGCAAAGATCGTTTGACGAATTACTCTGTACCAACTCCCAAATCCTTAAATAAATTGTAAACCAAAATATCATATTCAAGGACTTCATTAAGTATTCTTTTTGGTCACCATGTCCCCCTTTTTTGGGGACTTTATACTGCCTGATCAATTTTCATCACCGATGATCCAATGACCTTTTTTGAAGGTATATAAACCATCTCAAATGATTTTTTTACTATTTTTCTATTTTCATTATATATTTACATGAAATTTTTCGGGCACATCATAGACTATGAGAAATATATCATACTACTTATAACTCATGAAAAGTACAGACTTTTTACCAATTTTATTGTATAACACCCTAAGGTTTTTGACGTACTTATTCTAATTAACACAAATACACAAAAAAGTGATAACTGAAATATAGTTTACTGACATACACATATCCTTTATTTGAAGCTTTCAACAGATATATACAATAGGATGCCTCAGTTTTCCTCTGCTCATGTTCTTGAAATTTCAGAATGCCGACCGATTTTATGATGCAGATTTAGCTCGATTCACCGGAGCTTGAAGCGAAGACAGATATGCAGCATCTATCTTGTCAATTCCGTCATACAGATAACTGAAAGGTGGCATTTTGATGTATATACCAGTACCAGGAGCAACCTTCAGTTCATTATTTTGCCAAACAATTCTTCCTCCAGCAATGGTCACTTCAACTTTACCCTGAGGGAAAAGAAACCAAAGTTTGAATCTTTACAATGCATGACACAGTTTCATTGATAATCAATCGAAAACTGAACAATTAATCGGAGCCTAAGGACATGAACCAGTACTGAACTAGCTTTTCAATCTCTGAGCCGTTTTTAATGTTTCTTGTTTTAATGTAAACAAGTCAAATACTCAGGAAAGTGTTCCTGGTAGTGCATCCTAGGTATATACAGTTTTAAGGGACGGTGGTAGTATTAAAAATTATTATAAATATGAGCTCATGAATCAGTGTTATGAATGCAATTTCAGAGTCTATAAGAGAATCTATTTGAATTACAATGTCTCCACCTAATTATAGGAGGGTTGGTACGGATCTTCCAGAAAACAAGTGTGACAATCAGAAGCTTGGCCAACAATTTATATGATGTTCAACAATTTCTAACACTTGCCTACTTGTATCCATGAATTGTAGAGGCTTGGTCTACGAAAAACATATCCTAACATACTGAAATGACTATATATCCTAATATGCTAGACATTCTAACATCCAATCCAAATCCGCTGCATTTACTAAAATCACAATATATAGTGCATAGGAAAAATGAGTCCCACACAGTCACTCTTTTGCGTCACTTTAATACATAACTGAATGGGTGTAGAAAATTTAATTTATCTTCATGTCATGACAAAACTCTAAAGAACTTATGTATGGGCCAACAATATAAATCACATAAAATAGTAAATTACTTTAACATGCCTGTATGGAGTATACTAATAAAATCTAGTACCTTTCCTTTCTTTCCCTCAAAGACATTCGCATCTAATCTGGAGTGGTGGGATTTTGCAGTTATCTCAAAGCTTGCATTTGGATTGAGTATGATGATATCTGCATCAGATCCTGCAAGTATAGCCCCTTTCCTCGGGTACACATTGAAGATTCTAGCACTAAAACCATGGTAGAAGTCATTAAAAAAATGCAATTTAGGAGCTATATCAAATTAAAATAAGAAAGTAATAAACAAGTAAATGTTTGGAGTTCCATATCTTACTGGATGCCAAGCTTACATTAAGTTGAAGCATAAAATGGAAAAGGAAATTAAGGACTTTAAAAGAATACCATTCAGTGCTTGTCAACCGAACATAGTCGGTAACAGATATTTGGCCAGATTCCTGTAAGATATAAAACATAAATTCTGGTCAAAAGGTTTTTGTTCCTGTTTTAACTGAATTCGCCATGCAACGGAGGAGTGAAGCTGGAAATAATGATATGCTTAGTGCTTACCACCATCGTATCCCATACCAAATGCATCCTTTCTTCAATACCTACAGTTTTTCAATTGCAGTAAATATTGTGTATAAACATTACATCAACCAGGAGATGCAGTCATAGCGAAAAAGACAATCTAAAAAGTTTCCAGGATCATCATGTGATTACCATTGACGCCATTAGGAATTTTCCGGAAATCATCAATTCCAAATGCCTTTTGGGTGGAATTAAAGGCACAATGATCAGTTCCTACCAGCTGCGAATTGCAAGAGGCAACCAATGGTCAAATAAAGGACGGATAGAAGGAGTAAACAATTCTGACAAGGCATAGCTAATAGAAAAATCAAAGCAATTAGAACTCTGAGGATGCAACGGATAACTAAGGTTACCATCTAATAGGTACTTCAAGGAAGCCTTATTTTCAAATGATCTCAATATATGAAGCTACAGTATAATTCCCTCGTAGAAAAGAGAGGGAGAAGAAAATAAGGGATGAATAATTGCAAAGTGAAATCTTGTGCAGGAAAATATGCAAATGCAAGAAGGAAAGATTATTACAAAGTAGTGAGCTCCAACAGCTAAAATCAATGCTAGATTAAAAATTCAAAAAACATCAGAATTCAGAAAGTCATTGATAGCATCTTTGCAATGTTCCTGTGTACTTTTATCTAACTTTAAAAATTTACGGGTCTGACTCAAATATATCATTATTCATTCTGTTGGCAGTCAACAATTGATAGCCTTAGCCAAGATTCGAGAAGGAAGAAACTGAATATATAATACTTCATTTTGATTATAAACTTCTTCTAGTTACAATCAGGAAAAAAAAAACTATACACGAACACTATTTATAATCAACATCTTTCCTCCAATTTCAGGCTTGACCCTAAAATTTGTTAGATAATCTTCAATTGATGCATATTTTAATTCAGATGCAGCCCATCTATCCAAGGACTCTAACAGGAAACAGCCAATTAATTTTCTTAAATGTGCTTGGAAGGAAAAAGGCAATAAACTAAGAGGGTGCAACATGTTTCCTTTTTCCCTTTTGCAGCAGGGCCCAGGGAATGAATTAGATGAGTTTTGTTTCTCTAAAGTTAATAATGTTCAACCTGCAAAACGCCTGTCGAAAGGGCACCTTGAAGGGCCTTGTCATGTCCTCGTTTCCTGATAGGGGGGCTCATGACATACCTGAAACATAAGAAAGTGTAATCTTCACACTTTTTAAACTGGAGGCAACAACGGAATGACAGCTAGAAGCAACAAGAAAAGGAATTAAGGAACTTGCCTTGCTGCAGTCTTGAAGTCAGGATGCCAAAGCCAAGACTCATCAAGGACTAGCCCAGAGACAACAGGCTCTCCAATAACCCTTTGTCCTGCAATTTCAAAACAAGTGATTAACCTTCCTGCAACTAATTTATCAACAAGAAAATGATGAATCAAATTCAAATAAGGAGGTATTCAAAGACAATTAATTTAGCTGCAAACTATAATTCCAAACATAAGCAATTACAGAACTATAAGTATATAATTGCTGTAAGGTAAATGAACTTCGTCAATATAAGGATAACCATAGTCAATGAAATTTCAGCAGTAAGGCCATTCATTGTTCATTACTTGCTGAACATATTGATAACAATTAACATGAGACTGCAAGGGTCAAAGCTAAGAACCTTGTTTCCGAGCTTTAGCAATTTCTTCCATGGCATCAATGCTCATTACATGCACGACATACAAAGGATTGTTGAAAAAACTTGCCAACCGAATTGCACGTGCAGTTGCCTCTCCTTCCAACTACAAATACCAAAGTCCAGTAAGGAAATAAAGCATGGGTCCAAAAACTCACGCAGATAATTAGACTTCACAGGAAATACAAATATATAGTAAAAAAAGCTACGATATATTAGTGATAGAGGATGTGTGCATTTAGTTGGCAGGAAAAATAATGTCACGCACCCAGATTAGAAAGTCTTAATTTAACCACTGCCGGAACTTTTGAAAAAAATAGTGTGCACTGGAAATTCCTGTTATTCTTGCATCAGTCATCTACATCATCACTGCAGTGCATTTTGAACTTCACATTTAGGCCTCTGCCCAAATGCTCCAAGGAAAGATAGTACAGTCCCATCTTAGTTGAGCTCACCACTAATCTTATCTACCTTGAGTTTACCACTCGATGTCCTTAGGTCTTATCTCCTACAGAGATTGTCTATGCTTTGTTTCTAATGTAAAGTAATTAGTACTTCAATTAATTAAATACTAAAAAGCTATATATTTTATACATTCATAGCATATGCTATGTCTGATTTATAAAGGAATCCTCATTCAGTGTCCCATTTTGTCACTCACAAGTAATGTCCTATCCTCTTGATATTTACACAAGTGGACCCTCTCCAACAGAGAATCACCATTAACAAATTTTAGAAGTACGAGACCATGAAAAATTGCACGATCTCCTGGTTGAGAATGCCCTTCTTAAAATATTGATGTAAATTTCAAAACGAGGCCATTCTTGGTTGAACTATATTCTGTTTTCTTCATCTTTGGTTCCTCCAAAGCAAGACAGGTACATATAAGTGTAGGTTAGATTTATGTATCAGATGGAATGTCTGGTAATTGTCAATGTATGGAGAACGGTGATTTCTTAGCTGCTTCACCTCAAACAATAGGCATCAATAATTAATCAAAGGAGATAAGATTTGCAAAATTACCACCGCAGGCCTTGAAAGGGCATGTCCTTCAGGACCAGTTATTCCAAGTTCTATCATTCTTTTCTGTCCTTCATAAACAGCATCTCCATTTTCTGCATGAACCATGGCTAAGGCACCAAGGGACTTGCACTTTTTGAATCCCTCCAAAAGAAGATCATCATTGATCATAAGAGCTCCTTTATATGCCATGAAGAACTTAAAAGAATTGATGCCTGACAATTTAAAACATGATTACATCATATATGACATAAGCAAATGTTCTCAGAATCATCCACAGGGCTACTTAAACATAGTCAACCAAATAAATGATCAAAATGAAACAAAAAATAGAATTGTGACCTTTCTCCTTGACCATGAGTTCCATTTCTTTTGAAACACTTTCATCCCATTTGGTAATAGCCATGTGAAAGCCATAGTCCATGCAAGACTTCTTTGCCTTCTTTTCATAGGCTTCAAAGCCAGCTGTTAAACTTCCATCCACTGGTATGACAAAGTCAATGTGCATTGTTGTTCCGCCTGCTAATGCTGCAGCCTGACCACTGAAGAAGTCGTCAACAGTTTCAGTACCCATAAATTCAAAATCTAGGTGAGTGTGCGGATCAATTCCTCCTGTCAGTTGACCAAAAAATAAAATTAATTGCAGTCTATCAGGGATATGTAGAACTAAAATAGTTATTTCAAAGAGGATAAATAGAGGTTCAATTAATATACAGACATCAGACAAGTGCAAGTAGGACTCTGGCAGGCACATGTTCACTTCTGTATTTTCAGTTTAGATACTGATTAGAAATATATTCTACAGGAATTACATCAAAATTGTAATCTAACCTGGCATAACAAACTTCCCAGTAGCATCTAGCACAGTAACATCATCCCCTACCTGTCCATAGCAATCAAATGAGGAAATAGGTCAAACATTAGAAATCACAAAACATTAGAAACGTTCTGTGCATATAAATAGGCTGAAAATTGATAAAGCCACAAACTGATGCCAAATGAAAACAGCCTGGGCGCATCAATTTACTAGAGTATAATTCCATTAAGCTGAAACAGTCATGATGGCTTGATCATGGAAATCTTAGCAAGTGATCAACACAGGAAACACTTTACACTTACAAGTGAAAGTTATAAAATCACAAGATACCCCAAAGCATTTGTCCTGCAACTGCAAGGGCTTTGATATGACAATCACTTTACCATTATCCTGCGTCCAAGCCATTTCTTTTTTTGATACAATGTCCAAACCATTTCTTTGAAAGCCCAGATAACATATCCTTTCAATTGGATGAACAACATCCACTTGGAAACAAACGTAAGATTAAAGTAAGTTTGAACTCTATATCAAGACAAGAAGAATTTCAGTGTTTTCTAGTCAAATATAGCACTAAGAATAAGGATAAGATTTTTTCTGGATCTTACCCATGCCTTTTTCTATTAGAATAGTAAGTCAGTAACTGTTTTCTCTTTCTTCCTTGAAAAGCATGCGTTTTTATCTGTATGCTGTCAAATATGTGTTTTTAGTACTGCATGTGGCCCCGCAAATTGATGGAATTTAGAGTTTTCTCAACAAAAAAAATCGGTTCTTAATCTTTCCAGGGAAATGGGAAAACGTCACAAAAAGTGGATATATTAAATAAAGCATAGAATATACCCTGATATTGGGCTTCACGGCAACAATGATACCATCCTCCACATATACATCAGCAATCTCTCGGTGTTGAGCATTTACGACCGTTCCCCCTTTAATCAACAGCTTCGATGAAGCCGAAGATGGAATTCCACACAAAGACTCACCATATCCAATCCCAGCATCACAAAACTGAATGATTGAAAATCAAAAGGGGAAAAAAAACTAACATATAAGGAATTTAACTTTGAGAATATATAAATCACAGAAAAACTGGAATAAAACACTGAACCATCTCAGCTTAGGAATGAACATCACTTTCTAAATACCTAATTTACTCTCTTTCCTTAATCTTGAAAGTTTCAGCTAAAAACTTAAATGTCAAATATGAAAGCTGCAGTGTCTATACATTAAGTCAAACTCAGAAGGGGGTGAGGGGAAATCGATGGAACTTTAGGATGAAACAGGGAAAACAGAAGCACCTGGCTTGGTTCTGAAATTGAAGCAGAAGCTATAATGAAGAAGACGATCAATACGAAACGCAGCAAGTAAGGTGTTGAGCAGCAGTGCATGAGTCTCATCTTGAAGTTTCTGCTTGTGGGGATTGACATGAATGTAGATAAAGGATTATATACTTAGTACCTCATCGAACAAATCATTGATGGCGATGACTTGTCTCACGACGACGATAGTTAGTGTAGTATAGTGTGGAATTTTCAATATCGTGGAATTTGATTTGGCTCAGCTGATTGGACTGCACAAAGGTTTCGGTTAGAATTTTGCTACCAAGGAGAGAATCTCTCTAATGAGTAGCCAATCATACCGCCACTCTTGAGAAGGAGATAAAAGTCCAGGAAATAGAACGGTGAATGATAGTTTTGAAAACTTCACAAATGATAAAAAAATTGATTATTCCCTGTCCTAATTATAAGATAAAATTGACTTTTTTTTGAGAAATTAAGGAAACCAATTAAATTACTTTAGAGTATTTATATTTTTATTTTTTTCTTTAAATTAATTAATTTGGTTAATAAACTAATATATAATCTAAAGATATTAAAATATAAACATTCTAAAGGAATTTAATTGATTTCCTTAATTTCTCCAAAAAAATCAACTTTATTTTATAGTTAGGACCGGAAGGAATATTATTTTTGAGAGCTTTGTCTTTTTAGTTTTCTTTCCCCTCAAAATTTTCCTCCAACCAAAGGGTTAGGTTGATTGGTTTTAATTTATTGAGAAAATGATATTTATTTTAATATTTTTATTTTTTAACTTATTTGAAAAATGAGATGTTGGATTTGGATGAGTGTTAGCAAAACTAGAGTTGGTTAAACTGAAATTTAAAGGAAAGTTTTTTTTTTGCCAACAAATTTAAATGAAATTAGTTATGTTGTCAAGTTATTTGTAATATCCCAATTTTTGATTATGGGTTAATCATGATTATTATGGATAATTATGAATTTAATTGGAAGTATTATGTGTTTTATGGCAATATTAATTAATATGTCATAATTAATGGAAAAATTGGAAGAATAGAATTATTGGTCATGAGTTGGTAATTAAGGGAGGAATTAATTACTAACTAAGAGAAAAGGGGATGTGTGATTAAAATGGCTAATGGAGAGATTAGATAAGTTAATTGGTGACATATTTTGTGTAAACCAATGGCATGAGGACATGTGGCACAAGTGTGTATGGGGTGTTGTGGAGAAAAGTCAAAATCCCAAATTTTTTAATGTTTTTCTCTCCTCCCTCTCCTTACTTTACGCTGGCAGCATGGGTTAGAGGGAAAATAATCACTTTCTCTTCATCTTCAAGCTCTCATATCCCTCTTTCTCTCATTCTTTCTCTCTCTCTCTCTCCATTTCGCTGAAACAAGCAAGAAAGGGAGAAGGAAAAGCTTGATCTTTGGGTAAGTAAATGACCTCTTTTGCTCAAACTCCCTTCATTAAAGTTAATCCTTGAGTTAAGAGCTACATTTCTATGGTTATAGTTTTCCATTTGGTGTTGGTTTGAGACTTCAAGAAATTGTGGAGGTTGGAGAATCAAGAAGCTACTTTGAGAAAGTTGTTAAGGTGAGTTTAAGAAACCTTTCTATATAAGTTTTGTGCCAAATAATTTAGCTTGGAAATTCTGGAAATTTGGCTTGGAATTTCGAAAATTAGGGTCTTGTGGTGTTTGAATTGTTGTTGTCATGGAATTAGTGCCTTGTTAAGTGTTTTGAATGAATGGTATTGAATTGAAGCTTAAAGATGAAGTTTGGGAACTTTATGTTGGTTTTGTGCATTGGGCAAAAACAGGGGATGTAATTGAGTTGTGATTTTGGTCATTTTGAAGTCACCATTGTATTCCTTGAGTGATTTTGTGTGGGAGAAGTGTTGAATATGAATTTTGAACCATTGGGAACTTAGTGTTAAAAGTGGCAAGTTTTGGTTGTAAGAAACTCTGTTTTGGCAGTGATCTTACATAGACGTTTTAAAATAGCAAATGGTGTTGGAAAATTGTGAAACTTTCCAGTCTTAAAGTTCACATCTCAAGATTCAAAATGGACATATGTTTTGTGTCATTTCGATTTTTGGGCTAGGAGTTATGACTGTCCAAAGTTTGATGTTAAATCTGGGTGCAATTCTGAAATAGTGTGGACTTTTCTTGAAATCTGTATTTTTGTGGTGATTTCTAGTGATGAGCCATATTTTTCCATGAAAGAGGACTTAAATACCTTTCATTTGGCTTTGGGATCACCTCATTTTGATTTTTCTAGAATTAGTTATGAATTTTTGAAGTTGCCTTGACTGCAGCAGAAAATTATTGGCTGCAGCGCAAAAGCTTCTGTGAACGTTCTGGCCGCAGCCAGAAAATTCTCGGCTGCAGCCAGAAAATTTCTGCGCTGCTTCTGGCCGCAGCCAGAAAATTCTTGGCTGCAGCCAGAAACTTTCTATGCTGTTTCTGGCCGCAGCCAGAGGTTTTTTTGGCTGCAGCCAGCCCCTGTTTTCAGCACCTTGTGATTTTGAAAAGTGGTTTCCAACCCGATGTTTCCCAAACTTTTAGGGCTTTTATTAGAGGCATTTGTGGCCTCTTAAGGGTCAATTATGATAACCAAAATTAAGTGTTTCAAGTTAATTAAGTCTTGGAATAGAGTATAACTCTTCGTCCCTAATTATAAATATAGGATTTGACATTTGCCTTCCTCGGGAGAGACCGGCGCTAGGACACGCACGGAAGGATCAAGGTAGTGACTTTTCTCTCATATCTTGTATGATGTTTTGGCATGCATATCTTATCGTTAAATTTGTGAAATGTGTGCCATGGTCCATTGCGGCGGGAGCAGGTCAGCGTGAGCCGTGTAGGGATTGACGGTGGTCATCTCTAGGTCGGCCGCTGAACTGCCGTCGTAATCGACATGAATATTGTGAATCCGACCCGTGGGGCGGCGTTTGTGAATCCAGCCGTGGGCTGTGTGTATTTTGCCTGTATGGCTTGTGTATGAAATGCATTATATGAATCCCAGCTGTGGTGAAATGTATTGTGTGGATTGTTGTGATGCAATGCAACGTGAGCAGTTCAGCGTGAGCAATCGTAAGGGATGACATGTGTCATACTAACCATTGCCGTTGTAACTGCCGTTGTAGTTGCTTGTTGTGGTTAATGATTTGCTTACATGCACTATTATTGCACATTATATGATTGATTTGTTACTACGGGGATTCCTTAGAATCTCACTCTCCCAAAAACCATGTTTTAGACAGGGCAGAAGGATCAAGGGGAAAGCGGGTGACGAAGAGCGGATAGTGCTCCGGTTTAGATGTATATTTTGGTTTTATTGGTTATCATATATGTATATCTTTTGGGATAATTTTGGGAAACAATTATGTATATTGGGATTGATAGTATAGTTTTGTGTAATCCCCAAGTTAAGGGTATTGAATCGTGGGCTTTGAGCCTTTGTAAATCCCTTAGTAATGAATGGAACCCGAGTGTGTCGGGAATTGGTTTATACTCTGATATTAATAAATGAAATCAACTTGTACAGGCTATTTAGTATTGAAATGTGAATATGAGACCGCCATGAACAAATGTTGTAAAAGTTTTTGTAAGCCATGATTTTGGGAAGATGGACTTTGTTTAAGTCCCAAAATCTATTACGGTCTCTAATTTTACATTAATTACGTTTTTATGAACTAATCTCGGCCTTAATCTTGAAGGGGGTTACATTATTTATGTTTAAATACTCTTTATTCAAAAAATAAATGTAATTTTAAAAAAGAACACAACTTAGAAGTTAATTAGAAACTCAACTTTGTTTTTTTACAATTACTCCCTCAATTTCCATTTGTTTTGTTAACTAAACTATACAAATCATGAATTTTTTTATAAAACATTAGTTATGTGTAGTTTAAAAAATATTGTTTAGGCATTTCAAAACTGCTTTATGGATAAGGAAAATGTTTCAGGGGCACTTATGAAAGAGCACAATAAATGTTTCACTATTTTTTTTTATAAAAAAAATTATATGATATCAAAAACGAATTATTATTTATTATTACATCGGCTCTTTAATATAAGATTCAATTGATTAATCAATTTGTCGAGATTTATTTTAAAGTATTTATATTTATCATTTTTTTCTAAATTAATTTAGTCAACTTATAAACTGATAATATCAGCTGATGATACATGTAAGTATTTCAGAGAAATCATATAACATATATTATTCTATAACTAAACTAAATAATGTATTTAGCTTTTTTGATCTCCCAAATTAGTCAACTAAGTCCTCTATTAAGATTTAAAAATTCTATTTTCATGACTTGTTGGAACCTAACATGATCATATACCAAGCACGGTCTTATATTAAATTCAGAGATTCTACTTTCACGACTTGTTGGAACCTAATATGATCAACTAATTGGAATGGGCACTAATTAACAACAACAAAAATTATTTGACCGCAATCTCAGAGAATATTATTCAAATCAGTAGTATATATATACTATTTTTTTGTTTTTTGCGTTTTTTTCGCCAGTTATATACTTAGTGTCATACAACGTACATTCGGGGTAATATCAATATTCATTTAAGTATAATATTATCAGAAAGGTCCTTGATTATAACCTTAAAACTTATATTCACAATTTGTTGAGTATGTTTTATAATTTTAAAGGGCATTTCTGATAATATCTTTCTTCATTGAGATTTATAAATAATTTACCCTAAATTTGGGAGTGACGCCATCGATATGAAAAGTACAAATCGGTATTGAATAGTACAACGTTGGCAAAAAATGAAGTATTGAATAGTACAACATTATGTACTTTTTTATTATAAGTATGTTAATAATGATGGTTAATTAATACTCCCTCCTTCCTTTAATATAAATTTACAGATAGCGTTGGCAAAAAATTAAACAAATATCAAAAAAAATGTTTGAGCTAAATTTTTTTCTCTTTTTCTTTTTTGCCCCAACCTGCTTCTAATTAATTAATATCTTATTGGTTATGGGTATATTTAAAATATGCAAGTTCTCTTTGTTGATACCTATAGAGAAGATGATTTTGTTATGGATTGGTCAGCTAACTTTAGTTTGGGTCATGATCAACTGATCAAGTGCTGTCTAAATTTGATGCTCCTCCTGAAGATGTGGAGGGAGGAATTGCTATACAAGGATACTGTAGGAGTTACTTTTCCACGTTACCGTGTTCATGATCAATAAGATGAGTACGAGGTAATGCCCCATTTTTTACCCAAAAAATATATACATATATATAAAATACTTTTAAAAATTAGAAAAAATTGAGGAAAAGTCTATGTTGAAAATTTTATTGGTGAAAAAGACAAAAATATTAATACCAATGTCATTGAATTTGAACCGAACTTGCTGGTTCAGCCTGAAAACCAACGAATAAGTCAGTATACCAATCCAATCAGGGCATCAACACAGCTCACTTTTATTTTTATTTTCTTAAAATTTTATATTAATAACCCTGAAATCTTTACTTTCTTATCGGTTTATTTTTGGGTTAGTCCTGATTTGACTCCAGTCTAACACATTCACCCTTAACCCCAATGCCCTGATCGGTTCAGTGACCAGTCTGGATTTAATAATTTTGATTGATACACAGAAAATCTTGTATCCTGTAAATTTTGTATAATCAGAGTATATGTACCATGCAAATTTAGATTCTTCTTCTAAAAAAAATTCTAATAAGGGCATTTCCCCAATTTTCTGTAAAAAAAAATGAAAAGGGACCACGGGAAGAAACAAGACCCATAAAAAAAAGGAAATTATAAAAAGTAAAAAATACCTAATGAAGAATTGTCGTGGGAATAAAATATGGCAGAGGAAAGTACAACAGGGGCGACCTGAGAACACATGATATTTGTGGTTGTGAGGCAATCTTCATTAATATTGTCGTCATCTCATGTGGTCTCAGAACGCCCCTGTAGGACTCCTCCACCTTCTTCTCCTTCTTCTTCAATCTTTGAATCTGAATGTGATTATGGAATCCAAAGAGTGGCTCAGCTGTATTTATATCATGCACATGTCTGTAAACTGTGTGTAGGTGTTGTACTTGTTCTTCTTCTTCTATATGTACTGCACGCAAAAGTACTACTGCTACTTCACAAGTACTACCCCCTTGTACCATTTCTCTTGTACTGCCCATTTCATCCTAATTCTCTCTCTATGCTCAAGTTTTGACATTACTTCTTCCAAGAAAATATCTTTATTTTCCAAAAGCACAGGACCTTCCCACGTCTTTATCAATAAATAATTGAGACAACTGATTCTTAATCTCTCTATATTTTTGTCCATTTCTGGATCTTTTGTCAAACAATATGAAAATCTACAACTTATGGTTGTCAACTCTCCCATCAAATATTATGGTTGGTTCTAATCCCTTCTGATAGATCAAATATGCTTTTTTTTTTTTTTAATTAAGCACAAATCTTTGTCTTTTTTTTTTGGCTAAGCACAAGTATCTTCCACGTCACTCAGTAGGGATTGAAATCTTAATCCACCACATTGTGAAGGTTTTTCTGCTAGACCCAAATCCTGTTGGTTGGTGCCTTTTTTTTATATAATCATTCGGGGTTTGTGGCTGCCCCTTCTAATATAAATGCCTCTCTAAGAGGAGAACTCGAAACCCAGAGGGATTGCTCTACTTGACCAACTATATGTTGGTTTTGTCTTTTTATTTCTAAATTGTAGTAGGAGCTCCATAAACATAATGAGGCCCAAGCTGCAGTCCAAATTTGATATGAAAGCCCAAATAACAAATGTCCCAAGACTGGGCTAAATCCGAAAGATTTTACTTTGAATTCAAAACATAGGCCCAAGCTCAACCCATTTCCATTTACTTGAACCTTTTTGGCGTTGGGGAAAAAAAACTATGGTTTTCACTTTTGCAGCCAGCTTTTCATTCACACTATCCCCGCAAAGGTAGTATAGTTTGAAGTTTCAATTTAAGCGCCTGTTTGGTTAGCGGAGTTAAAAATAACTTTTTCAATCTAATTTTTATAAACTTAAGATAGAATAAAAGTCAAATTATAAATATGATTTATATTCTGATTAGCGATGATAAAAGTGATTTTTTTTTAAAGCTAGACTTTTGAGCTTCTTCTTAAAAGCTACTTTTAGAAAAAAAACCCAATTGTTCAAACGCCAACCCGAACACTCTGAAATGACACAAGCGGGCTTTTTTTTTTTTTTCTTCTAAAAAAAAGCCACTTTGTGATGGCGTTAAACAGGCTCTAGATAAATGTTTTCATCAACGGAGGTTGAGTTTAATAGAAGGGGCTAGTATTGCACAATATGACAAATCAAAGCTTGAATCCTCGTTATAAGAGGTATCCACATTTAATACTCAACAATGCATCAAACCAGATTACCTATAGTAGGAGGATACATGTGCTTAGCAGGGGAAAAAAAGGAAGGATGTTTTCATTTTTTGTTCGTTTCTTTGGGCCAATATTTTCCCTTTTCTATTCAGTGCATTAAACTTGCAAATGATGATCTATTAGTTAAGATGATATGAGCATATTTTGCAGTTATCACTCGGTCTTTTTTTTTTCGCACAAAAGTTATTATTCGGTCATACGCCTTTGGAACTTAAAACAATTTTTTTCAAAAATAGAATATCTTTTACTTAAATACCCAAAATGAAATTTGTCTACTCCAAAAATTGAAACCCAAGTTAAATTGGGTGACGGCGAAATAAGCTCAACCACAAGGGGATACATACCCCTGTTTATTATTGACATAGCATATTTAGTACAATTATGTGCTCGTTTGGAATAATTTATTTTTAGGCAATAAGTGCTTATAAATCGTGATTTATGGTATACAAGATAAATATGTGAGAGGAGTTTTATCTCGGCTTGCGTAATAAGGACTTGTTCCCAAACACAGCTTATACCTCCTTTATGCTTACATTAGATTGGTGAAAATTTTGTCCAAAAAAAAAAGATTGGTGAAAATTAGCGCATATACAAAATTGTGAGGAAAGAGGAAGAAGAGGGGAGAGAGATGGAGAAGATTTGAGAATGGTTCTGAAGCCTACATGGAAATCGCGCCGATTACTGATAATCATAATAAAAGCTGACCAGATTTTTTTGTTTTAATCTCAACGCTGCATTTTATTTAAATAGAGAGTAACCAAAGAGGAGATGTTGTGGAGTCATACTTTATCAACTTTGTATTACAGAGTTAACATTTAAGCTTGATGAGTCAGTAATTTCTGTTGAATGAAACTACCGACGTTAAGATGGAAGGACTAAAAATACAGTTTATAGATATAAAGAACTAAAATGAAACTTAATACAAATATAAAAGATTAAATGTATATTTTAACTAACAATTTATTTATACTTAATTAAGATCCTTTTGAATTAGGATTTTTTAAGATTGACAGCGATAGTATACTATATTAATAACTTTTTTTTGATAAAAAAATATCTAAGTATGAATAAGTGCATGCACGAGATTTTGCTGTAATTCTCTCTTGTATACGTTTTATATTTAATATTAGTATTAGTAGTAGGTTAAAAGTAATATGCACTATCATATTTGGTGAATGGCTTTTTTTTTTTTTTGCCAATGACTAATCATCTTCTGTAGATCAGGGATGGTTTTTATCTTGAATGAATTAAAAATAGTCATCATGTTAAAAAAATATCTCTATTAAAGAGGGGAAAGAGATAAAGAAATGAAAAGCTTATGAATATGTTTAAAGTACAAGATGCCACCAATGAATTTGGTATATGATGCTCTCTCTCCAAAGCTTCACCCTTTTGTTGTCTTCCATAAATAACAAATCAAAAAAAAGTTTGCAATGTAAGTGACAACCAATATAACTAAATCATACTTGGCTCAGGTGGTAAAATGATTAATACATTTTAGTTTTTTGAAAAAATGGTTAATATGTTTTAAATATAATATCAAATTTGAGTCTTGTAAATGAAAAGGAAAAAAAAAACAAAAAAGGGAGAGAGTGATATTGGTTTAAAAGGTTAGTAGTCACTATTACTAATGACAACTATGACAAATTGAGTAGTAAAAAACTAACTACTACTTTTGAGATGATAAGCTTATTGGTTTAAAAGGTTAGTAGTCATCACTTGGAGCTCAATGATAAATTTAACGACAATTCGGATATCTAGTTGTCACATTACAATGTAGTATTCTCTTTCAGTAGAACTAACATTTGTTGGTAAAAATAAGTCCAACCAAACACACACATATAACTAGAACAATTACAAATCCAACCGTGATAGTTATTTTTTAGAGGATCAATATGGTAATTAATTTAACAAGAAAAATTAATGTTTGAAAAGTACTAAAAAATTGGAATATAATTACCATATTTCATATGTGAGACTTGTAGTTTTGTGTGTCCATAGTCAATACCCAACTTCAGAGATCCCCATGTATCATTCTCTCTTTTATAAGACAATTCAATTGTCTTTTACAAGATAATTCAACTGAATTTCACAATATGTCTTATATTTAGAATTGAAATCAATTTCTCAAATATGCATATCATATATTAAAGATAAGAGGAAGTAATTTGTTAACAAAGACTTTCTTTCTCACGTGGATATAGTATATATCATAAAGACAAATTGGCTTTTATCAATTTCTTTTCTCTCACCATATCAAATGCTCATATGTTCCCACACATTCCTATATATTTTTACTCATCACTGTTTTTTTAACATTTTTTACAACTTTTTAATATTAAATTAAGAAAGCAAAAATTGTTGCTTCTGAGTTCTGACGAGTCTTTGGGGTTCTCAAGCATCCATCCAACAAACCCACTTTCCATAAAGATACCATTATTGGTTCAAGGGATATGGACATTGGACTCCTCCTTACAAGACTCAATCTCAGAATTTTATTATTTTATTAATTTATAGAACATCAAATTCCTTTTATTCAAGAGCCAATGGGTTTAAGTAAGGTAGCATGATGATTAAGTTTAAGAAATGAAATTAATTATGTCAGTGAGACAAAATGCACGAGACGTAATCATGCAAAAATCCAAGAACCAAATCCCTTGCCTTCTATAAGTGTTTTGCATGTGAAGCTTCATCATTTGGGTAAGTAACTAAGAAGAGATTGATAAAAGCCTGTTTATACTGCTTTTAATTTATAATTAATGTTTGGTTCCACATAAATTCACAGTCGCAACAATGGTGCCTCTCATCATGCATTAACATTTACAATTATATTTATATATACAAGCTAAGGTATTTTGTTTTTTTTAATACAACGAACAAAAAATTTAAGATTGATTTTAGTATTATTGTACTTCATTGAAAATAACTTTTCCGACATGATTTTTTTATTTATAAATTTTAAGTCAGTAGTAACATGATTTAGAAGGAATTAGGTGGTTTGAACTCAACATTATTTTTTATTATTAATGATGATACATGAAAATCAGAAGCCCACCCAGAAAAATATGAAGTAGGTCCATGTCCCCTAAAGAAGTGGCTTAGGTGAGTTATTATTGCCAAAGTAAATAGTTCTTGCTTCCTAATGATGCCCATGCAACTTAGCCAATCCATTTCTTAATTTAAAGATATGGACAATCGTATTGAGAGAGGGAGAGACCACAAAAAGATTCTACTGTACTACCTCCACCTCCAATCCTAAAAATAAAACTTAATTGATTTTTTTTGGAGAAATTAAAGAAGCTAACTAAATTACTTTAAAGTATTTATATGTATTATTTTTTCTTTAAATTAATTTGTCTAACTTATAAATTAATATATATAATTTACTCATACACAACATATTATATGATTAAGTAACTTATTTAGCTTCCTTAATTTTTCAAAAAAAAAGTCAACTAGATCTTATATTTAGGATCGAAGGTAGTATCACTACTATAGATTCATGTATAGTTGATGCTCCAAACTTAACGGTTTTCCTGAAACCGTTAAATAAATAGAGGTGGAGTTAATTAAGGGAATAAAATAGATAACAGTTATTTAAAAAAACCGTTAGATATATGCAAGGTAATTAAACTCAGATCGGTCACTGAACCGGTCGGGGTACAGGGTCAAGGGTCAATGAGTTAGACTGACGTCAACCCGAGGTCAGACTGGTGAGGAGTAAAAAATTAAAAAATAATGTAATTTCTCATCACACCATCCAAATTATAAATACTATATATTCAAATTCCAAATACTAACAAAATACTACAAATATCAAAATAATCATGTAGTTACCAAATGTTCTTTACAATTTCAATTCCTTGACAAATTGTCATCATTGTATCATATATTTACCACCTAATGACACCTGCTAGCTGCTGTAATATGTAATTCCAAAATATTCATCATAACAAAATATCAAAACATATTTATGATAACAAAATATTCTCACCTTCAATCACTAAACTAGTAAACTAATAATCATCATTATTCAAATAAGCATCAACTACATCATTCAACTCTCGAGATACTGAGACATTAGGAGGTGGGGCTGTAGGAGGAAAAGTAAAGGCACTATAAGCAACATAGCCATCATTTAAAGATAGAGCCCCAGCAATATCATCATCTCCTATATATCAAATGAATAAAATTAGTAATAGCTAAAAATATGGTTATATTCTTTGTGTAAGAAATAAGAATATAATCTTAGATAATAGAAGAGATAATTAAAATTTAGAAACCTCCATAATCCTTTGTCATTTGTTCAAATTGAAGATTTGTCACTTCTACATTATCAAATTCAGGAGTTGGATATTCTTCAAGCACCCACAAGTCTAGTTTATCCACTGATTCATAATCAATGGGATCATAATTATCTTTCTTCTTCTTCAATTGATTCCTATAATGCCAACATGATAGAAGATCAATATTAATGAAATTATGTTTAATAAAACTATATAACAACCATTCAAAAGTCATGACTTTTAAGATTACCTAAATTTTATCTTCAAATTGTAGTTTGTGAAAACCAAATCATTAAGCCTTCGATGCTCCCATATGTTTCTTCTTTTAGTATGAATATGCTTAAATAAGCTCTAATTTCTTTCACAGCCAGAAGAAGAAGTTTGATTAAGAATGCATATAGCAATTTGTTGCAATTTTGGTACTAAACCCCATAGTACTACCACCACTCATCTCCAAAATAAAATAAAAGACATTTAGTATGCATTAATAAATAATAATCATAATATGTGCTTTCTAATATAAAACTTAATATACTTATGAGGGACTAGTTTTGGGCTGTTTTTTCAAATGAAACCTTATCAAACAATTCTTTACGTTCACGGTAGACACTGATTTGTTGCATTATTGTAACAAAATGAACATCATTGTCAGGTGAGTGTGCCTTAAACAAATTGACCATAGCATCCATCAGTCTATGCTTTCAAACAAAGTTAGGACTATATAAGAATGCATGATTCAACATATATGCCACTGCATGTAGTTCATTTTTCAAATGCTTATCCCAGCGACTTTGAATAATATCCGTGTAAGGCTTGTATAATTCCTTCTTCCTATGAAACACGTCCTTTATTACATTTTTAGATCTCTGCATGCCTTGATAGACATAAGGCATTGAAGGTTTCTCATCCAAATCCACAATCCTCAACAATCTTATCAACGGAGACACAAGTCTTACAACTTCAAAGCAATTGTCCAAAAATTAATTATTTAGAATGATTGTATTGAAAGTTTTCCCAGGTTCAGTGCTTGCTAATTTGTGCTACACAAAATGCTGATCAACAACCAAAGCTTGTAAGTCATGTTTGTGCAAATATATGCTATGAAGGGTGATGAATGTGGTGGCGAATCTTGTTGCACTAGGACGTACAATTTCCTTCCAACCTGGTCTATTCCTTAACCATGACAAGAAGACCATATGATTATATGCAAATACAGTAATTTTAGATGCATTCTTTACAAGGTCTGACACATGAGGCATGGATGCAATGTCTTTCAAATTAAGATTCAAACAATGAGCTACACAAAGTGACCAATAAATGGTTTTATATTTTTTTTAATCAATCTACCACATGTTACATAATTAGCAGCATTGTCAATTATCACATGGACTACATTTTTAGGACCAACCCACTCAATAACTTCTATGAACAGTAAGAATAAAGTGTTGGCATCTTTAACTAAATATGAAGCATCAACTGATTTCACAAATACCATGCCATGTAATGAATAAACTAAGAAATTAATCAAAGTTCTCTGTCTAACATCTGTCCAACTATCAGCCATGAGGGTGCAACCATTTTCTTTCTATTTAGCTCTATGCCTATCAATCAGTAGTTGAAGTTCTTTTTTGCAATCTCTCGACATGCTAACTCTGTACTCATGAAAACTAGGGACCTTAAACCCATGCCCAATTGCAGTAGTAGGTTTAATAGCTTTCTGAAATATGGGACAAGTCATAGCGGTAAATAGAACACAATTCACATAAACCCAATGAGCAAAAGCCATTTTTGCATTATATTGTGCTTCTTGACTTGTCCATACACTCTTTATGCTTGGTTGGGCACAAGGAGTTGTCCTAGGTGAAAAATAAGTGTCAACCTTCCCAGGCATAAGAGCTTTCCTCTTTGAAGCAATCGGTTCTTCAACTTCTATAGCTTCAATGTCATCTTCTACCTTATCATTGTGAACATTTTTTCCTTTGAACCTTCTAATAAAGATTCTTTCATTCTAACTCTAATATCATGGGAAACCTTCTTGAAAGAACTCACTTGACCACTCATACTGGCTAAATGTTGTTTCAGCCTATTAATCTCACCTCCCCTGTAACTTGAACCACATAAAAGACATGTAAAAATATTTACTTTCCCCTTTTTATTAACTAAAACATATTGCCAAGCCAGGTCTTTTTTTCACACTTCCTGATGATGACTGTGGTGTGGGCATACTCTGATGGGATCAGAAGGATTGGTAGAATTAATATTAGGGGTAGTTTCTTTCTCAACTCCTTCATTATGTCCTTCTTCCATTATTTCAAATATTTCAAATATCTAAGCTTTTAGAATATCTAAGTTGAACAAGATTCACACATTACCTAACAAAAAATTTCAAATTTCAGAATATTATTAATTACTTGATAAAAAAAAAGCAAATCAACTTAGGAATCCTAAACAAACAGATGTATTTAGAAATCTCCCAAAATACAATTAAAAGTAATCATGCACATGCTGAGGGTGATGAGCAGATTAAATAAGGACAATGGAATGAGAACAAGAAAAACTTTGGCTTCGGGCAAAGGACAGGATAAAAAAATATATGTTGGAAATAAAAAGGAAGTGAGAGGTATGAGACCAATTAAGTTACCATAAAGCAAAACAAAAGCAGAGAGGTTGGCAGAAGTTAGGGGTAGAAAAAAAGCTGTCTGATTTAAACTTACAAACCCATAGCCACATACATAGTTACACACATATAGAAGAAATTAATGAATGCAGAAAACTGGAAAAGGGAATCAAGTTTCTATTGCCTGCCTCACGTTTATGTTTGCCTCACAAAAAAAAATAGAGCATGATTACATCATCCATAGATAACCATTTCTGAAGCAAACCAAAACAATGAAAAATTAATGAATATAGGAAATAGAAATAGAGGTCAAAGAACATAGAAAGCAAACTGCAAAGCTCAGACCTTGCAACTACCATGGCTTACTGTGTCACCTAAACCCAATCAACCAAACCCTTCTTCAAGGGCGTTTCAACTGGCTGAAGAAACAATAAAGGAGAAATAATGAAAGAGAGAAGTCATAGCCTTTGTAACCCCAAAGCTCAGACCTTGCAACCGGCCATGGCATCTGATGGTGACACTGACAATGCAAAGAGAAACATTAGTGAACAACGACAGCTCAAGTGACAAGGAAGGTGAACGGTGAAGCTAAACTCCAGCAAGGCAAACGGTGACCCAACACCGGTAGAGTATGGTTGAAGCTCAGGCAGAGACTCCCATGGCGTTCGACAATCACAAGAGAGTTAATTGAGAAGAAGAAGGAGGAGGTGTGGGAGTGCTGATGTCATGTTGGTTAGAAACTCAAGATCAATTTTACAAAGTCAAAACTTCAAATTATAAAAAATATTAAAAAAGGATGAAATGAAGTTATTTTGTCCTTTCAGGAGATAAAAAAATATTAACTCGGGCAACTTGCTCAACGCGCCAAGTCGCCCAAGTTAATATTGGGTCACACCGAGTCAACCGAGTTAGTGTGACCTCAGTTCAGTATGTAACCCAGATCAATTTTTTGGCCTGTTTGATGGTTCTCTGTCCGAACTGGCCATTCTGGTCCGGGTTTATTCACCATAGGTATATGAGACAATATTTGACAGTTTTATATGACCACCGTGAAATATAAGTTTGGATTTTTTGGGAAAAAATGGTTATGTTTACTTGACGGTTGTATGTAAAACGCCATCAAATATATGCTACCAATATATGATGGTTGTTTCTTAAACTACCATGAAACTTATATATTTTTCAATTTTTCAAAATAAACTGTTATATATAGCACTTTAAAATCCCTTTTGTAACCCTATTCTGTCACGATTTCAAAATTCCCATCATTTCTCTTCGCGCTCTGCAAATTGCTCTACCACTCTTTTCTAGTATCCCCACCGTTATTTCCCTCTCCATTGTTGCCGAAATCGTGATTCTCCTCCTTACCATTTTCATGGTTATCTGTGAAGGCATTTGTCGCTTGTTGTAGGTTCTGGGTTTAGTGTTTTTTAAAGCTTTGCAAGTTCGCGTTGATTCTCATAAATGTGAGAAATTTCTGCTCTTAACTGGAGTTAAAAATATGAATGGATGCTCCATGCTTGTTGAATGGGTTCTAGGTTTAGGGTTCTTTCAAACTGAAGATTTGGGTTTGAAACTGAGTAATAAATGATTGAGAAGGAAATGGTTGTTCTTCTCATTTTTCAGTTCTGTAATGTTAAGTTCGTATGATTAGAGAAATGAATTTGATTAATAATTTTTTCTTCCCTCCCCTGTTTTGGACAGTCAATGTTTAAGATGCTAAGAGCTTGGGGGTTTCGAATTTTTGGGAGTAGAGATTGATTAGAACTCACTGTTTGAAGCTTTCAAATTCAAACTAAGTATCTTAAATGATTTTAACATGCTTAAACACCTTAATACCATGGCTAAGAGGAATTTTTGTAAAATTGGAAAAGCTGTGTTTGTTAGCAATAGAATTAAAATTCAGGAAGTTTTCCCTTGCCTTGTTTCTATTAGCCATTATTTTAATATGAAAGAGCTAAGTTCTTTCTAATTTTATGCTTCCAATAAGTTTAGAAGGGGTTTTTGTGTAGGATAATGCCTCTAGTGCAATTTCGGAACTATTTTTTTTATTGGAAATGGAATTTTAGAAATTGGACCACTAAATTTATATGAGGTCGAACCATGGCAAACGATCTCTTCTAGCCACAGACTTTGGTGGACATTTATTACACATATTAAGCTTTAAACAAAGTCAAAGAAAACATTAATTGGATTTGTAGATTGAAAGTTATGAATTTTCAAAGTTTGGGCTGGAAAATTGGAAAATCATGTTTTCCCAAATAGCATTTAATGTTCATGCTAGAATTTTGGACCTATGCTCATGATTTGTGTAATGCCCCAAATTTTGTTGACCAAAATGTATTGTAATTATTGGAAATAGTCAGTGAAACAAAATGGTGAGTTTTGGAGAATGTGAATAGTGTTGCCAGTGAGATTTTTTGTGAGGCAGTGAGTTTATCATGTTGTTTTGGGTTACCAAATGATGACAAAAGATTAAGAAATTTTATAGGGAGAAAATTGACATCCTAAGCCTTAATTTAATGGGTAATAGGTAATTTATGGAGTTGTATATAAAAAGTTATGGATTTTTGAAATTAGCCCAGAAAAACTGTTGCTTTTCTGGAGCAACATTCAAAAACTTAAATTTTGGGAATTTTGTGCTTCCAATATGGGTTCTATAGCCTTTGAAATTACTCCAATTCGATATCTACAAATTTAGTTATGATTTTTCAAAGTTTGGGCAGAAAATCTGCCATAAATGTCACAAGTCTGAAAATGAAGAAAAAATGTGATGGCAACATTGTAATTATGAAGGAAATGGAGACATGTTGAGAGGAGGAGCTTGGACATTTGTTGCATGGGCCAAGAAGAGGGAAATATTATGTACATGTAATTGGGCGTAGGACATCAATTGTATGTACATAAATTGTATGACCCAAAAAGTCAAAAATTTTGAACTTTGGTTAATTAAATAAATGGAGGGATAAAGGCAAAATAATATTAAACAATTTTCATCCGCTTCCCTCCTCCAAACCATCGGTTTTGAGTGCTCAAGAGAGAGAGAGAGAGAGCTTGTGTGAATTCTTAGAGATAAGGAGGAAGAGAACTTACAAGGTAAGTTGATTTCTTCAGTGATTTAGCTCCTACTATGTGTAATCCTTCCTCTAAGTTGTTCTTCTACATGATTCAAGGTGTTTTGAAGAAAAAATTTCAGCATTGAGAGGGCTAGGAATTCAGCCAAAGAGGAAAGTGCAAGAAGGAAGCGAAAGAGACTTCCTAAACTTCAATTTATGCTTGTTATGGCTGTTGTGGTTAGTTTAATCAGAGAGTTTCTAGTTGATTTGCTGTGATTGTTAAATTTGAGAAATGTTAAACCCTAAACATTATGCTGCCTAAATTTAGCCTCAATGGTGATTAGAATGTAATTAAATATTTAATAAAGTGAGTAGGAATAGAAAGGAGCAAGTCTGTGGTGTCGAATTGGAAAACCCCAAAACTTTTTGGAGAACTGTAGGTTTCAGCTAGAGCTAGATCAGGGGGTTAAGGCTGGATTGTTGATAATTTGATTGTTTTATTGTGTTCAGGAGGGAACATTAGGCGGGGTTATAGTTGAACACTTTTCCAGAAAATCCCTAAAAAGCATAATGACCAAAACGCCCCTGAAACCCTAATTAGGGGCTGTCAAGGGCATTTTTTTCTTTTGGCAGTGAATTTGATAATTATGAGGTCAGAAATGGATTCCTTGGGCGAAAATATGTCAGTATAGCCCGAGTCAAAATTCAAGGGCTGGGTCCCCAGGGGTATTTTGGTAATTTTTCAATATAGACTCATATAACCACAAGAAACACTATGGAAGCGTCTAAACTTATACACTTGACATTTTAGGAGTGAGTTGATAGCCCAAATTGATGGCACACATGCATATCGAGGCACATATTTTGAGGTGCAAAGGGTTTAAGATAGTGACATTATCCTTCGCACATTATGCCATGGTTCATATGATTGTGTATGCCATTGTTTGTATTTTAATTGATCAACATGGTTTGTTGACAAAGGACAATTAGTGCGAGAAGTGCACTTTCATTTGGGGATTGGGTAACAATCCAACCAAGGTGTACGGATAATGGGGTTGGAGCTCTACTCATGTATACATGTCGATATATTATTCATTAATTTTGTGCATACATGGTGTATACCATATTTACTTTTCACATTTTATATGAATGATAGTCTGTTACTACTGGGATTTCTTGGAATCTCACCCTTTTCGTAAATAATAAATGTGCTAGCAGGAACTAACGGTTTAAAGGGTTGGGTGGTGGACACAGGCAACTGAGGTGTGGATCCCGAGAGAAAAGATAGTGGTTATATGCAGTCTTTATTTTTGGATGTTTTGTGTAAATTTGTAAATATTACCAAACCCTATGGGAATTATTCCTGTATGTAAACAAATACTATTATCAATATATTTGTACTTTTTCTGTATGCCTGTGGAACTATGCCTTTATTACTTTGTTCATATCAAAATGTAAACAATTATTGACATTTTTGGTATTAGAACCCAAGAGGTTCTGGCATTAGCATAAAGATATACTGATATGGTCTTGTTTGCATGGTGACAGGATATCATGAGCACTTCTAGTGAGTCACGTGAGGGGTCAGAGGCTTTCATGAACCAAAGACTATTAGAGCAGTGGATACCAGACAAACAACAGTTTATTAAGTACATCGCGCCGGGGGTCTCCATATAAGGCCGATGGTGAGGAAGAGTGTGCCCGCACTCCCAATATATGGACCCGAGCAAAAGCCAGCAGGGTCACTGGCAGGGGAAATTAGACAGCCACCGTCGGATGATTCGAATTACGACCTAGAGGAGGACCCGGAGGAGGAACCGGGTGATTGTGAATCCCGAGCAGACACAATAGAGGTACAGTACGACCTGCAGCTAGACCTAGAGCTGTGGGACTATATCTGGGGATGATGTCGTAGAGTGCTCCAAGCCCAAACCACTCTCATTGGTTGGTACCTTGCATTTTTAGCAAGCGTTACATCCCTATACAAGATTTGGGATTAGTTGGGGGTTGAGTTGCTCGACAAGTTTTGAGTTTATTTGACTATGGATTTCTTCCCAGACTCAACATTCTGAAACAGGCAGAAGATCAAGCTCATATGTTCATCGGGTAATATGGGGCCCAGTTAGCATATTTTGAGTGACCAGGGTTAGTCGGCACGTATTTTGAGGCGAGGGTAGTCATTCAGAACCGACGAACGAAAGTTGATAAAGTTGAAGTTGGTGTTTTGGATGGATATATAGAAAGTTAATCGTGCTCAACCAGGGTAATCCAAGGATGGATGACCCCCTGGGAAGTCACTTGTAAATTAAGACATGTGAATGTAAAAGGACAAGTTTGTGATGTACAGTAGTTTATAGGTTATGTGATGTTTCTAGCTTTTTGTAACTACTTAAATACTTGATGTATGTTATATCTGACATATCTGTGTACCCAAATCATTATGAAATGACGTAAATGCCCTTACATCTATATGAAATTTATCTTTTCTCTTTTTTCATATATAGTGAATTTTAGAGATGGTACGTGGTTGACCACGAGGTAGGGGCTGAGGATGAGGTAGAACTGGGGATCAGGATTATAACCACGAGGAAGACCCGAGGGCCAGACCAGACCCAATACAATAGCAAATGTTGGGAATCTTGACCCAACAACAGGCAACCATGACTGAGATCCGAGAAGAACTGTGAGAGGTACAGCAGGGACAAGATCATCTTGAGGATCTAGTCAAGGGTTGAGGTGACGGAGAGGATCATGAGGAACCACTACCAAAGGATTATTTTCCTAATCCAGAGGCAGAAATACAGACCAGGGTAGGCAGGTTCAGTAAACAACAACTGCTATCTTCTTGGGGAAATTCGACCCCGCAGATAATAGAAGATTGGTTGTCACATCTGGATAAAATCTTTAATATTTTACTGTGCCCAGATGAGATCAAAGTCTAGCTAGCTATTTACAAGCTGGAGGGTGATGCAGATAGATGGTGGAAGAACATCTAGCTTACTTTGTAAGGGAGGAATATTCTTGTGACTTGGAAATTATTCTTGGAAAGGTTTAATGAGAAATATTTTCCTCTGTCTGTCAGGCATAAAAAACAGAAGGAATTTCTCAATATTCAATAGCAAGACTAGGAGAGCTTTGATGAATACTTGGCATGATATATTTATATGTCTCGATATTCGGCCTATCTCAAATATCGAGATGATAAGGAGTGGAGTATTGATATGATGATAGAAGGATTGAAGCTAGAGTTAAATAAAAAACTGGTTTCCAAGCACTTTATGGAGTTTAAACTAGCAATTAAGGAATGTCGGGTTACTGAAAGAAATATGTTGAACCTGGTTGCTAGAAACACCAGAAAGGGTGCATCCAGAAGTGGTAGTTTGTCGCAGAAGCGGAAAGATCAGAATGGACCTTCCAGGGGTAATAACAAGAGGCTAAATCAGGCTGGGAGCCATAGATGCTAGAGTTTCTTAGGAAATAGAACCTATTGGCGTTGCAATAAGCCAGTTTACCTTGGTAGATCTTGTAGTGGTGTTCTGTTTAGACAGGATCCAACCAAACCGCCTACTTGTTTCACATGCAGCAAACTGGGGCATATTGCAAAAATATTGCCTATAGAAACATCAGCCCAAGGAGACGAAGCCCAGGGTGCCAGGCAAGGTTTATACATTGACACAAGAAGAAGCTAGAAAGTCTTTAGAATTGATATAAGGTATGATTTCTCTAAATGGCAATTTAGTGCATGTCATATATGATTCAGGCGTGAGCCACTCATTCATTGCATATGATTGTGTGAGGCGGTTAAACATGAAAATGCATCAATTTTTGTATGATCTGGTTGTATATACTCAAACGGGTACTAGAATTGTCATTGCCGATGTGTGTTTGAGTTGTGTGGCAAATGCTGATGGGAATAAATCGACCGTAGATCTGATCTGTTTGCACTGTAAGGGTTGGAAGTGATTCTCAGAATCGACTGGTTGACGGTAAATAGCATATTGCTGGATTGCAAAGAGAAGAGGGTTATATATCCAAATTTACAACCGAATACTAACACCAAAATTACTCTTAATCTTCTCTCTGCAGCTGAGGTGAAGAGATTTTTATAGAAAGATTGTCAGGGGTACGTGGGGCTTTGCTTTATGCAGTCAGAGGCCGAAGTAGCCCTAAAAAGCATCCCTGTAACAAATGAGTTTCTTGATGTGTTTACGGAGGATATCAGTGGATTACCTCTAGGTAAGGAAGTGGAGTTCTTAATAGATCTAAGACCTAGAGCAAGTCCAATATCCAAAGCCCCATACAAAAAGGCTTCGAGCAAAATAGCATAATTGAAGAAATAGATTGAGGAGCTACTAACGAAAGGGTTTATTCGACCTAGTGTCTCACTATGGGGTGCTCCAGTACTCTTTATCAGGAAGAAAGATAGAAGCCTGTGTCTCTATATAGATTATTAAGAGCTTAATAAGGTGACCATCAAGAACAAATATCCACTCCCTAGAATTGATGACTTGCTCAATCATTTATCTGGTTCCAGTGTATTCTTGAAGATCGATTGTGATCGGGATACATTCAGTTAAAGATAAAAGCAGAAAATGTATTAAAAAATGCTTTCAGGACCAGATATAACCATTACGAGTTTTTTGTGATTCCATTTGGGCTGACTAATGCACCTGTCGTGTTCATGGACTACATAAATTGAATTTTTTGTCCGCACTTGGACCAATTCGTAGTAGTCTTCATTGATGATATTCTAGTATACTCGCGGAGTGAGGTTGAACATAAGCAACATCTAAGAACTATATTGAATATATTAAGGGATAAGCAACTCTATGCCAAGTTGAGCAAGTATGAATTCTGGCTTTCAGAGGTAAGGTTTCTGGGCCATGTTGTCTCGCAGTAAGGGGTCTTTGTTGATCTTACCAAGGTGAAAGCAGTACTGAGCTGGAAGAAGCTAGAGACTATATTTGAAGTGCGTAGTTTTCAGGGTCTTGCTAGGGTATTACAGAAGATTTATACATAATTTCTCCAGAATAGCTTTGCTATTGACAAAATTGACAAGGAAAACTCAATATTTTATGTGGGACGAGAATTGTGAAAAAAGCTTCATGGAGTTAAAGCAAAGGTTGACACCAGCACTAGTGCTGACAATCCTAAATCCACAGTTTACGTATCTTGTGTATACAGATACTAATGGGTATGGATTGGGATATGCGTTGATGCAACATGACCGAGTGGTGGCATATGCATCTTGTTAGTTGAAACCTCATGAATTCAACTATCCTATTCACGATCCTGAGTTGGCAGCTATTGTGTTTGCCTTGAAAATCTGGAGACATTATCTCTATGGTATGACTGTAGAACTGTACTGTGACCACAAGAGCTTGAAATACTTGTATGATCAGAAAGAGCTGAACATGAGACAATGCAAGTAGATGGAGTTGCTGAAAGATTTCAATCTAGAAATCAAATATCATCTTAGAAAGGCTAATGTCATGCTAACACATTAAGCCGAAATCAGTACAGGTGGCAGCCATGATAATGCATGAGCAGAAACTGATCGAGGACTTCCGAGATCTTAATCTATCAAGTCAAATTCTAATGGGCAGTGGTGTTAGCCAAGTGTATAACGATATGAGAGCAGCCATTGAGGAAGCACAGCTACTGGATAGATGAGTACTGTCTATTAGAGGTATGATTGATAGGGGCAAAACTCAGGAATATAACTTGTCACTCAGAGGACTAATCAAGTACAAGAAGTGGGTTTATGTTCTACCGTAACCAGAAATGAAACGTCAAATCCTAGAAGAGGCACATAAGAGTAAGTATACTCTACATCCAAGGGCAACTAAAATGTATCATGACTTGAGGTTCTAGTATTGTGGCTAGAAATGAAAAGAGATATGGCCAGGTTCGTCGCTCGTTGTCCCACTTGCTAGAAAGTAAAAGGTGAACACAGCGATCATCAGGGCTCTTACAAAACCCTGAAATTCTTGACTGGAAATGGAAAAGCATTACCATAGATTTTGTAACGGGGTTACCCAAGGTTAGAAATCATGATGCAATCTGGGTGATAGTTGATAGATTCACAAAGACAGCCCACTTCCTGCCTATTAGTATCCACTATTCTCCTGACAGACTAGCGGAGATCTGTATAAAGGAGATCATGAGATTACATGGTACTCCAAAGAACATCATCTTGGATCAAGATCCTCGATTTACTTCCAAGTTCTGGAAGGTGGTACACGAGGCTTTGGGTACTAGATTGAGGTTCAGCACAGCTTATCATCCTCAAACAGATGGGTAGACAGAACGAACCATACAGACACTTAAGGATATGCAGAGGGCGTGCACATTAGATTTCAAAGGCAGTTGGGATAAATTTTGCCTACAATAACAATTATCACACAAGCATCCAAATGGCTCCATATGAGGCACTGTATGGGAGGAAATGTTAATTGCCCTTGTGCTAGACAAAGTTGTCTAAAAGTCGCGTACTTGGGCCAGATATTGTCGATAAAAAAATGATCAGATAAAGCTAATCAAATTTAGTCTAAATGGTGATTAGAATGTAAGTAAATAGTTAATAAAGTGAGTAAGAGTAGAAAGGAACAAGTCTGTGGTGTCAGAATTGGAAAACCCCAACTTTCCCCAAAGAACTGTAGGTTTTAGCTAGAGCTAGATCAGGGGGTTAGGGCTGGATTTTTGATAACTTGATGGTTCTATTATGTTCAAGAGGAAAAATTAGGTGGGGTTATAGTTGAACACTTTTCTAGAAAATTCCTAAAAAGCATAATAACCAAAACACCCCCAAAACCTAAATTAGAGATTGCCAAGGGCATTTTTATCTTTTGGCAGTGAATTTGATAATTATGAGGCCAGAAATAGATTCCTTGGGTGGAAATATATTAGTATAGCCTAAGGCAAAATTTCAAGAAAAAGTATGGTCGGACTGGGTATGGTGGGGCCGGGCTAGGTCCCCAGGGGCATTTAATAATGTTTTAATATGGACTCATATAACCACTAAAAACACTATGGAAGCTCTAAACTTGTACACTTGACATTTTAGGACCGAGTTGAGAGCCTGAGTTGCTGGCACACATATCGAGGTGTAAAAAGTTTATGGTAGTGACATTATCCTTCATACATTTTGCCATGGTTCATATGATTATGTATGCCATTGTTCGTATTTTAATTAATCAACATAGTTTGCCGAGAAGGGGTAGTTAGTATGAGAAGTGTACTTTCACCTGGGGGTTGCGTAACAATCCAACCAAGGTGTACGGATAGTGGGGTTAGAGCCCTACTCATGTATACATGCCGTTATATTATTCATTAATTTTGTGCATACATGGTGCATACGATATTTACTTTTCATATTTTATATAAATGATAGTCTGGTACTACTGGGATTCCTTGGAATTTCACCCTTTTTAGTAAATAATAAATGTGCTAGCGGGAACCAGCGGTTCAAAGGGTAAGGTAGTGGACACAGGCAACTGAGGTGCGGATCCCGAGATAAATGTAGTTGTTATATGTAGTCTTTATTTTTGGATATTTTGAATAAATTTGTAAATATTACAAAAACCCTATGGGAATAATTCATGTATGTAAACAAATACTATTATCAGTATATTTGTACTTTTTTTGTGTCCTGTGGAACTATGTTTTTATTACTCTACGCATATTGAAATATAAACGGGTGTTGGCAATTTTATTTTAAATTTTATTTTACCATTGTAGAGGATTAAAACATCTTTAAATAGAGAGTTGAACCACTTCATTTGAAGTTCTTAAGATTAAGTTATGATTTTTGAAAACTCATTGAAAAACTAATGGTAGAGTTTGTTTTAAAGCTAGGATTTAAAGAGTTTATTTTGAATCATTTATGATTTATGCTTGTTCAAGGAAAATTTATGGAAATTATAATACAAGGGTTTAATATTTCTTTTATTTGTTACAGGTTAATATGTTGGCATCTAATATGGATAGTGGCTCAAGTATTGAGGGTCCTATCCCCTCCGCCAACCCCTCTAGTGCGTAGCAAGCTGATGACGCATGACTTATAGCATAAGAGGAAAGAGCACTAAGGAAGGGCCTTTGTTGTGATGAAGGAGGTTTTGAAAACAAAGAGACAGGAGAGGAAACTTAATGTGAGATGAAACAAGGTAAAGTTGTGAAATCTAACAAGGTCATTAGCTACCTTGGGCATGCTGTAAAAAGCAATGTGCTTATCACTTTGAACAACTAGAAGAAGGCAACTGAGTCAATAAAGAAGGCTGTTTGGGATGAAATGGTAGTAAGATATGATGCTACATAGTTAACAGGTATACCTAACGCTAACAGCGATTTGTGTGTTTTGTAGTTTGGATTCCGTATAGATGACGAGAAGAATGATTATGTGGTTGGGAAGGCTAGCAGGGTTTGTGACCAATAATTATTTGTCAAAACCCAGCTCTGTAGATGAGTAAATAGTTCTGATGCTACTAAAAGTTGTCAAACAGCCCGGATGTGCTACTTATGTATAGTCACGACGCTTTAGAGCATTCCAAGTAAATTAATTTAAAGGAATAAAAAGCCAATGGTACTTCTGTATTAATGTGTAACTTTAACATGTTTATTGTTTCTTTTCATAGGAATTAGAAGTGAAAAACTGTGAGAGGATGAAAACCAACAAACACTCGTACCATAGAGGCCTCATGGGGTATGCAACTTCAATTAACAGTTGATAGAGAAGCAAGGGTCAGGATCATATGTCACTATCAACAGTGGAGTATTGTGGGCTGCTATAAGGCAAAACAAAGAGGGCAATATTGACAATCATCGCATATAGGATTTTGTCTCAAGAATGGTAAGTACTGATGGTTTTGATTCAATTATAATTGAATTTTTTTATATAAAAAGGCATTTAACCATTCATTTTTCTACACAAGACCTTCAGTCAAGAATTAAAGCGAGCGAGCTTCCTGTAGCCGAGGATGTCTTAGAAAAGGCCATGGGTCCTGACCATAATAGTCTTTTGGGGGTGTAGGCCATAGAGTCGGCAAAAAAGAATAATTTGAGAAGCGGAAGAGGCCGACAAAGGTGTTTGATCAGAAGCTTCAATAGTATATAGAGATGACTGAGATGCTAACACAGTAGATTGAAGCACAATAAGCTATCATTGATTAATTCATTAACCAAGATACAACGGGGAAGAAGGGAAAGGATCACACCCTAAGTGCCAAAGATAGATGCGCATTCCCCTCTCAGACTCTACTTAAGGTAGTATGACTCATGCTGAAAGCCTATGCTTTATTTATTTTTGCTTTACACTAATTGTATTTTTATGGTTGCTACAGGCCTCATGTACAACTTACAAGGGGAGAATATGATTCACAACTCATCTTTCCCTCAAAATCATGTTAGGGTAGAGCTGATGACGACCATTAATCCTAAGTATGCTCTTTCGATACCCAACCCAAATGTAGATACAATAGGAGGAGTTGTACATGACTTTGTTGAGTGGCCATACCACCTTATTGTCATACCAACGAAGACAAAAAAGGTATATCGTCATCTTTTGAGCTTGCTAATAAAGTTATAGTAACTATTTTCCAAACTTCTCAACTTGTTTAGCTGAAAAGGAGGAAGAGCAATTTGGTAGCTTAATCCGGCCATAGTTCGGTGTCTTGTATGCCAAAGAAGATGGATGAGGTTGTGCCTTTGCCTCATCTGCCTATTTCGCTAGTTCCGCCAATTTCTAATAAATACCATATATCTCTTAAGGTACATGATATCTTAGTCACCAAAACAGACCTTGAGCGAGAAGACTACACTAAACAAGTCCCCTTTGAGTAAGATATCCACAAGGAAGAAGGTGTGTTTGACACTATCAATTGGGTGTTAGTTAAAGAGATCGTCACAAGTGATATGGCTAGCTCGACTGCTTGTAACCTTTATATATGATATTTATTCTATTGTGAATGAATACTTAGCTACTCATAACAATTATATATATTGATTTCCTTGTTTTTGTATGTAAGGTACCTTCACAAAGAGCACGTAGCCCACAATGGCCTACAGGCCACATTCATGTTCCTCAACCCCTAACACTATTCAGGAATGTTAGATGTAGGCAAAAAGCCAAATTTAATGGAGAGGAAAATGAGGGAATTGGTAGATATGGTCATTAGAAGGGCACCAAAGAATAAGGACAGTGTTTTCTTGGTGCCGTACTGCTAGGGGTAAGTATACTCTTCATTAGATTGTTTGTTAGTTAAGTAGTTTTGTTCTCATTTTGTTTATTGTACTTGGGGATCATTAGATGCTCATCGTGCTAAATCCCTTCAAGTAAAGAATTTGCCAATTTGGTACTTTGATTCGATTCATGGGGATACAGACAATCAACCACGAATGGTCAAGGTTTTCACTAAGTAAGTTGATGAATTTAAATTTGGTACTTTAATTTCTTATTATTCTATCAAAGTTTATTATAAATCTAATGCTTTAATTTCTTATTGTGATCTTGTCATAGTTGTTTACTATTACGCCACGGACGAAGACCTCGGCTACCCCGCCTTACCTAGCAAAGGCATTGCATCTGCTTATAAATAGAAGAGAGTAGCAATTATTCACTAATACTCACCATTTTGTGTTAGACATGTTAGAGTTGGTTTTTTGTGTTAGACTGATACATTTTATTTGTTTGTTTATAGTGTTCGCGGCAACCAGATTAGAGCTCTTATTGTGTGTAGAATGTCATGAAGGACATAGTCACCCAAAACCTTAGATCAATTAATACTAAGGTATGTAAATATTTGTATGTATGTGTGTTTAAGTTAAATTAAAAGTCAAGTCATATATATTTTAACTTACTTGTTTTTGCATGCAGTACTTTGATGATAGTTATTCTAAGTAATATTCACCTGGACAGTTTATCACAATGGATGGGAGCATAACAGAGTTAGCTATAGAGTACCATTTTTTTGTTTAAGTATACGTTAGGTTCTTAGTTTAGCTAATTCAGATTTGGTTTCGGTTCCTGCTTTTGGTTTCTATTTTGTTTTCTTTTTTGTTTTAACTAATTTGCTTTTGGTTAATAATTTGGATTAGCTTTTAATTGGTTGGTTTTGGTGTTGGTTCCTTGTATTCTGTTATACGTTCATAGTAAGCCATTTTGATGATTGGAATGGATCTATTTGGTTTCTATATGTGTACAGGTATTTGTGTATGTAATACACAGTGTTATCAGAACCGAATTGGACTGGCCAGAAACCAGCTAACCAGTTTGGTCCTGTAGGTTGGATTGGTTTAGCCTTCTTAAAATTAAAAAATTTCAATCAATTCATTGTTTTTAATTTTATTCAAAATTTCATATAAATAACCCTGAAATCCTCACTTTCTTACTAATCTAGCCCTTAGTTAGCTCCAGTTTAACTCCAATATACCCCGTTGACCCTTAACCAAGTACCTTGACCAGTTCAATCACTGGTCCCAGCACTACTATAAAAGAGAGATTTAGTGGCGCCCCTCTAAAGAAGTACCACAGACAATTGTTTTTTTTATAAAAAAAATTTAGAAGTTGTGGCATTTGCTATTACAAGTGTCACAGCTAGTGCATGGGCTTGTGTGGCAAGGCCTTGTGCAGCTATGGCTCTTGCCTAGCAAGTGCCATAACTGACCCTTTATTTTTTTTAAAAAAAATAAAGGTCTTGTGTGGCACTTACTCCTTAGGGGCAGCTACGACGCTTGCCTAAGCAAGAACCGTAGCTAACCCTTTATTTAGGGAAAAAAAAAAGAAAGGCAAGAGCCATAGAAGGCCTTTATTTTTTTGTAAAAACAATAAAAGGGTCAGCTATGGTGCTTGTTGGCACTTGCATAGCTACCCAAATCCTAGGCAAGCATCACACAAGGCCTTTTTTCCCCAAATCCAGGTCTACAACATCATCTTTCAGAGCTTCCCATTTTTCAACAGAATTTTATCCCAAATTTTGTCTGATCCATTTGGTCCTCACTCCATTGGTCCACCACCTTTCCTTATCCATTGTCCCTACTCACCTCGTCTTATATAATACTTTGTCCCCATTCCCTCCTCTCTATTTTTACGGCAGCAAGTGCAAAAGCTTCCTTGATCCCCCACTTTTTTTTTGGTTTCTTGTCTCCTCCTCCTTCATATTTCTTCAACATTTGGTCACCACTTCCGTCGTCACTACAAAGCTTGGTTTCCCACGTTTTTTTCTTCTTGTCTCCTCCTATAGAAGATCCCTTGTAAGTCTTTTTTTTTTAATATAGAAGCTTCTAGCGATTAGCACTAAAGTTTCCTTTTTAAAAAAAAAGTTTAAAATCTGCTATGAATCTTAGCTTGTAGTTTTATATGCTTATAATTTTTTTCCAGGTATTTGCTTGAAGTTATAACTTTCTCTTGTTAAACTTCCTATGCATTGCAAGTTTTTAAATTTTTGAGCTTACAAATATAATTTTATTAGTTGTTACTAGTTTAATTTGCTCAAATTTTTTTATATTTAATTTATTACGAAATCTGAAAAAATTATTCTCAATTGTATATGTTGAAAATTAATTGAGATAATATTACATGTTACTATATATGAATCAAATATAATTTTATTCTCAAACTTAATGACCCTGTCAACAGCTATGTCTGGAAGCAGATTGTGATACTTATATATGAATTTATTCAAATTTTGTTATTAAAAAAATTTTTATTCAAAAATTGATTTAACTATTTCATTGTATTATTGCAGTGCTCATTTCAACCAAATAAAAATGATTGCGGGTATTACATTATGAAATTCATGAAAGTTATAGTTACTCATTGTCAAAATTTTGTTCCTACAAACGTAAGTCCTTTTACTTGCAATTCATATTGTGTTTTGAATTTAATTGAGAAGTTTCTGAGCTAATTGATTTTTATTGATTTTAATTTGTTGTGCGCATGATTGTTTATGTAGTATTATGAAGACCAACGTTTTGCCATGTTGACTGACCAACAAGTGGATGAAATCATTGATGAATGGTGTAAATATATGATCAGACAATTAGCTAATATTTAGGTACCTAGGTTATTTCTTGCCTATTCTTGTGTTGCTTATTCACTTAGAATTAGTTATACATTACAACTGTTTTAAATATATTTGGTAATGATTTTATGAATTAGTTATTTGTTTGGAGTTATTTCATTGTGGTTTGGTTTTATTCATTTTGTTGTGGGTTTGTATTGTAAATTGCTATGGATTTAGACTGTAAATACATGGTTCATTAGGAAAAAGGAAAAATTATGTAAAATTATTGTTTAAAAAAAATACTTCTATAGCGCTATAACTTGCCCATAATCATGTGACACTTCCTCAAAAAAGCGTCACAGGAAGCTATTTTAAAAAAATAAAAATAAGCTGTGGCGCTTCCACAGCTTCAATAAGCGGCACATCTTCTTTTAGTGACATTGGAAGCTATGACGCTTCCTAAATGGCATAATATTCATAAAAATAATCCCTACTTATGGCATTTTTTTTTTGTAGTAGTGGTGTTTAATAACCTTGGTAATATGCATGGGGGCTTACCGAAAATGAACTCCAAGTTTTTTTTTAAAAAAAAAATTGTCCACAATACTTCATGGTTATTAATTAATCACAGTAATATATTGACATATATATTGCAGTTTTTTCAAACAACAGTTAAGTATATACATATGTTTTATGGTTAATTACCCACAACTGTCAAATATACACCTTCCTGATAACCAAAATTGGTGTCAAATACTTAACCGTTCATCATATGAATGGTTATTCACGGTTTTTAGTGAATAACCGTTGAATATAGTTTGTCACCTACAACAGTCATTGACAAAATCGTCAAGTATAGGGCCCTATAAATAACAGTTCTTTAAATAACCGTGAAATATAGGGCCATATATTTAATGGTTGACAACCATTAGATATATATATTTAGCACTCGGTTATTTAATTGTTAAAAACCGTTAAATATAGATAAATTTGTAGTAGTGCATCAATGGATTTTTATGGGAAAAAGACAGAAAAAGAACTTTGAATTTGCAAAATTCTAAATTAGGTATCTCCCAAAAAACAAGTTATGAATTGCTTATCAAGTTTCGTCATTCCCTTATCAACTGTTGATAACAAACCAGATTTAGGATTTTGCAATTTCAAAGTTCTTTTTCTGTTTTTTTTTCCTTTATTTATTGAGAGAATTATTCGCAATCCCACGTAAGTAATCTAATTACTACAAACTCTTATAACAACTAAGAAATAGACATCATGTTGCTGTTATTTCTCACATTAGACCTTGTTATCACCTAATGCTTACTTGTTATAAACTTTTCAATGATTAAATTACTTATGTAGAACTGAGAACTAATCCTTCCATATTTATTGTTCACTGTATTTTCTAATCTACGCCAACAAACATGAACCCACAACCTCATATTTAACTTTAAAGCAATACTTAAAAGATGTGTTTAGTTCCAATGAGCCAAAAAGGCCATGAAAACTAAATAAATCTTAATCTAGAAGATCTAGAATTGATGCTGAAATTCAATCCCACACTTAAAAGGGGGACTAAATTTTTTGCCAAAAATCGAGGCTTTACATTGTATAATGAATTCATGTTATCATTATTATACAATACTATTATTGTTGTTACTCTTATCTTTGTTTTCATGCAAGAGTTTTTAAATTTTTTAAAAAACATTTTTGATAGATTTGCAATCAATTCTAGTCAAAACATAATCATCATCCTCTTCCTCAAGAATACAAATGACATTATCCTTTTTTTTTTCCATTTTGTTTCCATTTTTTTTCAATTCGTTTTTGTGCACCAGAGTTATATATAATTGTTTTTTACGAGCCTGGAGTGCAAACATTGTTTCCCAACTTATCGTGCAAGTGTATTTTTGCCTTGGATCACCTAAGGATTGATTATTATAAGTTTATAACCGTGTGTGTGTAAGGAATTCATGTCATTCATTCAATATTTAAGAATAAGTTGGAAGACAAAATACAATAATTGTTCCAAAAATATTTTAAAAAAAGTTTGATATTATTTTGAACAATCAAACTATTATAGCTAGGAACTATAAACTTGAAAAAAAAAGGTGTTCTAAAGATGAAAGCCAGTTAGGAGTTCTAGAGATATATGTGTGTGTGTAAAACCTTAATCCATTTTGTCTCCAAAATTTTTATTTTTCTCCAAACCATTCATATTGATTGAGCATGTTAAAAATGTTTTTATCAATGAGTACTTCCAGTAGAAATGATTTAAATTAAAGAGGGTTTTAGAAAAGCCACACTTATTTTTAATAAATAATCAACGTAACTAATTTTCTTAATCTCTACAAATTAATTACCTAACTTCTATATAAAAAAAAATTGTGCACAGTATATATCCTAATAACAAACTAATCACAAATTACTAAAAAAAATAGCGGACTAACCATGGAATTGTACGATTCTGTTATTAAATATACGTACTGTCACTAATTAATTAGATACGGAATTAAATCACTAAATTATGTTGCTAATTAACTATTTTTTTAAGTGAAATTTGAATATGATCAATGTATGTAGACAAATTCGTAATCTGAACAAAAAAGATTCACACACATTCAGACAATCGATCGCCATCTTCCCGAACGTCAAAAGGACAAATGATGCCATAGAAAAAGTTGTAAGCTTAATTAATTAATTATAAACTTTTCTCTCCTTTTTATAAATTAATAAGATGATTAACCTGTTCCCTTATGCAACTTTTCCGTTGATAATATAATAATATAACTTGTTTAATATCTGCCATGTGCTGATCCTCACATGCTCTGCATATAGATTTGTGCTAACATGAGACAAATCTAAACCCTCTCTAGAAATTAAAGTCATGCAGTGTGTGTCACGTGGACATGGCCAAAGCGAGCAAGCTGCATCATGTGGTGAAGGAAAGATATATATATATATATATATATATATATATGCAATTTCTCAATTGGGATGACACGTTTGGAGAATTACACAAAAAGAATTTTGAAATTGTAAAATTTTAAATAAGGCGTTTTCCCAAAATTGATAAAGTAATGATAAGACTCGATAAACAATTAACAACTTATTTTATAAAAAATACCTTATTTAAGATTTTTTAATTTCAAAATTATTTTTCTGTCATTCTCCCGAACACATTTAAAGATACGTATACTTTTCTTCATCAATTTTTAATTTAATACCTATATGTTTTTTTTTATCTGACTTCTCTCATTTTCTTTTCCTGTTTGCTGCCATCCTTTTCTCCCTTCATAACCATTAGATCAAAATTTAATATTTCTTTCTTATCCTTTTCTCCATTTCCTTTCCATCCTTCTCTCCGTATATTGTAATAATATTTTTAAAAAATATTAAATGTGGACTATTAAATTTTAATCCTATGGTCATGAAAAGTGAAAAGGATGACGACAGTGGACAAAAAAGAAAAGGAGAAAAGTTAGGTTCTATATTTTATTAAATGATTTAATTTTGCTCTGTTACTATTAACTCTTGTAAAGGAGTTGACAGTTGCTAATAGAGTGAAGTTGTGGGGGCTCACAGTTTTGATAGGTCAAAATGGTTTTCCCTTTCTGAGTTTAAACATCAAAGAAGATATTTATTAGTGACATTATGTTGATTGGCTAGGAAATTAAATAGAACATTATCATTATTGAATGTAGTGTGTGTGTGTGTGTGTTTTGGAGCCTTAGGATTCGTTCTAATCTTGGCATGCAGTGATTCAGGCTCCATTAGTGGCTTTACTGTGCACTTTGACCACTAAACATGCGAGACAATAATATGCAAATCTTTGAAGTCTTGATTGATACACATAAAGAAATAAATATAAATAAAGGAGATGATAAAAAAATTGAACTTTTAAACTTGAAGTATATCTCTTGTGTCCATAAATAAAATAAATAAGTCACTGTAGAATAAGAATATTAATAGAGGTGCCGGTACGTACTCCTTTTAATTTGTCACACTTGTATGTCATATTTTTGAAAATTATTTATTTCAAAATATAAATATATTTTGTTTAATATAATTTTTTATAAAGATATATGCTTCTTCGGTTCATTCCCTCAATGTATGCCCCTACCACTTGCAAGTTACAATTTCCATACCCATGCACGTACGTCCTTTAAAAGTTTCCAACTTTATAATCCGCATGTTCCGTTTCTCATCCTTTAGTCCTAAAGTTTTGGACTTTTTTTTCGCTTTTGAAACAACAATCTCAAACGAGATCACATGAAATTTGGGGGGGGGGGGGATTGCTAAAAAATTGCCCATTGAAAATTTTATTGCCTAAAATTACCTGAAATTTATTTGTTTTTGGTCGAAACCTGAAATTTATTTAAAGACTTAGGTGCAACCTATTTTTAGCGAATGCAACAATTATTCAGCTATATATAATATATTTTCAACTATTATTTAAGGACAAGGGCAACTTATCTTCAACTACATATGGTTAAAGATATATTACATTCTTACTTAATTACAGGTAAAAGAAAGTTACTTACAGGAATCAAAGAAGTAATTATGTCACTTTACATGACACTTCTCCTATTTGGCTAGTGTCACGTAAAGTGACAAAATTGCTTCCTGAATTCCTATCAGTTGCAGCGGCTCAATAATTTAGGTCCTTAAATACTTTACCAAAACACACTTTGCAATGAGTTATTTTTCAGTAATTTTTTCCTAAAAAGAACCTAAGTTTTAAGATAAAACTTTGTCTTTTGTATGTTAGAAATCTCAATACTAATACATTTTTTGGCAAACCTCTACACCGATATTAAGTTAACATATATCCCATAACCATATAACTTGGTACCTTCCTTGCAATATTATAATTTTTTAAAAATAAATACTGAATTATTCATACCAAAATAGTGGTTACACAGTTCACCAACACCTAACTTCTTTCATCACCCTCCACCTCCTGGTCCAAGGGCGGAGGATGGTCAATGGTACCAAAGTGTTACTTGCAATTTTTAGATTTAAAGTGAGAAATACTAATAACAACCAGAAATTATAAATAGGACCGAATTCATCAGCTTTCAGTTACTAAAAAAAAAATTTCATGGCATTAAACTATAAAGCCATTCCCCACAACGCGTGTACTTGAAATTAGATATACTCAATTGTGTGTAAATTAAAGTCAGCACTATCTTGATTTCTGCAAAACAGCATCTGTGCCTCCTTTGATATGTGTTGACAGGGTTTACTAATACACACACAAATATATATTATCTTAGGTGCTTAATATAAGATTTAATTGATTTTTTTATAAACTATAAAGAAACTGGATAAATTATTTTAAAGTATCTATATTTATTATTTTTATACTAAAATAATTTGGTTAAATTATAAACTAATATATAATATAATAATATACAACATATAGGGTTTGTTTGAGAAAGCATGGAAAAAACACGTTCACGTAAGTTAAGATAAAACTCCTCGTACAAACTTACCCCGTGCTCCCTCTAGTCCTATTTATAAGCAACTTTCTCTCTCATAGGGCTGATCCCTTTTATAAGCAACTTTCACTTTTTGTTTGAAAATGTAAGCTTCTTTTTCCTATTTTACCCTTATTAAATACTCATTCTCTCTCATATCTTAAACTTATTATCTCTCATACTTTTTATCTATTCTCTCTCTTATACTCTTTTCATAAATATGGGTATATATGAAAAAAAATATGGCATTTTTGACACATTTATTGCTTTTAATTATTAGTTCGTTTTACGCAATTAAGAGGAAAGTTGTTTATAAATAGGACCGGAGGGAGTATATCGTAAAATCACGTAAGAAAAGTAATTTCTACCGCTAATCCAAACAAACATATATTATGATTAAGTTGCTTATTTTGCTTTCTTAATTTCTTCTAAAAAAAATCGAATGGGTCTTACATCAAGGATCGATAGAAATATATAGAAATATATGCATATATATATATATATATATATATATATATATATAAACTGGGGTTTTTCTTCTTCTTGGTTGGAATCTTGAGCTAGCTAGTAGCCTAATAGTATGTAGATGGGAGTGCATGAGATCATATCTTATGTTCATAGGCTGAAGATAAACAGCTTTGAGAATTGGAATCAACTAGTACTATTGTTGAGTTGAGCCTATACCCTAAAAAAAACACAGAAGCTTCACTTGTTAATTAACATTCTATAAAAGGTGATTGAAGATCACAAGAGAAGATGGTGTTTGTGTCCGTAGATGATAGATGCGATGAGTCACGGGTATGCCTTGGTTTGTGGAAAAATGAATGAATAATGCACAGAATGTTCCAACCTTGTTCCTTTTCCTTGTAACTTGATCCCTAATCTCATCACCTATTCACCATTCCTCAACTTTTCCTTATTTTACACTCTTCCCCCTTTACATTTTCTTCTATTTGTACCCAACCGAGGCCTAGGAAAAAGTTATTTGCTTTTTGTGAGGAAAAAGTTAATTAAGGTGTGTTCGGATTAACTTTTAGAGAATAGTTTCTGGAGAATGGATTCTGGAGAATGGATTCCGAAGAATAAATTTTGAACAGAATAGATTATAAGAAAAAAATGATTTTGATAAAGGAGAGTGTTTGGAGATTGTAGGCAGAATAGCTTTTTTTATGGTGTGGGGCCCATATAATGAGAAAGGATCAATGAAAGAGAGAGAGTGGGGCCTACATAAAAAAAAGGACTAATGAGATTGAGAGAGGATGGGGCCCACACAAGAAACAAAGAATAGTTTTTCCTAAAATCTAAGTTTAAAAAAATTTTGAGAGTTTGTCAACCAAACTAGATTTTGATTCAATTGCGGAACACACACTTTAGGTGTGTTTGGGGGAAGCAGATCTCCTCAGCGGCGTTTTGCTCATCATCCCCCAGAATCTTTAAATTCTGACCATCCATTCAATCTGAAAGCTAACAATGCACCACGTCATCAATCAACTCTCTCCTTTAGCTTGTCTCTCCTCTCCTCTTTCGACTTCCAGCCATCACAGCAAAATATTTCTCATTCAGCAATCCATGTCTTTCAATTCAGAGGCAATTGGATATCGTGCTTTCATATTTCTGAAACAAATCTTCCTAAGTGAAACAAAGAATCCATCTAAGTGGTTTTGTGTTTGAAAAAGCTCTAATTCACCCAAAAGATCTTCAGTCTCATGAACAACATCTTGCACTTGCCTAACCCAAATCTTGAGTTCTTCATCACTCTCTTCCAATTCATCTGGATCCCTTAACAAGGCTCTGATAAGCTCTAATCTATCTTTTTGGTGCTCCGCATCATTTTTCCAACCTAATTGAACAATTTCAGCTCGCTTTCAAATAAAGGCACGAGCTTTTGGAGAAGATAATTCTCCGTTCTTTTTGCCATAACTGAAATCAAAACAGAGCTTCATTTGCGGAGGCACTTGTAACTTTATGTGCCTATTTGGATTAGCGGTAGAAACTACTTTTTCAATATAATTTACGGTATATGAAATAAGTATGTGAGAGGAGTTTGTCTCAAATTATGTGAACACTACTGCAGAATTGAGATATAACCACCCCCAAAGACGTCCCAAATTGAAAATTGGGTGGTTAAAAAGGGAGGCGGTGGCATTTTCATAATTATATATATGTAGGGGAACCTTTAGGCGTCCCAAATTTGAATTTGGGACATCTAAACTGCTTCATAGCGCGAAATATAAATTTCATAAATTTTTTTAGCGCCTGGAGCTGGGTTTAGGCGTCCCAAATTCATTTGGGACGCCTAAAGTCCCTACTTTAGGCGTCCCAAATGCCATTTGGGACGCCTAAAGGCGTCCCCTACCCGCATGTCAGACACTTGTCTGACATGCGTCTTCTCATCTATCACACCTCTCCTCACATCCTCTCAACAACAACTTTACTCTTCTTCCTCCTCTCCCCACCCACCGTCGGCCCTCCTCTATTTTTTTCTTCAACTCCTCCCTCCTCCCTTGTTCAAGCTCTCTCCTCCACCGTCGGCCCTTGTTGAACTCCTCCCTCCTCCCTTCTTCTTCCTCTCTGTTTCTTTGTTTCTTCAACGCACGCAACCGACCCTGCTACAACTTCACCTCCTCCACAGTGGGTAGATTTTTGCTCCCTCCTCCACCTCCGTCCTTCCATTGTTGTGCACACCACCGTGGATCTCCAACGTCTTCTCTACCTCTCCAACATACTAGCTAGTAGGCGCCCTGATCAGGTAGGTTGGTTTATTTTCTTCATTTTTTATTTTGTAACAGAATTGTATATTTTGTTTTTGAAATATAAATTTACTTGAAATGGTTGAGATTGTGCTTATTATATATTGCTTATAGTTATATTGAGATAGTTGATATTAGCCTGATGTGTTTGGTGTGGTTAGATTGCTTAAATTGCATTTATTCGGGAATGGTTTATTTTCTTGTTTAAATATAAATTTACTTGTGTATAATAGAAATCCCTGTTGTTCAGTTTTAGGGAAATCTAGCTTTTATAAGCCAATGGAGATTTATCCATACACACGTAGTGGCACCACCCCATTTCATTAGTCTTGTTCCTGCACCATTAATTAGTATATATAATAAAATAAAATATGATTTATTTAAATTAAAGAAATTCTTGTATTAATTCCAAACGAATTATGAAGAATAATTCAAGCCAAAACTTAAAAAGAAAACCATAACCCCAATATTCATTAAATGATTTTTATCTAAATATTTTCAATAAAACAATTTTATTTTTGGAAAAAATCAACTTAAAATTGTTTTGTTAATATGAAACTCGTTTTGTTTTTAATTCTTCCAAACCTCAAAAAAATTCTTTAATTTAATCTTATTGTATTTATTTTATTATACATTAATTTTATATACATATACTTATTAAAAAAATAAGTTACATAGCACTGAAACCCTTTTAAGAGGAGAGATGAGGCTAGGAGGGGGCAATAAAGTTATTAAGCCTATATTTTAAAATCCTAAATTGGGTTGATAACTTAATTAGGCAATCCCATCATATGTCGTTGAGAATTGTACTAAACGTGTGAATGTTATTGGTAATGCCTTAGGTGGTAACAAAATGGATCATAGTTGGATGAATGCTTTGAGAACTAGTGAAGAATATGAGAAAGGGGTGGACGAATGTATTGAATTCGCTAAAAAGAATGCTCCTGCAAGAAATGGGAAGTATTTTTGTCCTTGTGTCAATTGTTTGAATGAGAGTAGACGGGATGTTGATGTCATAAAGGATCACCTACTTTGTGATGGAATAAATCTGTGATACACAAGGTGGATATGGCATGGTGAGGAAGTAACTGATTGTCCGTCACATAAGAAGGAAGCTGCGGATGTCATAGATGAAGATAGAATGGAGAGAATGATTAATGATGTTGAGGCAGAATCCTTTGCGCAGTCGTAGGAGTATGACAGCCTGCAGAGTGATGCAGAGACACCATTGTACAGTGGTAGTAAGTATACGCGGCTGACAGGAACATTACATTTGGTTAACTTAAAGGCAACTTGTGGGTGGACCGATAGTAGTTTCACATTGCTACTTGAACTATTGTGTGATATGTTTCCGGAGGATAATGTACTTCCAAATCGTATGTATGAGGCCAAGAAAATCCTATCTACAATGGGTATGGAGTATAAGAAGATACATGCTTGCCCTAATGACTGCGTACTGTACAGAAATGAGTACGGAGGTCTTAGTGAGTGTCCTAAGTGTAAAACTGCACGATACAAAGTGAAAAAAGATGGTGGTTATGGTGATGTGACAAGTAAAAGGCAACCTTTAAAGGTTATGTGGTATCTTCCAATAATACCACGTTTTAAACGTTTGTTTGCGAGTACAACAAAAGCGAAAAAGTTGAGATGGCACTCTGATGAGAGAATATCTGATGGGAAATATCTTCAGCACCTAGCTGACTCTCCACAATGGCAAAAAATAGATGAAATGTTCCCTCAATTTGGCAACGAGCCGAGAAACCTACGGCTTGGGCTTTGTACAGACGGCATCAATCCGTATAGAACTCTTACTAGCACACATAGTGCGTGGCCGGTTCTCCTTGTAATATACAACTTGTCTCCCTGGCTATGTATGAAACGTAAGTATATGATGCTATCTATGATGATTTCTGGACCAAAACAGCCAGGGAACGATATTGATGTCTATTTGGCGCCTTTGATTGAGGACTTGAAGAAGTTGTGGGAGGAAGGCGTAGATGTGTTTGATGCTTATAAGAAGGAGTCTTTCAAGCTACGTGCAATGATTTTCACAACGATAAACAACTTCCCTGCGTACGGAAACTTGTCAGGGTACAGCGTGAAGGGTCACAAAGCATGCCCAATATGTGAAGCAGACACACACTTCCAACAACTAAAGCATGGAAGAAAAACTGTCTACCTTGGCCACAGGAGGTTTCTTCATCGGTTCCACCCGTATCGTAGGCTAAGAAAGCAGTTTAACGGCTTACCGGAGCATGGAATGGCTCCAAAGTCACTAACCGGAGAGGAAGTCTACAGTCGAGTGGAACGTATCCATGTCACTTTTGGTAAGAATCAGAGGGTTGCGGGTGAGAAGAACATATGGAAGAAGAGATCCATTTTCTTTAATCTTCCATATTGGCGTTCGATTGATGTGAGACACAGTATTGATGTGATGCATGTGGAGAAGAATGTTTGTGATAGCCTTATCAATACGCTTTTGCACATACCAGGGAAGACTAAGGATGGGATTAATGCGAGATTAGACCTTATTGATATGGGAATAAGAGAACGGTTACATCCACAACTAAGAGATGATAGTAGGAGGGCATACATGGAGCCAACAGCGCATACACTATCAAAAGCAGAGAAAAGAAGTTTGTGTGGGTGTTTGCATGAAATGAAGGTGCCGCAAGGGTATTCCTCGAATGTGAGAAGATGTGTCTCAATGGACGATTTAAAGTTAGTGGGAATGAAGTCCCATGATTATCATGTGTTGATGCAACAACTATTACCGGTAGCTATTAGAGGTATAATGAAAGATGAAGTACGAAACACAGTGACAAGATTGTGCGTTTTCTTCAATGCTATCTGTAAAAAAGTCATTGACACTGAAAAGTTGGATGAACTAGAAAATGAGGGTTACATTATTTTGTCACAACTAGAGATGCACTTTCCACCTTCATTTTTTGATATAATGGTGCATTTAGTAGTTCATTTGGTAAGGGAGGTAAGGCTATGCGGTCCAGTTTACCTGAGGTGGATGTACCCTTTCGAACGATACATGAAGATCTTAAAAGGGTATTCTAAAAATCCTTATCGACCAGAAGCCTCAATAGTAGAAAGATATGTAGTTGAGGAGGCTATAGAGTTTTGCAAAGATTATATGTCAGGGAAGAAGGAACAATCTCGGCATGAAGAAGGGAGAAGCAAGGGAACACGAGGACTGAAAGTGAAGAATGTTCCTCGTGAAGAGGTGTTGCAAGCCCACTTGTATATCCTGAATAATATGGAAGAAGTTCAACCTTACATAAATGAACACAGAAACACTTTGAAGAACAAGAATCCAAGGAAGAATGACATGCAGATTGCTATTGAGCAAAACAAGACATTCATGCAGTGGTTCGAGGAAAAGGTTTTGCACGAGATCGGTGTGTCTGAGACAATCGAGTGGCTAGCTTGGGGGCCTTCGTTTCAGGTCATTACTTGGACTGATTATGATATAAATGGCTATTCTTTCTATACCAAAGAGCAAGATGACAAAAGTACCATGCAAAATAGTGGGGTCATGGTAGAAGCTGAATCTATGCACTTTTCCAGTTCGAGACACAAAAACCCCATATTAGCGTCTATGGCCTATTATGGAGTTATAGAAGAAATATGGGAGATGACGTACAACAAGTTCAAAGTTGCTTTATTTAAATGTAAGTGGGTTAGCAATAATGCCGTGGTAATAGATAAACAATTTGGATTTGTCTCAGTCGATCTTCGAAGGGTTGGCTATAGAGACGAGCCCTTCATTTTAGCAAGCCAGGCGAAACAAGTGTTTTATGTCACCGATCCTGCCAGCAAAAACATGTCCATTGTCCTTAAAAGTAAAAAACAGAAGTATGGTGATTCGACCTTCAACCTTGATGACACACCACCTTTCACAACAACTACACCTCGAACAAATGAAGTAGAATTGGTAGATGATGACGAATATGCTGTAAGAAATGACCATGGTGAAGGACTATGGGAAACAATATAGAGTAAGACCTTAATTTATAAACGAGAACTGTGTTTTTTCTGTTTTACTTCCCGCTTAGTATATTTCGTTTTCATTGCAATTTACTTACGTTTCTGATGATGCTTTTTGTGTTAATAGGAATATGGACAACGTTAGTGATGACGAGAGGCGTAGAGATGACGAAAGCTCTAGCAATGACGAAAGGCCTAGAGTTGAACCCCCTGCAAGAAGGAGGGTTAGAGGCTGTACAAAGATGGGAGCATTGGTTGCACGTCATGAACATCAACAGGAGAGGCTGCACATAGACTTCGATGACAATCTGAATCCAGTTGGTCCTGAGGAAGACCACTTCATTAGCTACGTAGGGCTTTTGGCTCGAAGCAAAGTGCGCATTACCTACGATAATTGGAGATTGGTTCCCCCAAAAATGAAAGACATGATTTGGAAGCAACTTTTGGTATGTAAGTTTTGATGCATTGTAGCTTTGTTCTTATTGTTTCAAATATAATAATCTTATGTTTTACCTTGCAGCAAACATACGATGTCCCAGACACCACGGAGATGTATAGGCACTGGATGGATGAGGTTAGTGTACGATGGAAAGGTTTCAAGAACAAGCTAACAGTGCATTACATTCGAGGGGCCCTTAGGGGTAAGGATCCATGTGCACAGTATACATATTTATCTCCAGAGGACTGGAGGTTGTTTGCGGCATCACGAGCAGATCCTGAGTTTTTTGTAAGATTTCTGTCATCATGATATAGAACTTGTAATTTTCATATACTTTATATCGTTGATTCATTTTTTGTTGTTTTTCATTCATAGAAATTAAGTGCAGCAAAGGCCCAGAGGCAAGCAGAAAATAAATATCAACATTTCATGTCTCGCGGTGGATATCGGAAGCTTGAGCGGCAAATGATGGCAGAAGAGTTAGAGAAAATGAAGGAAGCAGCGGAATCTGATCCTAGCGTTGTTATCCAGCCACCGGCACCTCCTCCACGTCACAAAAATTGGAAAGCAGGGAGGATTAAGGCTGGGAAGTACATAAATCCGACTGTTGCTGAGGTTGCTACGAGGATTGTAAGTAGTTATACCATAAGTACCTAATTTTTTACATATCGCGATTGGTTTCGATACATTTACGATAAACTGCATGCTACAAGATGACCTGGACGAGCAGAGTAGCCAAGGTTCATTCAATCCAAGTAGACGGATAGACATCTTGTCAACGGCTATTGGGAAGGTAGATGACCTTGGTCGTGTTCGAGGAGAGACACGGGGAGTTAGTGTCGCGAGGTATTTTGGACGAGACCCACATTATTCGTCACAAGCTGGACCTAGTAAGGACGTTGTGGCCAAGATTCGAGAGGAGCTCGAACGAGAGATCGAGGTCAACCTTTGCGACAAGCTCCGACAAGAGCTGTTGCCAGAGCTTCAACTTGAAATGGCAAAGATGTTTGAAGCACAAAGGGCAAGGGACGAGCATAGAACTCAGGAATCCCCGGCCTTCAATAGCACCAGAGGAAGTTACAACCCTCTGGAGCAACCACTTGGCGACCTTCCTCCCACTCCAGTATCAGGAGACCCTTGCACCCTCTATTTGGATGATCCACTTTTGCGTGTTGTTGCTGATGCTCTCGTTCACACTCGTGCTACCACCCACCATAATCAACAAATTCTGGATGATTTTCGTAGGGTGAATGTGACGCGTGTTATAAAAGGGGGAAGAAGGTACAGCCATCCCTGTTCCTGATCCAGAGGTTGGCACGTTAGGTCAAGCGATAGGATCTTTCATCCTTTGGCCTCGCAATCTTATTAGTTCAGACGCAACACCTCCAATGGTAGGAATTACCTTACTATTACTGAAAATCTGTTGGCATCCTAATAACAATTTGTTTTTTGATGTTCTAAAAGGATGACGAAGCTACGAGCAAATGGCCCTACTTAGCACGGCTGCAACAGATCTACAAGGGCATTAAACAGATTGACTTGAAGATGCCTCCAAGGATTGTGGGCCAAGTGGAGTATCCCTACACGATTGACAATACAGATCTCAAGCAGTTTATCAGGTTGGAGGAGATAGATGCAAGCTGGGTCAAATTTGCAGTCCGGTAAGTTTTTTTTCAATTTTCCCATAGAATTCATTTAGTGGTTTTTTGTTTTCATACATTCAAGAATTGATTCCTTATTTTAATTCTATTATAGCACCTTCCACGATCTCTGCACAAACATGGAAAGACGTGATTGGTATGGATTCTTATGTTTTGCGAATACGACAGGGGATACTTGTACTGTGGCGCATAGGACTCACTATGTCGGCTACGCAATGGCACAAACCAAACTTCGTTGTTATCTAGCACCCATTGTCCAATGGTTCGTATTTACATTTTGTCAATTTAAGAAGTTTAATAAATAATTGTCTTCTCACTCATCTAACTTCATTTTAATGTGTACATGTTGTTAAAGTTACCACTGGAGTTTGTGTGTTATATGTCCCCGCCGCAACGTAGTCTATTGGTTTGATCCCTTGAGTAAAAAGCCAGACAGAGATACAAAATCCGTCTTCGACACGTAAGTTATTCTATTTGTATTTCATTGACAACAAAAATAAATGAATGGTTCTAATTTCTGTTCATTTTGCTTTTCATGATAGTGCTTGTCAAACATATAGAATCCTAGGTGGGTCACGCGAGGGTACAGTTGTTAAAAAGCCAAAGTGGTTTTATCCCATAGTAAGTACATTCGATCCTACCTAATTGTTTCATTGACGGTCCTTTTAGACATACCTTTATTGATTTTAACAACCAATTGCATCCCTTTGATTTAAAGTGCCCTCGGCAACTTGGCAACATTGAATGCGGATATTATGTTATACTTTATATGTATAACATAACTCAAAGTGAAATTACTAGCGATTTTGAAAAGGTAATCGCTTCTTCATTCTCAAATGATAATATTTTTGGTGTTCTAATCAAAATGCTAATTAATTCATTTGCTTAAGATTCATTTCATCAAAGCTTACTTTCTAATTTTCAGATTTTTGATAATGAAGATGCCTACCTACGTGAAGACCTTGATTTGATCAGAGATCTTTTGGCTGGACATCTTCTTCAACATATAGAGCAGTAAACTTTTTATTTTATATCAGTTTGTACTTGTGTGATGACAGCGTTTTGACACTTTCTGGTTGTTTTTTGTTGATATATATAGTAGTAGGTTGTATGAAAGGTTATTGTATGTATATATAGTAAAGATTGTAGTGCTGGATGTCCTTACCAGTTTGTAACGGACAGTGTGGTTTATGAATCCATCTTCTATTCTGTTTCTGCAGTTTGAATTCGTTGGGTAATACAGAATGTAAATTATGGTATAAAAAAAACCTAACTTTTAGACGTCCCAAATTAAGAATTGGGAGGTCTAAAGTCCCCCAGGGTGGGACTTTAGGCGTCCCAAATTGTAATTTGGGATGCCTAAAGTCAGACTTTGGGCGTCCCTATCATTTAGGACGTCTTTTGTTTCAACTTACTACGCCCCCAGTATATACGTCCCCCCGTTTTGGGACGTTAAAGGTGCCAAATTTGGGAGGTTAAAGCCCCTTTTTGTAGTAGTGGAATTTTCTTTTCCACCGATTTTTCAAACAGGTCCTAAGGCTGTTAGAACGGCACCTCTAATTAATAAAGAAAAGCAACCAAAGAAGTTATCCTCATAGAAAATGGCATTGGAAAAACTTAGTTTAGAAAATGGGAAATTGAGGTTTGGTGAACAAGACTCATTCTAACAAAGGCAACCGAACAAGGATTTAATGAAAATTGTGATTATTATCCAACAATTATTTTGACTAGAAAATGTTTAGCGAGTCAGATTTTTTTTTTTAAAAAAAAAAAGACCATCAATTACATAATCAAATTAAACTTTAATTTTAGAGCATCAATGAGAGTGATTTTTTCAGTGGATATGATACTTCATAATTAGGTAGGCGCTCGTAAATTATATTAAATTTGAGAAATAATTAAGAATTATTAAGCACAAATGACCTCACAGACTCATCATCAGTGAATTGTATATGTGTGATAAAATTGATTAATCCCACACATTTGAACACTTTTTTTGTGGGGGGTCAATTTTCTAAAGATGATGAGAAATTAATCATGATTTGGATGATCCAACAAAAGTACTTCGATTTGTCCCATCAATTCGATTCTTAGTGCTTCCCAAGTGTTGTGTATATTTTATCCATGAATGATATAACATGCATGAGTGCTGGGTTGTGAGCAAAAGGATCATCCTTTCCAAAAAAAAAAAACATTCTTCACACCGAAAGTTGAAATTACTTCTTGGCTTCCCCACCCCCACCACACACGCAACCAAAAAAAAAAAAAACCTTTTATCAAAAGCATATAAAGATTTTACCACACACGCAACATTCTTCTTTGTTTTTTTTTTTTTTGCTTAAAGACCTTATTAGAATTAAATTTCATATATAATAATTATTAGAAAACGATGAAAACAAAAGAACCAATAAACAATTCAACTAAAGACGTAAAGGGAACCAATATTTTTTTGTTCTGTTTTTGGGAGTAACAACAAATTCAACAATGCTGGTAAAAAGAAAACAACAAATTCAACAATTTATACATGTGGATAACCTTGCAATATCATCAGCGTCATATATGTCTGTCCTAGAAAGAAATGAATCTACAGCATTTCCTTTTATATTGTCTATTTTTGTCTTTGGAATTTGCGTAAGATTTGAGATCTGTGTGTCTGTTAAAAATAAATTTGAATAATTTTTTTATTATTTGATCAGATGATCAATAACGTTTAGTTATTTTCAAGGTTTTTGAAATCTGGACCAATCATTGAATCAGCCGGGGTAATAGGTTAAGAGTTAGTGAGGCAACTGGAGTAAAACCAAAGCAAACTTGAGACTAAACCGATGATAAATTAAATATTTTAAAGTTATTAATATAAAATTAAAACAATAGTGAACCGGGTTATGTCCGGATCAGACCAATTTATTAACCAGTTTACCGGTTTTTGTTTGGCCAGTCTGGTCCAAATTTTAAAAACCTGCTTATTTCATAGATGTATTACATCCAAGGGTGCCCAGTGTCATAGAGAAACATAAAAATAGAGGATCCAATAAAAATATGATGCTTCACTGTTTAGTTACATATACATATGAATTAATTAATATTAATAATATATAAAAATTTGAAAAAGTAGGAGCGCGTCCCTCGAAGAGGAATCAACTTACAAAACAAGTAACAACCATCCTGTGTATGTGTCCAAGAGAAGAAGCAAACAGACATTAATATATATATATATATATATATATATATAATATTTCATCGGATCTTATAATAAGATTGTTGTGTTGAAAAACTCACTGTTTTTTTTTTTTTGGTGACCAAAAACTCACTGTTTATACTTTTACTGACATGTTCATATGCTTCTCAAATCTACAAACCTCAAATGATAGAGGGACAAAGTGTCTGGGAATAAAAGAATATATATAGTAGTTTAAGTGACAAATGCATGTCATGTGTTTCTGAGAAAGAAAATAAATAATTCAATTTACATAAATACATAAGTAGTGATGCTTAAACTAACAAAATTCATTTATGACATGAAATTGCAAAATGAAAAATAATTTTGAAGATAACAGTTGAATTCATCATGATAAATATTACTCATTCTCACTTTTTCATAATAAGTTATAAATAACTCAACTACACATCTCCATCATCAAGAAGTTAGTTAAAATATTGGTTTAAGACAACAAATATGTAAAAAATATATATAGTTTTCAAATATACCCTTATCTTGTAAATATAATTTCTGTCACAGTTATAATTAATGTAAAGATATATAATCATTATAATTAAGAGGGAAAATGGGAAAAAAAAGTGCATTAAAATTTTAAATATCTTCAAAGTATAATTAATAAAAATAATTAGAACGAAGAGATTAATGAGTAATTATTATGATAGCATAACTTAGTCAAGTTAAAGAAATGAAATGATTATATCTAAAAACTATAATTCTTTTCCATGAAACAAAATTGGCTTGTACTTTTATGATTTCAAGAGACTTCATTATCACCTTTCTTTGAAACCAAAAAAGAAAAAGCATTATCAATCGTTTATGAGTGAAATTTAAACAGAATATTTTAAATCTAACATGTTTCTGTGGAAGTGACAAGTTAGAGTGAGAGTATAAATAAAGGAGCAGGTAATAAGAAGTATTCATAATTAAGAGAAGTGCTGGAACAAAGTTAAAAATGGCATTCACAGTAGAGAGGTACGATGAGTTAGAGAAGATGGCGGCGATGGTGTTCATGGATGAGAAGTCTTCAGCGACGGCGGCATCGACGCCGGTGCCGGCACCGTTCCTGACAAAGACGTACCAGCTGGTGGATGATCCTGTCACCGACCACATTGTCTCTTGGGGTTCCGATGAGTCCTCTTTTGTGGTGTGGAGACCTCCTGAGTTTGCCAGAGATCTTCTTCCCAACTACTTCAAGCACAACAACTTCTCCAGCTTCGTTCGCCAGCTCAATACTTATGTATCTCTCCCTCTCTATATATTTTCTCCTGAACTGATAAATAAGAAAGAATTCTTTTTACATATCACTATGCTACTTGGATGTTAGCTCTTTCTCTCTAAATATTTGTTCTAGAAAAAATTGCTGAAAAATTCTTCATTACAAATTTTACTGCTCAAGTATTTAAAATTTGATTAAGAACCTAAGTGCAATCTATTTCCAGCCTATGCAAATTTTCAAAACATTTCTTCAGTTGTGTGCCGCAGGAAAGACATTTGCACATATTTTAGGATAAATTGCACACAAAGCTGAAGAAAAAGGCGCACATGTTTAGGAACTTGAGTCCTTGAGTATCTTTAATGTGTTTTGGATTAACTTTTTAGAAGTGTGTGTTTGTATTAGTTTTTTAAAAGTGATTTTAGGGTATATAAAGTAAATATATCAAAAGAGTTTTATCTCAGTTTACGTAAAAGTGCTTCTAAAAACTGTGTTTTGAAATGAGTAATTTTCCAGTAAATTGTCCTTTGTTCTATATACTTACTAGTATTGTGTGTATATTGTGGGATATTGTGATTATTGCAGGGTTTCAAGAAGGTAGTAGCAGATAGGTGGGAATTTGCTAATGAGTACTTCAAAAAAGGAGCTAAGCATCTTCTTTGTGAAATCCACAGAAGAAAAAGCCCTCACAACCATCACCATCTCCATGAACAGCCACCACCTCAAAACCTCTTTTGGAACACAGAAACTACTTGTAGTTCATTATTAATGCCATCACTTTATTCTTCTCCCACTAAACCTGCAGCAGCAGCAGCAGCAGCAACAAGATCAGGAGGATCTTCAGGAACCAGTAATACTACTCATGAAGTTCTAAGAACACTTTCAGAAGACAATCAGAGACTGAGGAGGAAGAACTTGATGCTGTTATCAGAACTCACTCACATGAAGACTCTCTACAATGACATTATCTACTTCATACAGAACCATGTCAAACCAGTGTACAATAATAATAATAATGATCATATTCCCAAGCTGGTTGAATTGGATTCATCATCAGTCTCACTTGATCATCATCAGACTCAAATTGATGGTGCTAATAAGTTGGATGATTCATCAGCTGCTGGTTCTTATGTGAAGCTATTTGGGGTCCCACTTAGCAGCAGAAAGAGGTTGCATTCTGAATATATGGATGAAGAAGAAGAATTTGTTGGGTGTGTTAATTAATTAATATATATTATTCATGATTGATTGGGTTTCTGTTTTTTTGTTTTTTGGTAGATGAGAGAGGCTCTGATTGATTATTTTGGTTTGATGAGAGACCCACTCTACTAATTTTTAGTTGTTTTGTGTATAGCAATATTTTCTGGCTGTGCTGGAAGAGAAATGTTTATTTAATGAGATTTTTACAAATTATGGCATCTCTTTATTTTTTTTATATTTATTGAACTATTTGGGATTTAGAAATTTCATTAAGCTTTTTTTAATCCATTATTCCGATGAAATCAGTGATTTTTTTTCAAGCTAGCTAGAGATGAAGCTATTTGTGCATATTTCTTTCATTGGATCCTGCAATCATTATTACTCACCAGATCAATATATAGACAGTGAGTTATGTGATGGTTTTTCCATCTTCACACTTTCTTCTATTTTCTTGCTACAAGAGTTTCTAAATAATTGAATAATAATTCCCATTGTTCATAATTTATGAATTGTGAATGTTGATATTACTCCTATATATGTTTGACTAGACCCTTCTATTGGCATTATTTCTTTGTGGATTGGATAAAAGAATTCTCCCTAGCATTATTTCTTTAAAGTGGATTTCATATATCTATTCAAATTGTTAATTAATTATTTGTATTATCTGACGGATTTATCATGAGAGCACGGGTTGTGTACTTAGGTTTTGCTGTATATTTTGTTAGGTGAGGCCTCAAGTTCCACATAGAAGAGTTATTTAAACCTTCAATAGTTTTTTTTTTTGGCCAACTATTTAAACCTTCTATCGTTGATTCTTACTAGAGGATGTGTTAAAAACGACTAAAGTGTAATAAACTATGGGTATAGACTTTTGATGTGCACTAGTTTATTTGTCAATGAAAACTGTTGTTTAAAAAAATGACTAAAATAATCAAAAAAATTGCCCTGTCTCAAAATTTTTATGGGATTCATCGCGAATAAGTGGAGTGAGGAAAAAGAAGGAACGAGGAGAGGATGAGAAGGACAGAAATTAAAGTAGCAAACATTACATTCCGAGGAATGTGCAAATGTGACTGAAAGTAACATAGTGCAATCATTCCCACACGATCCATTATTATAGCTATTTATGAGGAATCTTATGCATATCACAAATTTTCTTATCAAAAGAATAGAAAACATAATACCCTTAAAAGAAAAAAAAGATACCAAGAACATAAGAATACTCGTAAATCTGTAAAGGGTTAAAGTGCACACATTCAGCACTTCTAAGTACTATTAATGCATTTATTGCCTTAAATTATTTTGTTGTACGTCTAACACCGTAAAGTATATTTTTAAGGTATGTTTAACACTCTAAATTAGTTTTTGATGCATTCAAAATGACTTAATCACCATAAAATCCTTATATATTAGGTTGAGATTAAATTTTAAAATGAAATTATATAAGTGCCCTTAATTTAAAATCTGAAAAAAGAAAAAATGACAATAATAGTTTAAATAGTAACAACTTTAACTTATCATATGAAGGAAAATAAGACAATGAGAAAATATTTAGATAATTTTACTATAAAATTTAAAATTACTAGTTTTAGGGAGTTCGTGGGGTTTAGATCCTTCTATGATCCATGATTTGTATTTGCAAATTTGGAGTGCTCTTGTCTTCTTTTCCCAAAAAAAAAAAAGATAAAAGCAGTAGCTAGCATGCAAAAAAGGAATATAGGTCAAATTCTCAGCCAAAAAAAGAAGTGTCTTTGGCTATAAAGAATTCCTTGGGATTGTAATATTCTATTAATTTGTTGAATTTTTTCCTCCCATACATTCTTGTCTATTTATCTTTTTTGTGATTTCTTGATGCGATATTCAATGGACCAATTTGCTTGAGCACCAAAAGTTGGAAAATATCAAAAAATATATAAAAAGCTTGCTTTTTGTATATAAAGCCGAACCAATAAATTACAGCATTACCAATACCATAGTATGCTGAGAATATCAAACACTCTCACATAAAGTATAAAAGATTTCCAAGAAAAGAAGATTCTCTATTGATGATCATCTGATTTTGATGCAGCCAGCTAGTGTGAAAAGATAAATACAACATAATTATGATCTTGTGAACAAAGCCATGCATATCTATTTTATTATTCCTCAATTAATTTATTTCACTTGATCTATATATCCATTTATAACAAATACTCCAGCCGGTCCTTGTAATAAGGTATTTTCTAGAAGAAATGAGTGATCCTTCTTATAAGTTATTATATAGGATATTATTACATTTTTTGAAAATTGCCCATATTTAAAGTTTGATATGATTTTCATTTTTCATTTTTTTCATCATATAATACATACCAGTAATTTTTGTTAATTAACTGTTCCTCTTGTCCTTTCTTCCTGTCTATTCCAACTTGCATTTTGTTGTTTAGTGCAATGCACACAAGCCCCTTAAAGGTCATTATGTACAGTTTTAAATATGAGTAAATTTGATTTCTTTTTTCATTTTTAAATAAATTTACTGATTTTATCGTCTTTCCTTTATTATGATGAAATGGTTGGAGATCACTTCTACTAATAATATCAGAAGGAGAATACATATATATATATATATGATTTGTTATATGGAACTTCATTCTCTCTTTAATAAGAGGCCCTATATTTGGGTCCAATGAGAACGGCTCATAGCAACATGCAGTAAAGAAAAGACAGCTAAAGTTTCCCAAAAAGAAAGTGGTTTCTCCTGAAAAAATATGCATTGGGATGGTAGTATCATATTGTTGAAATTTTGCCTCCCATATATTCCTAGTCAAACCAACATTTTTCTCATGTGACAGGTTGATGTGATATTCAAGGAAAAACAATTTGTTGAAGCAACAGAAAAATAGGAGAATATATCAAAAGCATACGTAAATTTTGGCATAAAGCTGCACCAACCATACAACATTTAGTGTTTCTTTGGAAAACTACCCTTTTAATGGGGAGATTGAGGAAGCTCGTGCTCTGCTTTTCTTAGATTGGGATATAGAACTTCATTATGCATTCAGAGAGGCTATTCGATGTACTGATTACTTAGTCAGGGATGCACAACACATAGTAGGAGGCCTGGTGGTTTTGCCAATGATGCACCCTGGGTGTAGAGAGTACATGAGGGATTATTTTGCATAGTAGGTGAGACGTGTAGTGCTCCTGGATAACCATACTACCAAGCTTTTGTCTTGGCCTTATGTACTAAAAAAAAAAATGTTTCTTTGGAAAACTAAGAAAAGTGTTTTTTTAAGTATTTTTGCGTAAGTTGAAATAAAACTCATTTTACATACTTATCTTAAATGTGGTAAAAAAGCACTTTAAGCATCATATTGAGGATTACACACTCACACATCAAACCATTTTGATTGTTTGAATTTTTTTTTTTTGGGTTGAATCACAGGGAGGCAAAACCTTGCAATAAGAAATAAAGGGTTAAGCTTAGGTCCAAATCCACCCCCGAAAGTACTCAAAAAATCTCAAGTTTGTCTTGGAAGTTTTTTCGGTCTCAATATCACCCCGAAAGTTTAAAAACATATTAATATTGACCCTGACCATTAACAAAATTAATTTTGTCCGTTAACTCTTTAATTTGACTGAAATGATACATATGGCACTCTTACGTGGCAAAGATGATGAGGTGGTGTAATAACTAATGAGTGTCAAGTAAGAGTGTCCTGTGCATTATTTCAATTAAACTAAAAAGTTAATGGTCAAAAGAAACATTGCTACGTTTTTAAATTTTCGAAACAATATTAGAAAACAAAGAAACTTCTAAGACAAAGTTGGCATTTTTTGAATACTTTCAGGCGGGTGGATTTTGCACCTTAACCCAGGAAATAAATTAAAGAAAAGGATAATAAAATACGAATACATGCACAAATTGACAGCCAAGTGGCGTGATACTCATGGAATTGACAATCGCCTTCACCAATAGAACAACCTTTTCAATGGTCAGGTTAAGGGAATAGGGGGAATAGAAGGCAACCTGCGGCACATTCTTCATAAAATGGAACTATATGGGACATTATATTCTGAGGTTCTCCGAGTTATCTGCCAAAAAGGTTACTCACGATATCAATTCTTGTTATGGTGTTCTATAATAAAGTTCAACTTTGTGTTTGTTGTTGTGTTTCCAGATTCACTTTCTCTAGCAGCTTTTTGTTTATTGGTCAAGGCATTGAGTCATTGTAGCTCCTTTAGTATTCTATGAGACACTCTTGCCCTTGGTGACAATCTTGATGAATGGTTGTTCTTCATGCTACTTCTAGTGCAAATGAAGTAGTTTGTCATTTGCCTTATCTGCCTCATACTTCATGCATGTAGTGTCAGACACTGACTCGAAGTTGTTTTAATTTTTCTGCCTTGAGTCTTTATATTGCTCTGTTTTTAATTTTATTTCAGGTTTGTTGAGCTTGTTTGATATAAGTATCTGTAGTTTATGGATTGAGCTATTATGCATTGTTACTGTTATAATCTGTTGTAAGTAAGCCCAATCTTTCTTATATATGGATCTCTTTACTTTCCTTTGAATAAATTGCCGACAAAGATTGTTGGTCACAAAGCAGTCAATGCTTGTCAATAATTATAAATAGGGTTAATGTTATTGTTAGTCTTCGAAGTTTGATCAAATTTTGATTTTAATCCTTATAGTCTCAGATAATTGGTTTTGCTTGTTATAGTTTCAAAAAGATTTTGTTCGAGTTTAACAACTAATCCCTGTACTTTTAATGAGTTTTAGTTTTGGTCCTTATATTTAAATTTAGACCAACTTTTTATAAAACTATATAGACCAAAATCAACGATTTGAAACTCTATAGTCACTACTACAAAATTGTTGATATATAATGGTTATTATCTGCCATAAAATACGGTTCCGAACCATCATATATGTGGAAACTATATATGCTTAGTTCCGAACTGTAATATATGTTGAGGGCATATATAATAGTTATTTGTTAATAATCATAATGTATTGGCTTTATTTTTTTAATTATATAAAGTTATTTTTTATTATTTGGTTTTATTATTAATATTTATTATATAAAACACAATATAATCATTAATAATAACAAGATAATAATATTAAATAAAAATTTTCATTTGTAGTATTCAAAATTCAATACATTATAAATAAACATCATACAATTTAAAAGAAATTAATAACTTAAACACTTTAGAACATTATCTTATAATTTTTTGAATTCTAAAAGAAAAATCTATTAAAAAAATTCTATAATATTCTCCAATGCATTTGTTGTAGATTGTTGACTATATATTAGTACTTCAAAGTTCCTGTGACCATAAAAGGATAATATAAATATGAAAATCAGAATATATGTAGTAAAATTATATTAACAAATATTAAAACTTAAGCAAATCTCATATCTGATTCAACAAATTTGATTTCAACAAACCTGTTAAAGTTTAGAAATGTGAGAGGGTAATCGTTCAAGTAGATCGTGATTCAATAAGTTGCTAAAATTTAGGAGAAAAAATTATATTGATTTTAGTCTATATAATCTAGTGTAATCAGAATTATTTTCACGACAATCAAATAATAATAAAAAATTGGGCACTTTACGTTATCGTTTTTTCTTGCTCTCTAATTTTCTCCAATGTTTTTTCTCTATTTTTATTTTCAAACCAATAACCATCATCAGAAATTAGATATCACTTTTTGTCTACGATTCTTCTTCCTACATAATCTGGTGAACTTGAGCCTCAACTAGTCAGCTCTCTTTATAAAAAATAAAATAAAATGAAACTAAAAAATTTAATTGGAAAAAAAATGAAAGCTTACCTAAGGAATAATCACGGGAGGAATGTAATATCCCAAATTTTGGGATTAGAGTCTTGTTGAGAATAAGCCCGAATTAAGTGGACTGCTAAACCCCAGTTTAGCAAGTGTCCCAAATCTATTCCATAACATTTCTTATATCATTGGGATATTAAAGGGAATCAAATGGTATATTAAAGAGTAGTTGAAATGGCCAAATAGGCAATTGGTAACCACATGGACTTCAGGTCACACTAAGACATAAAATATGATTTGTGTCTTCATATAAAAGCCCATTCTTGAAGCCCACAATGAAGAATAGAAGGGTATAACTCTTGGGTTAAAGAAACATGTAAATTTCTGCCCAACACAAAGAGAAGGAAGAAAGTCCAATTTAATTATAAAAATGTAAGGGTAAAACGGTCATTTGACCCATAAATCAAGAAATTAGTATTTTTCTCAATAATTAAGGACAAGTTTCATCCAATATGAATAGAGGTAAGGGAAAATAAATACTTGGTCCAAAATTAATCCAAATGGAGTAATTATGACCAAGTATAAAATGATGAAGAAAAGTCAAAATTAACATGTGTTAATTAGTAATTTAATATTATTATTTGAGGAGGTGAAGTTGTGATATTTTAAATGGATCATTATCATCTCCCAAGGGACAATTTCGGTTAGCCTAAAAAGAAAAAGATAAAAGAAACTTGTCGGTTGAAATTCAACCGAAAGGGCATCTTAGTGATTTTTCCACAAACCAAGGGTAAATTGGGAAAATTGAATAATTATCTCTCCTTTTCTCTATTAATTTCGTTCAGCTGCCCAAAAGAAAGAGAAAAATAGAGAAAATCATGAGAAAATGAAAAAGAAAAGAGAAAAGATTAATAGTGAAAATTCTTGAGCTCTGAAGCCGATTTCATCTCCGAATCTGCGTTTTCTCTCAAAATACCTTTTACAAACCTTCTTCTACTCATCCTAAGCTTTATTTCTACAGTTTTTTGTTTTCATTTGGATGTGTTTGGTGCCGTCTCGCTTACCGGAGTACTGCCGGATTTCCGATCAAGCTGCGGATACGCATAGAGGTAAGCATAGGCTTCATTTTGAACTGATTGGATTATTGTTTGGATGAGTATTTTTGAGGATGGGTACTATTGATATTTCTTCCAAGGGTTTTTTTTAAGGTTTAATCATGGTTTTAATCATGTGGTTATGGTTAAATGATTATTTATGATGATTTTGAAAGTTTATGTTTAAAATTGCCTGAATTTTGTTTTTGAAGGCAGTCTAGTTGTGGTGTGTTTTGAATGGTTAACTTTATCCATTGACCCTAAGAATTTCCAGATTTAAAGTATATATAAAGATCTTTAATTTGATAGGTAATTGGTAGAAATTGAATAAGTATACAAAAAGTTATGAGTGTTTGAAGTTAAACCATTAAAACTGGACAGATTTTTTGGCAATAAGGGAAAACATGAAAACTGGGAATTTGGTGTGGATAGAAAACTGTGGGAAGAATTTTTTTTCTTTAAAATAGACTTAATAAAGGCCACATATGACTTTGAATCAGTGCAAATGGATTTTTGTAGATTTAGTTATGATTTTTCAAAGTTAAGTGAAGAATCTGCCAACTTTCTAGAATAGTGCGAAAATGAGAAAGTATTGACATTTGGTAATGAAGTTAGCTTCTAATGGTTGAGTAAAGCCCATAAAGTCAGTGTGGGCTCATTAAATATCTATTGGGCCTAATGCAAAGACCCTAATGATATGATTATTCATCTAGGGCCATGAGATGTCAAAGGACAAGCATCTTCAATGGTTGAGAAAAAAAAGGTACAAAAGGAGGACTCAAAGACCAAAGGTAGTATACTTACCTCTTCTGCATGTATTTTATGTTTTTGTTTGTGTGTTGATGCATGTGATTGCTTTGCTTGATTATGTGAAACATATATGAATGATTGAAGCTCTGTTTCTAGTTATGCTATGGCCATAAATATGTTGTCTGAAACATTGAGCACGCAGATATGTTGTTGTGTTAGCATGAGTTTTTGTAATGCAAGCATGTCATGCATTAAGCACTTATCTTGCATGTATATTGATATTGTTTTCTATTGATATTCTCTCGAATCTCACCCTCCCATACCCAACGATTTAGATAGGTGAAAATAGGATGTGTGCTGAGAACAAAGAAGAGAACCGCATAAGAGGAATGCAGTGGTGGAACAAAGACGGGAAGATGTCTACGTTTCACTGGGACGGGTTTAGACACCCTAGTAGCCCTGTGCAGCAACATTATTTGTAATTGTTATATACAATCTCTGTGGGGAATTTCTATAATCGAACACTTTTATCAGTATATTTATGCTATTCATGTGTGCCTACCGAACTGCGTAATTGCTACTCTGATTAATATCGGAAATAAGTGGTAGATAAGGTGGGGATTTACAAGGAAGGAGCTATAGAGTAAAGATTCATGCTAGTAGTGGAGGACGAAACCAGTAGCGACAGGGCAAAACCCATGGAAAGAAGAGTATAGGACTCATTAGGGAAGCTCAAAAACATTTAATGAATTGGAAGAATTGTGTAAAATAAACTTTTTTTTTTTAAGAATCCCGCTTTTTTAGGTGAAGGAATACTTAACGGTTATTTGTAAAGAATCATAATGTATTGTTGATAATATTAAATAATATATTAATAAAAAATATATTAATTTATTGTTAGATTACTTAGCTATTCTTTATGAAGAATAGTAATGTATTGTCAAATATTTTTTATATAGGCTAAAGTATACATTTAGTCCTTTATATTTACTTCAAAATTCAATTTGATCCCTTATGTTTATAAAGTATACTTTTAGTCCTTCTACTTTAACACCGTTAGTTTCATCTAATGAAAAATGCTGACTGTGCAATTAAATAAAGTATATTTCAATTTAAATAATATAAAAAAATTATTGTGCGTTCCAACTAACTAATTAAAAAATATTAATAATTTAATAATCAGAACAATCACTCCATCTTCTTCTTACTAATATACATTCATCACTCTTCTCCATGAATGAGTTCTCCACTCCAATTTATCTTATCTCTTTTGTATCCTCTAATTGACCAAGTCATGAGTTACCTTCAACACCTTCTCGAAATGAAAATTCACACATCTTTGGATGTCCAGTGGGTCACCATCTTTAAAAAAAGGAAAATAATCTGCCAAGTTTGGTCTTCCAACATCCGCTATGACGTCCAAGTCTACCTCTTTGAACTTGTTCACTGTATCAGAGCAAACCAAATCCATAGAACAAATAGAGTTCGACAACAATTCACTGTAGTCATGAAAGCAAATTTTCTAATTTCTATTGTTTCTCTAGTGAGGTTGCTCTAATGGATACGAGCGAGGAGCTCATGCATTTTCTCACTCTTGCGTTTCTGTGTGGTTTCAAGAATTTTACTGGAAAATAACGGATTATCGCATATTTTCTTCATAAATTGCCAGTGAGAAGAATAATGGATTAGAGGTGGAAGGAGTGTGGACCATCAGGAGAAGAGTAAGAAAATGGAAGGAATATTGGAGCAGAGAAGCCATTAATTGATTAATGGAGGAGAGTGAGGAGTATATATTAGTGGGAAGAAGATATGATGATTATTCTAGTTATTAAATTATTAATATTTTTTAATTAGTCAGTTGGAACATACAATAATTTAACTTTTATATTATTTAAATTTAAGCATAATTTATTTAATTGCACAGTCAACATTTTCAGTTAGATGAAACTAACGGTGTTAGAATTGAGGGACTAAAAGTATACTTTATAAACTTAAAGGACTAAATTGAACCTTGGAGTAAACATAAAGGATTAAATATATACTTTAGCCTTTTATATATTACAAGATACATAACGATTCTTTATAAAGAATAGCAATATATTGTTAAATAATTTTTTTTTTACAATTTCACCTTTTTATATTAAATCATACTTAATGGTTTTTTTTATCAAGAACCGTAATGTATGGTCAAATAACTTTTTTATAGACTCCCGCCTCTTTATACTTGACATTTTTCTAAATCCCACCTGTTTATACATGACGGTTATTATTTTTCACCGTTAAGTAATCTTAAAAAATATATAATGGTTTTTTGTGAAAAACTATTAAGTATTGTGAAATAAATTTTTTTAGAATCCCGCAGTTTTATATATAACATTTTACATTGATAACTATTAAGTATTCTTAAAGAATACACAATGGTTCTTTATGAAGAACTGTCAAGTATTATCAAATAATTTTTTTTTCAAAATCTTACATTTCCCACCTCCTTAAGATATTGATAGATAATATATATTAGATTAATATCTTAACATATTATATTTATCTTAAAAGTATAAATATGAGATATTATTATATGTAATTATATCTTACCATATTGTATTGATATTAAAAGTATAAATCTAAGATGTTATTATATATTAAATCTAATAATATCTCATATTTATAATCATACTTTACAGTTAAATATTATAACTATTACATATTTGTTTTTATTAATATAACATTGGAAGACGAATCGTTTGTAATTGTTACATAACAATTGTTTCATAAGAATAGTTATATTTGTCACTAAATAAATGACTGTTATTAACTACAACAATTATTTTTATGTTTTCATGAATTCTTTTTCTCAATATATGATGGTACAAATATTTAAGCGTTATGTTTTAAAATTATATATTCTAGTGCAACCTCTGTTTCGATATACATGAAGTTTATTCATTGTAACCGTTATTTATTAAGTTTTATATATGCCCAAATCTGTAATAATATGACCAAAATCAAAATTTGATCAAACTGTAAAGACAAAAAATGATATAAACTCTTATAAATAAGTATTTTATGTTTGCTTGTAAATGTTGGGCAAAACAATGCAGTGGCTAGCATACAAAAATCATGGCAAAACGAGTAAAATGGTAGATAATTTTTTTTTATTACTGTCGTCCGGTATCCATCTCGGAATTCATGGTTACCCCTTCCAATACAGGTGTCTTCTTTGGACTTAAACTCGAGATCCAAAGGAGTAATGTAGATAATTTTTTTTTGATACTATCACCCGGTATCCATTTCGAAGTTCGTGGTTGCCCTCCCAATACAGGTGTCTTCTTTGGACTTAAACTTGAGATTCAAAGAGATCTAATAGAGTCTTTATACTACAATACTAACTCTATATTGGTGCTTGGTAGTAATATAGTAGATAATACAAGAGATTAAGTACCACATACACATTGGGCTCAATTATCTGCTTGATGAGAGGCCCAAGTTTTGATTTCGACCGACCCACAACACAGTGTATATAGATTGTGGGCTCCTTAGATATCACAACAATGATGGTGACAATTTAGCATAACAAGCTGTGGCGGTCGGTACCTGATGTCCGGTGAGCTTTATAGTTTTTAATTTATGTTATTATAATATTTAATCCTTCAAGTTTATCTTGTTCTGGTTTTGACTCTTTAAATTTTATTCCATTTACAAATTTATCACTATAATTTAATAAAAACTTAGATCATTTTATCTTTTAAAGGACTAAAATTCATTATTTAAAAATTGAAGAACTAAAACCAAAAGAGCAAATATGTATGAATACCTATTATATTTTTCAAAACATGTTGCTAGCACCATAATTAAACTTGGGTGCAAATATATATATGAACATTTTAACATGGAGTAAAAATGCCATAGATGTTAACTCTGTTAAACATCTTTTACTTTTTCAAAACTTATTTTTGTAACGTTGCAAAAATATCCATAATCTTTTTCAAAAAGTGTTAATGACACCATAATCAAACCTTGGGGGTGCAAAGGTGTCTATATCATATTAATCCTACATGTCACATTTTCTCTCTTCTCTATAATTACATCACCTCTAATTATTTTTAATCTTTTTTAAAAAATAATTTATCTTCCTCTTCTCCAAACCTTCTTCCACGAGTTCTTCGACGTGTTCTTTATGGGTGATGATTTCTTCTCGATCATCATCATCTTCCTCCAATGATGATGAATGTGATGAAGAATAGGATGGTGGTGGTCATGGAGGCGAGATTGATGAAGTTGGTGGAGAACTCATCAGAGGAGAAGAGGAAGGGAATATTAAAAATAATTAGAAATGATGTAATTATAGAAAAGAGGAAGAATATGACATTTAGGTTTAATATCTTATAATCACTTTTGCACTTGAGGTTTGATTATGGTGCCAGTAGCACTGTTTAATAAATATGATGGATATTTTTGCACCTTTACATAAATATGTTTTGAAAAGTAATGGAAATTTAATGAAGTTAACGAAGATGACATTTTTACTCCATTTTACAAAGTTCATGTATATTTTTGCGGTTGATGTTTGATTATGGTACTAACAATGCTTTTTTGATAAAGATTATAGGTATTTTTTCACCTTTACCCAAACAAAAATGGGGGCAAATTTAAAGGAACAAAGAATGTATTAATCCTTTTAATTTATGAATAACACGTTTTTTCTATTGAAAATTTTATAGGTGAGAAGGATATAATAAATTTTCATATATAAAAAATATCAGTACTTTGCAAAATTTGCACACTACTCTAATTTATGTTGTTCTAACCAATAAATTTTTTAATGAGGGACTTCCCCAATTTTCCCTTTATTTATATTAATTAAATTTGTATATTTATATTCATTGATATATTTATATTGATGGCTAATAAGAAAATGACAAACTATTATGGTTCTACATATAGGATGTCTTATAAAAAGTATTTTTTTTTTAATTCTTTTTATTAATGACTGTATAGTGTTGATCCATTTAATTAGTTGAAACTGTGTTCGAGTGGTAAGGAAAAGTAGAAATTACTGACAATGGAATTTTGGTATTGCATAAAGGATTGGAAACTAATTTAATTTCATGACCAATTTAATGTTTTAACTAACATCTATCTGTTTTTAAATTAGTTAATTAAAAATAGTAACTTATATTTGTTTCATTTCTATTTATAAGTCATGTTTTCTTTTGATTTCGATTTTGTCCCTAAATATAAGTATTTAATATTTATACAGATTTCTAAGTGTAATTAATAATACTTGTTTTTTAAAAAACAAAATTCCTCCTTAAATTATTAAATATAATCAATGTTTAAAATATTGTGACATTAAATAGAGGGTGGTAAAAGGAAAAAACAACAATTTTTACTTAATAAATAAATTTCAATACCTCTTTAATTTATGTGTTTTTTTTATATTAGGATTTTTTAAAAAAAAATAGTGGTCACAATAAATAGGAATATTTGTTTTCCCCTAAAAACATCTCAAGGGGAAAGAGGTGGGGAACATAATTTGAAAGCTTGCAAGGACAAATAGGTGAGGATGCTGAAACTTTAGGGGACAATCACCAAAATAAGATGCCCTAAGTGCATATATTCTCAAGGGGACCAAAGTGGATAATAATTATACCTACTCACCTAAACCATATAAATATGCTTTTTATGTCTCTCAATTTAATTGTTTGGTCAATTATTAACCATCCACATATCACCACACAATTTAAAAACAAACAAAAAGGTCATGAGTATATAACTATTAATAATGCAACTTTTTTTTTTTGGTCAAATAGGGTAGTGCTAAGCACCCGACATACACGTGGAATTAAAAGGCTTCCTAATACACATTTTAACACATATCCACATATTAAACAATAATTAATCAAGCATTAATAATGTATTAATATGCACTCATCTATTCCAATTATTTAGGGCCCGTTTGGTTTGATTCCATTACATATTGTAATGCAGTGCAGTGCGATGATAATGCAATGCAATATTAATTATAGGAACAGTGTTTGGTTTGATTTTTAAGTAAAGTGAAATGAGTTAATATTTTAACAATTATTTAAAATTAATATACTCCCTCCGGTCCTAATTATAGGACATATTTACCTACTTTTGGAGAAATTAAGGATAGTAGTTAAATTAGTTAATCATATTTATTTTCCTAAAATGTCCTTATTTAAAATTTAAAATTTTAAAAAACAGTAAAATTGAGGTGTATGCGGCATTAATGAGTTGTAAGCATTTCTCACTTTATATAATGCATAGGTGTATTCTTAAATTATTATTGTGTTTAATTATTATTGAGAAAGTATTAATAGGGGGTATTTTGGGAGGAAATTGACAAAAATTAGAACTTTGTCCTATAATTAGGACCAAAATCAACTCCTAAATATTGTCCTATAATTATGACCGGAAGGAGTATTACACAAATCCTATCTAACTCTTGCAAGACCTATGATTCCATATTTGCTCCATATAGATCTTAGAATGTTGGCGCGGAAGTCATAGAGAATCTTTGTATGTTTGAGTGGGAAAGCCCAAAGAGAGAGGAAGGATTTAAAATGATAAATATTGAGAAAAATATATATACAAAAAGACTTTTAATAGGGGGGATTGAGAAATTTGCAAATTATTGGGACAGATGGACGGGAGATTAATAATGGCTTTTGGATTCATATGCACATGCATGCATGTATATGCTTTGAGTTAAATTATGAGAGATGGAGGTCTTAAGATGCCTTGTAAATAAAGATTGGAATGGTCTTATCAATTGAAGTCGGGGAAGAAATAGATATATGTAATCTTACTCGTACAATTGAAAATTATGTTTTCAGGATTTGAATCTATTACTTCTATGTCACATGACAGCAACATTATCATTACGTCAAGGCTCACTCTCATATCTTAAAAATATATATATTTAATTATTTTATATGAAAATAAAATTAAAATTAAAAAAATATTAATAAGTTTCAAACATTTATACAGCTAAAAATATAAAGAAAAAAAATAAAAAATGAGAGGGAAATGAATAAATAAATATCTTAAACTTAAAACTTAAAAGATGCTAATCGGTCATTCAAATTGCAAAAAGTAAAAAAATAAAAATAAAAAAGTTTTCTCACTAACAAAAAAAGTTAAAAAGTTTCAATCCCCTCCCTTTCTTTTCCCTTCCCTCTCATTCTCTCTCATCACTTTCTTAATGGTGTTAACATCGCATTAGTAAAGTTAACACAATCAAGCTCAAGTTTAGGTCCTAATAAAAATAGAGGGACAAATGTTTCGGACATAATAAAGAAAAGTAATGGGAAATAATAAAGAAAAGGTATATGGACAAAAAACAAATCTCAATCAAACTATAAAAATTTGGGGTTGATTTAATCCTACAATCATTTACATTGAAACAACATAATAGGTTAGAGTGGGATTAAGAATTAAACTTAATACTCCCTCACTTTTTATAAGAAATAAATAACCGAATTACATCAGTACAAAAATTAGTTAAAGTTGGTTAAAGATAATAACATGTAAAAAAAAATACAACTCTTTTATAAAAAACACCTTTATTTATAAAGAAGGAGGGTGTGAGAGAGAATTAGTAGAAAAAATGATGAGAGAAAATGAGTAGGAAAAAGTGATGATAATGACATACAATTAATTGAGGACAAAAATAGAAAAAAATACAATAAATATTTAGATATCTCTAAAATATATCATATAAAAAGCATACACATTTAAACAATTGCATTTTATAAAAAGGAATGGAAGTAATATATATAAGTATTTGGGAATATTTTGTCAACATTTAAAATTTTATTATCAACATTTTTTGTTAACAATATTAAGGTTAGATGACTAAAAAGTTTTGCAAAATTAAGAATCAAGATGAAAGCTTATATGAATTTAAAAGATTAAAGATAAACTTTTGCACATTCTTTGTTATTTTTGTTGCTATTAAAGGAAAAATTCTAAGAGTGGAAACAAGGCTTTTTTGCTGGTTATTCCTCTCCTAATCCTTCTTCCTCTTCTTCTCTCATACTACTGCAGTCTTACTTATAAGGTTTTTTTAATTAAATTTCAAATATAAATAAGAGATAGTTAACTTAATGATGGAATAATTTTTAATTATGCCCTCATTTATGAATGAGTACTTTTCAACTCTTTCTTCTCTATTCATCTTTAAATTATTTTTTCATTAGTACAATAAGTAGAGGTAAAATTGTCACAATCTTATTTATTATACTGAAATTGAACTTATAAATAGGATTATTTTTTTTTTTTTTGTAAAAAATGACTTATAAATAAGAGTGATAGTAACCTATTTATTTCTTCAAAACTTGCATTGATTTTACAACTCAAAAGTTAGTTTCACTCACCCCAATTTTACATCTAAACAAAAGGATTTATTTGGATTAGCTTATCTTTTGTTTATTTCAAGTGTTTTTGCATTATATAAAATAAATACATGAGATAAATTTTATCTCCAATTACATGTGCTTATTTGAAATCACAGTTCAAAGTAGCACTTAACTAATGAAGGCGAGCCGATGGTATGTCGGGTCGATGATCCATTTTTTCAGATCCGATCCGGGTTTAAAATCATTAGTCAATGAGCGTGAGGAATGAACAGTAGTAAATAATGGTTCACAAGTTTCAAAGGAGTGACCGCCGCTCTTTTGGTGGATCTTAATGCACTCCTCGCTCACACGCATTCTTCTCTTATCCCAATTAGGCACCTACCGCTACCAGCTTAACGCTTTTCCCTTCCCACGCTCTCTTCCTTGCACGCTCTCATTCATTGGAGCGTGCAACCACGCTCCCCTGCATTCATCAACACCATCCCTATCCATCCAATCCAATGATTTGGGTGCCAACCATAAATTCCCAGTCACTTTTACCTTAAGTCTTCTCATCATTAAAATAATGTAGCAAGTATTACGCTCTAGAACTAGAATCGCGAGCTCGATATTATTAAAGAATTTAATCACCGAAATATCTATCTGGATCAGCTTATTTTAAATATTTTTATATTGCACAAAAATTATGTTAGAAAAATTTTCTCGCATAAATTGTGAAAAGCATTTTAAGTGTTATGTAACCCATGTTAATAGTTTTATTAAAAAAAAGAGGTTAAAGATCACTTTTATCCTGGAAGTATTTGTTTGAAGTCAATTTTGTCCCAGAAGTTTTTTGAGGGTTAATTTTGCCCCAAAAGTTTTAAATTTAGAACAATTTTGCCCTTGCGTTAGTTGACATTTAGCTGGGGCAAATTTGCTCCAAATTTGAAACTTTCGGGGCAAAATTGCACCTTAACCCAAATACCGTTAGTCGGGCGCATCGAACACCACGCGGCGTGCTATGCTCTTCTAGCTGCTGGAGCCTACCTCTGACTAAGCCAGGGAGGGCAAGTTGTTAAACAGAAAAGAGAATTCTTCCTAAGGTCGCTACCGATGCTCCGGACTCACTAATGTTACTGTCAGCTGCCACGTCCTAGTTCAGAAATTTTGACCCGATTCCCTTTTGAAGTATGCGTGCTATATGCTATCAGACGGGCTTCCCTCGTTTCTAAGGATCGACTAACTCATGTGCAAGTACTGTTCATATAAAACATTTCCCCTCTTCGGTCTTCAAAGTTCTCACTTGAATATTTGCTACCACCACCAAGATCTGTGCGAGCCTGGGTGGAGCAGCTGTCAATGTAGATCTCAGTGGTGGTAGCAAATATTCAAGTGAGAACTTTGAAAGCCGAATAGGGTAAATGTTCCATATGAATGGTACTTGCACATGAGTTAGTCCATCCTTAGATATGGGGTAAGCCCATCTGATAGCGTTCAACACGCGTATTTTGGAAGGGAATCAGGTCAAAATTCCTGAACTGAGACGTGACAGCTGACAGTAAGGTTAGTGAGTTTGGAGACGTCAGCAGAGACCTCAGGAAGAGTTCTCTTTTCTGTTTAACAGCCTGCCCAACTTGGCTTAGCCGAAGTAGGGTCTAGCAACACGAAGAGCACAACATGTCACGTGGTGTTCGATGCGCCCAACTAACGGTCATTGGGTTAAGGTCTAATTTTGCTTCAAAAGTTTCAAATTTGGAGCAAATTTGCCCCGACTAATAGTCAACTAACGCAAGAGCAAAATTGGTCCAAATTTGAAACTTCCAGGGCAAAATTAGCCCCAAGCAATACTTCCAGGACAAAAGTGACATTTAACCTTAAGAAAAACTAACAAAGGATGATCCAATTAGTAACGAGTTGTGTTATAATCCGTGAGGTTGAGTTTATATCCCATGCTAATATAATTGCCCTTATTAATGGACAATTTGTAAGTATTTTTAAAAATACTCTTTTAATTTGGAGGCATGTCTTGACTTTAGTGGGTCATAGGAAACCAAGTCACATAAACTTTCTTTATATAAAAAAGAGCACTATTAAAAAATTCAATCTAAGGACCAGTTTACAATTAAAATTTAAAAGTTTACAACTCAAGTTTTTATAATTATAATTAAGTTTTTTATTTTATGTCCATCTTTGGGGCTGATTGCAGCCTGTAAAGAGTAAAAATTCGTTTTTTATTGCATTCATTGAATTAGAACATCTCTCTTCTTTATTCTATGTTATATTTTGGTACATTATTCCATGTTATTTTGTTAAGCGGGTATGGATTATTTTTTTGGATTTCAAAGAAAAACATGTCAACTAAACAAGTTGTTGTTAATCACAGAATTTACAATTTCTTTATAACAAATTTATTTTTATGTTTTTCTAAAATTTTTTATATATTTATATTAGAATATGGGAAGAAGAAAAAATGTCATGATATCGTGATGGTATTTAATTAATAAATTAAATTGTTATGTAACCACATATAGATATAACTATTTAAGAGGTGAAGTTAACATCCAATTAATTATTTTCAATTATTGATGAATAATAATAAGAAATTGAGTTTATAACAACTTTTAATTGAATGAAGCCAGCCTTTATCTTGTTTTGAACTCTACTTCGTAAAAAAGGGAAAAAAGTGATAGCATCTCATTAAAAATAATAATGTAATATATTTTTAATATAAGATTCACTCTAATAAAAAAATTGAACTACAAAGCTATCTTATATTAAGACATGATAAAGTACTTCCTTGGTCTTTATTTATGAGTACCCATGTGCTTATTCGAGCTTTCATTTTGTATCTACATCTAAGTTTATATCCAAATTTCAAGATAAAATTATTACCCACACTACAAAAAATTTGCTCAATTGTAGCGGTTAAAATAACATATTTATAGCGGTTTTAATCACCACAAATGACAGTAGTAGAGGTGAGATGAACTAGTACAAAACACATTGTTACAAAATATTTTGTAGTGGTTTTATGGAACCGCTACGCATGTTAAAATAACAACTACTATAGTTGTAACGGTTTGTCGAAACCACTACAAGATGCATCTATAGATTACACATAGGAGCATTAACCGCTATCATTGTCATTTGAATTTTGGGGATTATATATTTAAATTTTTTTTGGGCAGCAGTTGGCTAACCACTACAAATGTGGGGCCAATATTCCCCCCAAAATTTGGGTGTGATGGGAAATGAAATTTGAAAATTTGGCGACATTATTTGTAACAGTTAACCAACCGTTACTAATTAATTTCAGAAATTTTAAAATATAGGGCCAAACATTTGTAACGGTTGGGAAACTGCTAATAATATTTAATAAAATTTTAAATTATTACACAAAAAATTTAAATTTGAATTTTACTTTAACTTTGTAGATGTTGACCAATCGTTACTAAATGTTGCATAAATTAAAAAAAATTGTGTGAATAATTTTTTCAATATATTGTTCTTATATTATTTTGAATGATTTATCATTTAAGTAACAATTTAAATTATAGTAATTATTATTTAAGGAGAATGATTAAATTAAGTTAGATAAGTATAAATATTATGTATGTTTAATATTGAGAATGTGTAGATATTAATGATTTAGTTCTTCACTTTATGAAATTGAAGTTGAAGATGGAAAGATATATTTGCTTATGGAAGGAATGTTGAAAATATAATGGAAGGAACCTTCAAATTCTGTATAAGGGAAAAAAAAATAGTATAAGAATTATATGAAGAACCAAAATAAAATGAAATGATGAAATAAAAAATTTGAGGAAAAAATTTACATAAAAGCTCATCTCTTTATCAATAAGGCAGAGAAAAACGAAAGAGAAGAGGGGTGGGAAGAAATGGAAAAGGGTAAAAAATGAAATAAGGTGAGGGTATTTATAGGGATCAACGAGACGTTTGTAAAGGTTAAGGTGATGGTGTTTGTAGTTGTTCATTTTTGTAGTGGTTATTTGGTAATTTGTAGCGGTTATGAACTGCTACAAATATTAATTTAATTTTTGTTTTAAAAAAATATAAATTAATTGCTTTACAAGAAAAAAAGTTATATTTTTTAATCATTCTTTTTCATCATTCCAACAAAAATTATATTTAAGTGACAATAAAGGGTAACTTATAAAGACGCACCTAACTATAGGTAAATAGCTATTGCTTTCGAAGAAAAAAGTTTTCAACATTGGTGGGTTGGAATGACTCACTCTCGTTAGTGATGTTATTACCATCACCTATGTCATAAAGGTCTCGAGGCTTTAAGTGAACCATTATATTCCAATCCCTATGCCTCTCATCCTTAACATAATAAACTTGGTGTGCCTTTGGGGAAAGAATATATGTCTCATTATCTTTAGATTGACCGGTGTGAATTGGTTGGGAGAAATTTACATATATGATGCCTAATTCATCAGTTGTGAGTCATTGTGAAGTTGTTGTATTTTCCCACAAACGCTTGAAAAGCGTCACGGTGAAATGGCCTTAGTAATTTAGTTTGATAATATCAAGAAGCTTTCTATAATAAGGGACGCCTTCGAATTATTTGTTGCCATCACTACTGCTTGTATAACTCATTGTCCCAAGGTGCCATAAACACCCAAGTTTTGGGTTAACAATCTTTGATCTCATGGAATTGTGCAAAACTTGAAACTATTGACATTGTATGCTGTAAAACTTGTTGCATGGTCAAGTGGGCTGATTGCAAGAGCTTTGAAATCTGGTGAGTGTGGATTGTGGTCATTTAGTATTCAGCACGCAAATCAACCTGGAAATTCTCTGTGGAGCTTTTTATCAATTTTAGAAGATGTTTGTGCACAAATCCTGAGTTGACACTTTACATGACACTTTATAGATCCTGAGTTGACAGTTTATCAATGTTTGAAGGAAGGAATCAACTTGATTGTAATTAACCAAGACATGTCTATGTGCTTAGAACTTCTCAGTTGTAGTTAATTTGAAGTTCTCACTTCCTTCAACTGGTTTATTAACACGAGGGATTAACAACTCTCTTAATGATGGCTCATGTTCAAGATAATCGTCTACACGAAGTGGTAGGTTGAAAAACGTCTCAATGTCATGAAAGTATCTTGAACAGAAATACAGGACCTTATCCCCTATATAACCTTCAGCTATAAAACCTTCTAGCCACGACTTATTCCTTACGTAAGATTTCAATTTCCCAACATACCTATAAATTTAATAACAAAAGATGTTAATAAATGCTAAAATGTGCGGTTAGTAGATTTATAATTTAATGCTGATGGACATATGTAAAATGAGTATCAGTCCATAGTATAGATCCATCGATATTGAATTAGGCTAGCTAGCTTTGTTTCATGAACAAGGTGGACTGTTAGGTGAACCATCACAGTGAAAAAGGATGGAGGAAATATCATCTCCAAATGAAAAAGTGTAAGAATGATTTTATGTTGCAGTTGATTGAGTTCCTTAACAATAAAAAACTTGGAACACAATTTCCAAAAGAAAGAATACAATTCCACAAAAATGATGAATATATCCGGGGGCAGTGTATTTTTTATTGGCAGCGGAAGTAACTGTTGCATAAGAATATGTGAATCATTACTCTTCAACCCAGTAACCTTTCAAGCTTGTATGTTAATACATCATGAAATGTTGCTTGAATACCCATCATGAACTTTTATTTTCTTCAAAGATACGAGAAAGATTTCCTTGTTCTGTTTTGTAGGGGTGAATTTTGCTAGTTGAAATTTGTCATGCTCATCTGGCTACACGTCTTCACGAACTCTCATAGCCCATAAATCTTTCCTCACTTGAAGATGATCTTTTAACTTACCGAGTTCGTTCAGCAGCGTATATAGCACATTATCGCATATATTTTTTTCAATGTGTATGACATAAAGACTGTGGTAAAGCAAATTAGATTTTCAATATGGAAGAGTGAAGATGATGCTTATCTTCCTCCATTGTTGAGGCTTAGAGGTTGAAGTCATGTTAGTCTTTCTCCTTGCTTGTGCTACATTGTCATTTTTTCTAAACTTGAATTCAACATCCTAAAGCTGCTATAAGTTATTTGCACTAGATAAAGTCTGAGGAGGCCCTCTTTTTTCCGGTTTCCTATTAAAATGATTCCGTTGCAATCTAAATTTATTCTTACTATCGAGAAACCTCTGGTAATCCATGAAGCACCACTTTCAACCGTAGGGAAGGCGCACTAAGTCAGAGTCAAAATTACAAGTTAGATATACACATTCCACCCGGATAATGTTCTCAGCTCAAGAAAGTCACTTATCTCCACATCAAGGTTGCACACAAATGATTCTCGTATGTGTCATATGTCTCGATGACAATATTCTACAAGTCCAACAGTTCTTGAATATGTGGTTGGAGATACACATCTGTATCATTACCCAATATGGCGCCACATTTTATAGCGATTTTTGTGCTCTATTTACTACAAAGTACCGTCGTTTACCAGCGTGCCATTTGGCAAGAGTCATACTATTGCAAATTTGCAGCTGTTTCTTGTAACCGCTACAATTTAACCGTTACTAAAATATTATTTATTTTGTAATGTCATTTATAATAATGCCCCTGCTAAAAAATAAATTTTATATTTTTAATGTAGTTAATGTTTAAAATAGTGTGAAATTCAGGTCAAAAGAAAAATAATGGTGTGACATTGAATAGATGAAAAAAATAAAAATGAAAAAAAATTCTTATACATGGATTTTGTAACTCCAAGTATGATTGATTTTAGGTTTATCATCTATATATGTCTATATGTATGCTTTTTTTTACTGGTATAGCGTATATACATAAACCGTTCAATTCAAATGGTTTCTGATCTATTAATGCATCTACCTTCTGGTTGGATCCTAATGAGAAGGAATTCTTCATTTATTACTATATGTATTCTCTTCATGTTGCTTAACAAATTCTTGAAATTCCTTTTTCCTTCTATAACAAGCAAAATGTGCTCATTTGGTCTAAAAGTTCCTCTACCTTATACTTGGTCAAACATGGCTTCAAATTGATCACTTCCATGACTAATCATCACAATGGACACCCTTTTTGGAAATTGCTTTGGTAAATTTTACTACCTAGGAGTAACTTACTTTTGATTTGGAAATTGTTGAATCATGCTATCCCACCAATGGATGTTCTGAGACAACATCACATCAATGTTAATGGTAATTGTGCTTTTGGATCCAATGTCCCTGAATCCTTAGAACACTTGTTCTTAACATGTCCTCTAGTCAAAGCAGTTTGGTTTGGGGTCTTAAATATCCGTTTGCCTTTTCCTTCCTTTCATTTATTCAATGAATGGTTAAAGGAAACTTTGTTTCATCTACATTTGGATAATTATTCTTTAAAGGTTACTGGCATCATTAAGGTGATCTCAACAATATAGATGAAGAGAAACAAAATAATACATTAGGGGAGGTTCAGTGTGCGCAATGTCAATCATAAGAGAAATTGACATTGTGGTTGCTTATGATACATTAGCCTTCTCGATTGAAAAAGAAGATTCAAGAGGAAATAACTTCTCTTCAAGAGTCTTTTATTAAGAAGGAAATGATCCACTGAAAGGATGGATTATTATTTTGGATAAATATGAGAGCTACAGTAAGAAATTCAATAAGGCTTGGATAGGTTTTCATGGCTAGTCAATCATTTTGGTTAACTAGAGAAAGTCATCCCGAACAAAATGGTTTGCTCTTCTTTGCTTTCAAGTTGTTTTGTCTTAGATACTACTGTCTCCTTTTTCTTTGACAAACCAAAGTAAGAGATGCAGGTGATGTGCTTAAAGAAGTTATCTTACCATCAAAGGGTTTAAAAATTCACTCCGCCAATTGCATTTATCAGGATATAAGTGTCTTTCTTTCTCATTTCATTTTTAAGTAGATCTTTTTAATTGAACAGTTAAATGCAACCTTTTCTAGTTTCTTAAACTCTTGCATCACTATCATTGTAGACATGTGAGGCAAAGAGTTACTATGTATTAATTATTATTTTCTATTGAATTGCATTTGAATTTCTCTCAATTTTTTTAATAAAACATGTTATTTATTATCGAGAAAATTCACACAATTAATATGATATGAGCTCTAGAGAAGTTTAGCGAATCCCAGTACTCTATTTCACACTAGATGCTTAAGAGCTGTCTTATTATGAATTACTAAATCTAACATGCAGGGAAGTATAGGACAACAACGTCTTTTAATCACTTGTGTCAGCAAAGCTTTCCTCATGTTTCTAAATCAACGACCATCTATTAGCAGCATCATATGGCAAGAGATTCTTGCGCTTCTTAAAGATTTTATTTTAAAGCTTGTTCATGTTATTATTCCATATTCTGTTTGTTGTCATTATTTTCGTCATTTTATTTGTGGCATTTGCTTTGGTACTTCATAAACATTTTCTTTTTGTTGAAATTTAAAAGATTATGTAGAGGAAATAAAAACCTCTGAAATATTAATATGATTCCTTGAATAAAAGAGAAATATATATTGACCTTTATATAGGAAAAATTAGAATCTAATTTAATCTAATCCAATAAAAAACAAATCAAAATAACTAATATATAATATTAAGATATAATATCCATATCTAATCTTAAGATATAATAAATATTAAATAATAAAATCAAACTTAATAAAAAAATAATAATCAATCTAAATAATTAGAAATATTTATAAAATATTATCCAACACTTCCCTTCGTTAGAGAGTAGATATCAATCATTCCCAGCTTGCATAGAAATCATTCAAACTTGACTCTGCTTAGTGGTTTTGTCATAACGTCTGCAATCCGGTTTGCAGATTGTTTGTAGGACAGACTCATGGTGCCTTTTCTACCTTTTCTTTAATGAAGTGTCTGTCTATCTCAACATGCTTCGTTCTATCATGATATATTGGTTTTTGACCATTTCAATGCTGCCCTTGTTGTCACACCAAAGCTGCATTGATCTTTCATGTAGGATTCCCAACTCCTTCAGTAACCTGATGACCCATATTCTTTCACATACTCCATCATTAACAGCTCTCAACTCTGCTTCTGTACTACTTCTTGACACCATAATCTATTTCTTATATCTCCACATAACTAGATTTCCCCACACATATGTGCAATACCCTGAGGTTAACCTCCTATTCTCTCTATCCCTTGCATGCTTTGCATCGGTGTAGAATGTTTCTGGCAGTGCCTTTCTTAAAGAAGATTCTTATACCATAATTAAGTTTCAGATAACTTAGAATTATGTATAAAGCCTCCATCTATTCTTCTTATGGTTGATGCATGAATTGCCTTACTATTCTAATTGCATAGCTGATATTTGGACATGTGTGGGTTAAATATATCAATTTTCTCACAAGTCTTTTGTATCTTTATGATCAATTGGAACATCTTGTGGTTTGATCTCAAGGTGACATCCTTCTTCCATTAGTGTTCTCTCAGGTTAGGCACCCAATATTCCTGTCTCATGTAACAGGTTTAGGACATACTTTCGCTGAGATACGTTGATGCCCTTTTTAGTTCTTGCTGCTTGCATGCCCAGAAAATACCTCATTTGTTTAGGGTCTTTGACTTGGAATTTAATTGACAAATCCTGTTTTAGTTAAGTAATAGATTCTTCATCATTTCCTATAATGATTAATTCATCAACATAGATGATCAGGATAGTGACGTTGTCATTGACATGTTTGATGAACGTTTTCCCTAAGGGTCTATTTAGTACGGGGGATTTGGAGGGAAAAGGAGGGGAGGGAAAATTTTTATGAGTTAGATTTAAGAAAATTGGAGAAGTGCGGTTACAAAATTTTAATATAAGGAAGATATAAGATACAAGAGTAAGAAAAATAAATTTAAAACTTTTAACCCCACTTTTCTTATTTTTTCAAATCCAACTCAAAATTTTTTTCCCTCCACCCACTTTCCCTCCCGTCCCGTCATACCAAACAAGCCTTAAGAGTACCCAAGTCCTTTCACTACTTTGGTGAATCTACTAACCATGCCCTAGGAGATTGTTTTAGTTTATACGAAGACTTGTTGAGTTTAACCACATAGTTGTTAGGAGCTACAACTCCTTTTAGAATCTTCATGTATATTTCTTCCTTCAAGTCTCCATTTAGGAATGCATTCTTCACATCTAGTTGGTGTAATGACCAATCCAAGTTGGATGCAATTGACAACAACACTTGGATGTTATTAAACTTAGCTACTGGAGCAAATGTCTCCTGATAATCAATCACGTATATCTGGGTATATTCTTTCGCAATAAGTTTTGCCTTGTATTTGTTGATACTACCATCTAGATTGAATTTCAGGGTAAAGATCCACCTACATCCTACTGGCTTCTTTCCTTTGGGAAGAGTTGTAATCTCCCACATTTTATTTTCTTTGAGTGCTCTAAACTCTTTTTCTGCAGCTTGTTTCCAACATGGATCAGCCATAGCTTGCTGAAATGTGTCTAGGATTTTCATCTGTACACTATTTAAACATAGCTTTGTATGTTTGCAAATAGGTTACCACCCGTGGGTTATAGGCTGGCTCGCACTAACCTATAGATGACGTGGTGCAAGCCGTGCAGCTCACACTTTTACGGGCTAGAAAAATGCCAACCCTAACCTATGGTGGCTTGCAGGCATGCATTTTTCTGTTAAAAAAAGTTCCTATTTTTTAAGGCTGTTCGAAAGTACGAGAGACACATATATGAGTCATTAAATTTACCTTTTTAGTATCAATCATTCCACTTATAAAAATTTAAAAATATAATTCATAATTCAAGAGATAAAATTATCAAATTTGCTAATGTTTATAAACAAAAAACATCAAATCATTTCCAAGCAATCAATATATAATAATTTTGTTTAAAGAAGAAGGGAAGAAGCTAAGATTTTTACTCTTTGGATTGGAAGTGGGTAACTTATAAGTTTTGTAAAAATATTATATGCAAAAAAATATATATATGCAGGCCAACTTGCCAAACCCGTTGTCTGGCTCACATCAACCCATGGGCTATGCGATGCAGGTCTGTACATCCCTCATTTTTGCAGGCTAGGAAAATCCCAACCCTAACCCTACTCCAACTCGAGGGGTAGCAGGTTGAGCCCATATTACCGACTTTACCAATAAGTAACAGTTTTTTCGCATAGCTACTCTATTTTTTTGAGGGGTGTAAGGGTAGGAAGTTTGGTGATGAATTCCTTGTTAATCAAGAAATTCCTTAAAGGTTCCACTCATGTATTCTTTGGCATTATCACTTCATAAGATTTTAATTGAAATATTGAATTAGGTTTGTACAATGGTATGAGAGCTTTGAAACACTTTGGCTACTTCGGATTTTTCTTTCATTAAGTAAACCCATGTGGTTCTTGTGTGACTATCTATGAAAGTAACAAACTATTTAGCATTAGTGATGGTTTTTATTCTTGTTGGACTCCAAATCATTATGGATTAGAGTGAATGGCTCAGAAGGTGTGTAGTACTGTTTGGGATATGAGGATCGAGTTTGTTTTGCAAGTTGGCAAGTTTCGCAACGAAAAGGAACATAAATTTTATTAAATAAACCTGTAAACACATGTTTTATATAATCAAAACTAAGTAGGCTTGAATGACAATGCCATATAAAAACATCATTGTTTTGAGAGTTGGAGCTAACCAATGCCCTTCTAGCCTTCCATGCGACTTTATTCTTCATGTTCAATCCTTCAAGGTAGAATAGTTCATCTCATTCTCTAGAAGTCCCAATCATCCTCCTCGATTTTAAATCTTGAAAAACACAAAGATCATCATAAAAAATTACTCGGCATCTTTGACCTTTAGTTAACTTGCTTATAGATACTAGGTTACAGGTCAGTGCAGGCACAAACAAGAAATTGTGTATTTTTAAGTGATCAGAAAAGTGTGACCGTGCCAATTCCCTCAACCTTCGTGAATACACCATTAGCTACTTTGGCTCTGAGTTGTTCATGATAGAATTTAAGGTTATTAAATAAAGCTTTGTTACCGGTCATGTGATTTGTAGCTCTTAAGTCGACAATCCAAGTATTGTCACTAGTCATCACAGTATTGAGAGCTATAATACAATTACCTGATTGCACTAGATTAACACTAGGCACCAAGTTTGATTTATTTATTTTTTTGTCAAGTATTTTGCGAAGCACCTGCAATTCTTCTTGTCTCATATGGTCATCAACCTCAATTTTCTGTTCAACTGTGGTGAGGTGACTTTGGAAGTTTTGTTTTCCATTTGATGGGCCTTTATGTAGCTTCTAGCATTCTTCTTTGATATGGCCCTTCTTCTTGTAATAGTTGCACCATTTATTATTCCTTCATTCACCTTGTGGTCCTCTCCAGCAAGTGCTGAGCTTTCAATTTGACTTGGGCCACTTTGATTAAGGAGTTTTTTGCTTTCTTCAAATTGCTCAAAGTTAACAACATCAAAAAGATGTGGTAAGGGTTTTAATTTCATAACTCTGCCCCTTACCTCCTTGAAGGGTCGTTTAGGCCTAAAAGAAAATCATGTATTCTTCCTTCTTCTACTATCTTCTTGTGCCATTGAGCATCCTCAATATTTTTCCACGGATGAACCTTAAACAAATTTTGTTGTTGCCATAATTTTAGTAAAGCATTATAATATCCAGTCGCTGACATGTTACCTTGTCTCAAATCACGGAGTTGTCGCTTTAGATGGATCAAGGCAGTATGTTGTCAAGGGAAGAGTATGTTCACCTGGTTGCATCCTAGATTTCTTTTGTTGTGGTGGCAAGAAGGTAGCCTTCACTAATATCCAAAGTCATCGAGTTACACAACCAACTTATCACTTGGTTATTCTCAACAAACTAGGTGTCAAAATTTGGATCTTTGTGGGTTGGTTGAGAAGCTTGTCAGTTAATATACTTTTCATTCCTCTTGCCATATAGATATCTTAGCAAACTCTAGGACCACTAGAGTTAGTTCTTTCTATGGAGTTTATGGTTAATGACCATAATTTGGTTTTTTGAGAATTCTAGTGCCATCTCTAAAACTTTAGGAGGTGTTGTAGATGAGGAAGAAGGAACAATGCTGCTTTGAGTTTGAGAATCGGTTCTTGACATAAGAGTCATAGGATTGACTCTGGAATTTGTCAAATTGTTGGGAAAAGTACCGAGTAAAGGAGGGAAAGTAGAAGAATCCATGTTCTGGGTGAAAAAAATGATGACGACGCGTGGAAAATAGTGTTAGCGCATAGGATCAAACTCTTTGGCCCTGTTTGGTACGAAGCTCTGGGAGGTAGGGACTGGAATTGGATCAAGGATTGGGTCAGAATATACTGTTTCATATGAGGAACTATGGATAACCAATGATTGAGAGTACCACAAAAGTGGAATTGCTGTAAAGCCATCTCCCCCTGGTATTGTGTCTTCAATCCCAGGACTGCAAAATTGTGGAGACCAAAATATCCTTGATTAAAATATTTTTGGACAAAAATAACCCCCTGATTTTAACCTAGAATCCATCTCTCTCACATAATCATTCTCTTTTTTTTTCTTGCCATTGACATAATCACTCATCTAGAGAAACCATCATCACTCTCGGTTAACGAAAACAATAACTATGCAGTTTTAGATTCAGTGTGCACATATGCAAATCTTAAGGTCATAAATTTGAATTCTAAGTGTGACAGCAACAACTTAGACAATTTTTTGAACAATGACATTAATTGTTCATTTTCAAGTCAGTTGAATAGTAGCCTATCTGAGTCGGAGACACCCAATGGTAACTTCATACTTTCTTTCCCTGCAATTTAAATTTCAATAAAAAATTATGAAGGGAAGAGAAATCCTTCCAACTATTGGTGACAATGCTTTCTTACTATTCTTCTAGTTTAAAGTAATTTATTTGACCGACAAGGAATGTAATTGATTTTTCACTTTCCCAATTTTTTTGTAGCTTCTGAATGTGATAGTTCAAACCAGGGGTAGATGGTTATCTGTAGTCCCTCTACGACAAAGACGGAGTTTGCATCTAAGTTGTAGACGAAGTTTGGGATTTAGGGCATGGGTATTTGGGTCTTTTGATAATTAGTGGCTATTTATTAAATAAGATTAATGAAATTATTCCCTCCAACTCTTACTTCATACCAAACATATTTTTAAATCATCAATCCCAGTCCTAGTCCCAATCTCAGTCCATCAAAATTCAGTACCACGTACCAAACAGGGCCTTTGGCTCTAATGCCATGTTGAAATTTGAAGGATTATGTAGAGGGAATAAGAACCTCTGAAATATTATTATGAATCATTGAATAAAATAGAATACATATAGGCCTTTATATAAACAAACATAGAATATAATTTAATCTAATCAAATAAAAAATAAATCAAAATAACTAAGATATAATATTAAAATATAATATCCTAATATATAATATCCATATTTAATCATTAAGATATAATAAATATTAAATAATAAAATCAAACTTAATAATAAAATAATAATCAATATAAATAATATGAAATATCTCTAAAATATTATCCAACATTTTTAAGTAATATCATTTTGTCCTTTATCCAAAAAAAAAAAAAAATAATAAAAGAAAGAGGGAGATATGAACATTATTATTTATTTTTTAGACTCCCTATCCTATGCGGCTATGCCATACAAAATTCATATTAGCTATATTTTAAAAATAGGATGCAAAAATATATTATTTAATTAAAAAACTACTATACATAAAAAGTTGGATTAAGATGCAAATCCACACATACGATGTTTTTCCAAAATTGCACATGTCATTTGTTCAAGAATTCTTTCTACACATAGTAACGACATTTGTTCAAATTAACAGTTTTATTATTTTTGCCTCATTTAAAAAAAATTATGTGTATTTTTGCCCTCAATAAAATTTTATGGTGACAAATGCAATTTTAGGACAACATTATGTATAGATTTACATCTTTCCCTATATATTCTGAACTAAAAAATTTTCATAAGAATGAAAGAAGCTGCAATAATTAGGATATTAGTTATTTTAGGTGTAAAAAAAAGAAGATTAGTTATTTTTGTCAGAACCAGTTGCATATTTGGTATCAACTTGCCCTGTCATGGAGGTTAGGGTATGACCAAAAAAAGAACAAAACTACAAAACTGAGCTCATGATTTCAATTATGATTTATGTCGGTTTCTTTAAAACTTTATACCTTATCTTTATGTTCTCTGCTTCTCTTACTCTTTGCCTTTCTGCTTTCCCATTTTACCTCCCACTTCTTGTCAATTACAGAAAAAATATAATAATACTCCCTCCGGTCTTAATTATAAGATAAAGTTGACTTTTTTAGAGAAATTAAGAAAGCCAATTAAATTATTTTTAAGTATTTATATTTTTATTTTTTTCTCCAAACTAATTAATTTGACTAATAAACTAATATATAATCCAAGGATACTAAAAATATAAACACTCTAAAGTAATTTAATTGGATTCCTTAATTTTTCCAAAAAAAATCAACTTTGTCTTATAATTAGGACCGGAGAGAGTACTATCGTAGCTGCTTGTTTTTATTTTTATTTTTATCGAAAAATAGTACTTTTATTTGAATTTATATGGATATGACATGCACTGGCCGCCCTTCTATTATATGGGTATAATAAAAAAATTATAAGGATTTAATTAAAAACATGTAAAATTATAAGGATATAAGTATATGATAAAATAAAATTATTGGGATCTGATTAAAAATTAAATGAAATTATAAAACACCAGTTCAAGGCTTTAAGGCATCAACCAGAATAAGAGACTCTGACATGGCTCTGTGTTTTCTTTTCGTAACGGAAAAAGCATCCATAAAGTTTCTACTTTAACCATAACCGCCCATTTCTTTTCCATCTATATATATATATATATGTACTGGTTATTCCATTTCCCTTCATGGTCCTTCATATCCTGAAAATCCAATCAGGAAAGGTTCAGAAACGAACGAAAGGTTGGCGAAGAATTTTGTTGGTGCGAAGGGAGGATCACTCCCCCTTCCTTCCTTCGCATTCATCAGAATCATCATCTTCATCTTCACCATCGCCAATCTTTGTTGTGTGCACTGTAACTCTACCCAAGGTTCGTCTTCGTTCATAATTTCCCTCATTTGTTCCAATTTGCTTCTGCGACCAATCTAGGGGCGTTTTTGTTGGGTGTGCCGGAATCTGGAATTGCAGTAATTTCAACTTCCCGGATCGTTATTGAAGACCCAAATATTTCTCACTCACTCCCACAGATTTTGGTTTTCGAGACTGTGTAGGTATTTGGGTCTTCGTATCTAGACATTTGCCTGTTTTCGTTTTTTGATTCCGAATTCCATCTTCCAGGTGTCACATACCATCGGAATAAGCTTTTATTTCATACCATAACTGTTGATTCAAGCTTATTTCATCCCTAGTTCGTTGTTCTGATCAAGATTTGGCAAGGAGGCCCACCATTGGGTTATGGTGGGCTTTTGCTGAAACCAATGAAATTCATTACTCTCCATCTCTAAAAGGTGTTTTGAACTACAACTTCGATAAATTGCTGAGTCTTTTTGCTTTTCATTAGTTTTGGGTCCCCCTCAAATTGGCTCCTATCCTGATCATTCCTCTCAATTATAATATACAAAACTCAAGTTTGACCCTACTTAAAGATTTAAGATTTTCTCCCTTTTTCTAATAATAATGCTTCTCTACTTCATCACTTGTCTCTCTTTCTTCCTCTTTTTAAAGTCTCTTCATCCTCTCAAGTCACTCCCACCATGGGCTAGTGAGATCAGGCTGATTTCTCTTTTGTTTTACAAAGACTTGTCTTTAATCTCATTCTATAAGTTGATCAGCCAAATTCCTTCAAGGATGTGCCTAGTGAGCAAGACCCTTTCTACAAATACAGCAGAGATTAGCATTTCTGAAGAGGACACAAATGGCTTATCAGTGTTGGACTTGCCAGACCTGGTCTTGGAATGCATTATTGAAAGGTTGTCTCCTCCGGCGCTTTGTAAAATGGCAGGTGTTTGCCGTTCCTTGAGGGAGAGATGTGTGAGTGATTATTTCTGGGAAAAGCACATGAAACAGAAATGGGGTAGAGTTATTGGTCCAGCTGCTTACAGGCAGTGGCAATGTTATATTGCTTCAAAAGATGGTGATGTCGTCACTCTCATAAAAGCCAAAGAAAGGGGCTTATTGCGGTTTCTTCCCTTTAGTCTGTGGCCTTTTTCATGGATTAGATCATTGAAGGTTGCTTCAAACAATAGCAATAGCAAGCAGCAGAGTTCTTTGCCTACTCATTCAGTCATGGCATGGTACCTGGCTCTTGAATCTGGCAGTTTTTGGTTCCCTGCTCAGGTTTATAACCGGGAGGTATTATTTATGGATCCCTTTTGTTCTTTTCTGTTGAAATTTTTTTTTTAATTTCCTCAGAAGTCAGAAGAATTTTGTTTTGGTTTCGATGGAATTCAGACTTCAAGGAATTATGTGATCCCACAAGCTACATTTATATATATATATAAATATATATTGTTTTTTGTAGAATGGTCATGTTGGATTCATGTTATCATGCTATGATGCTGAGCTTAGTTATGATCCACGCACAGACACCTTCCAAGCCAGGTAACTAGGCATGATTTGCAGTGATCATATATGGGTATCAATCTTACGTAGTTTGTGCCATAGTTTGCGTAACAAAATTTTGGAGGGAAAAATTAACATAGATCTGGTGGCCTAAGTATTGATTTGTCTTCTATTGACAGGTATCCACCTCATGGAAGTAAGCCAGTTGCAATAGAGAGTGGCATTCCATGGGAAAGATTGCGAGCCCCACCTGTTGATACTCCTCCACGTGATCTTCATATCTCTAATTGTTTGAATGATTTGCTTCCTGGTGATCACATAGAGATTCAGTGGAGAAGAAACAAAGAATTTCCTTATGGTTTGTTCTTTTCTTTAGATTGTTTGTCTTCTACTTCTCCTCTCACTGTCACTTGTAAAAAGGAGTAGGATCTAATTGGGTCTTTGATTAAGAAAGATCTCACCAATATTAGATAAACTTGACATTGGTTAATGGAGGAGAAAGGAGAAACAGAATTCTCATGAGTCATCAGCAATATGATTACAGAGAAGTTTTCAGTGACTTGCACTCTTATTGTGAGTAAGGTTCTGACAGTAGAGTCACAAAAAGCTTCTTACAATAAAAAATTGGCTTCTCATGTAAAACTTCTTATGTGTATTCGAATAAGAGATCTTGAAGAATTTTACTTAGTAGTATATGAGTAGTGCTATATTAACCTAACAAGAATCGCTGCATGTAGCTAACGTCCACTTAGTGGTTCTTTGTCGTTGAAATATTGTATCACAAGATGCATTATTATGGCAGGTTGGTGGTATGGTGTTGTTGGTCACCTGGAGTTATGCGATGGGAATGAAACTTACTGCCGATGTCATAATAGTGGTGAGTCAATTTCATTTTCTTTTCAGATGATTGCTATGACTATTCATTTAACCCATGTTCTTTTTCTCCATCTAAGTGAATTATATATTTTGGATATATTATTTGCATAGAGGGATAAGCACAAGGGTAATTCATAGAGTTTGAAGTGGTCGGAACTTGGGAGAATGGTCGTTGGATCATTTGAATTATGGACCTTTGATATAGCTGGATAATTTTCCTATGATGCAATATAGTTCTTTTCACCGACCTTCCTTAGTGTGATAAGACTCGCTGTTGTGGCAAACTAGTTCTTTTTCCATTTATGGTGATAGGAAAAATAGAACATGTCATGAATTTTATGGACATGGGAATGCAGTGACTCTGAAAGTTTAGACTTTACTATATTATGGCTTATTTTTAAATCAACCATTATGTTATTATATATGTCAGCGAAACATAAAATTTAAAAAAAAAAAAAGACATAAAAAAAGTTCAAGGCTATGACAGACCACTCTGTTAATTGGGTTAGGTCTCTTTCCTGTATATAATTTATCTAAAAGTGGACCACCTTATTCTTTTTGATTGATCCCCAAGACACATCATTGTCAGTATGTCGTCATTTCCACCAACAAATCAATAAATTGTGTCTTAGTGGATTCATTTATAGCCAAGTTGTCTACCATGTTGAAAGAATCCAATTGCTTTTTATAGTCTGTTATTCTAGCAGGAATCTTCTTCGCTTGTGGTTTTCCATGGATTTTGGTCATTATAAGCTTTCAAATTCTGCTTTTATTTTTCTGATCTCTGGGTAAGCATGCTTGGAATGAACCATGACTTCTGCTAGAGAAAAACCATAAAACGACTTTAATAGAAAAATATCTTGCCTCAGCAAACGGAATCAACAGTTACATCTTGTGGGTTATGAATAAATACTGTTTTGCCTGTGCATTGATCCTTGCCTTGTCATTTTGTCTGGTTTTAATTGTGAATAAAGATTGCTATGCTGTTTGATTGGTCCCCGAGACATATCATGATCAGTGTGTCATCGTTTCCATCAGCACAGTGATAATCTATGTCTTAGTGGATCATTTATGGCCAACTAGACAACCATATTTGAAGAACCCAACTTGTTTTTTTATAGGTTATGTTTCAATTGTAGGAGGAATTTTCTATGCACGGAGGGCTTCCATGGGGTTGGACATTATAAGCGTTCAAATTCTGTTCTTATTTTTCTTGACTGTGAATAATTTTGTTTTGCCTGTGCAACGACCCTTCCTTTTTGTGCTGTTTGATTGGTCCCCAAGACATATCATGTTCGATATGTCATTATTTCCACCAACACAATAATAATCTGTCTTAGTGGATTCATTTATGACCAACTGGGCAGCTATGTTAAAGGAAACCCAGTTTCTTTTATAGGCTGTGTTTGGTTCGTAGCAGGAATCTTCTTCGCTTGTGTGGCTTCCATGAGTTTTGGTTATTATAAAATTCCAAATTCCAAATTCTGTTTTTCCCTGATTCCTTGATTATCATGCCCAGAATGACTCAGACCTTCAGCCTGAGATATATAACTAAACGGCTTGAGAGAAATATATCATGCTGCAGGAAATGAAATCAACTGCTACAGGTTCTTGGCTGTGGATACAGATTGTTTATGTGTAGTGACCCTTTCCCTGTCATTTTGTGGCTGGCTTTAGTTGTGAATAAGGATCTTTATGCTGTTCGATTGGTCCCTGTGACATATCATTGTCGGTATGCCATCATTTCCATCAGCACATTTAATATTCTGCATCTTAGTGGAGTCATTTATGGGCAACTAGGCAACTATGAACCCGATTTCTTTTGAAGCCTGTGTTTCAATGGGAATCTTCTTTTATGGGGCTTCAATGAGTTTTGATCAATATAAGCTTCCAAATTCAGTTCTTATTTTTCTGATCTCTCGGTAAACTTGTCTAGTACGACCCAAAACTCGGCTGAGAAAAATAATAAAACGACTTAAGAGATAAATATCGCACTTCAGCTGACTTAATCAACTGTCAGCATCTTGGCTGTGAATTAAGACTCTTTTGCCTGTGGGTGACCCTTGTCACTTGTTGGTTGGCTCTAATTGTAAAACAATTTATGTTCATAAGATTGATCTTGATACCTCTATACCCTGGAAATTATCTTGTAGCTGATGAGGTCGTTTTTCATCTTATCATCATTCCAATCCAGTCAATGCATGCATGTTTTCATGCAAGCTTTTTGTAATGGTTTCAAGTATGTGTGTGTGTACATATGTTTTGGGCAGAAGGTTTCAGAAATGATATTATTGTCACGTCCTCCTCTAATTTGTATGGAGCTTTTAAGTTCAGTTCCAAAAAAGTACTCCCTCTGATTTTTAGTATAAGACATAGTTACCTAATTTAATTAGATTAAATTAGTTAAGTTAGTTAATATGATATGTATTTTCTAAAACACCTTAGTCATTTTCTTTAGTTCCCTCATTCCCTCTTCTCTTTGATTATTGTTAATGGAGCATCAATAGGGATAAATGAGGAAAACATATACAAATATGAAAACTATGTCTTATATTTAGGACCAAGATCAACTTTCTAAATATGTCTTATATAAAGAATATGTGACTATTGGGATTGCTCTGTGATATATTGTAGATATGTTGTCTCACCACCTAGAGCTTGTTAGATCAATTACTGTGTTAAGAAAGAACAATTTGCACGGAGTTTGGTTAGCAATGAAATTGTTGCCAAAAGCTCTCTTCATATGAGTTTTGATCTTTATGTGTCCCTATTGGCAATATCACTTTCTCATTAGATAAGAGCTTTGTATGGTTGTAAATGTAAGCTCTTGTAACACGAAAACCTGTAGGGTAACTAAAATCATGGTGAAGGGTAGCCTCAATTTGTTGAATTGTTTCCAACAATTTTGTGAAACAAGTAGTTCCACTGTAGAAAGTTAACAAGTTGTTGGTCTATTAGAAGATGTTCATTTACCAATCCAAGAACACTTCCCACCACAACTAATCATGACATAAGCTTTGTTTTTTCATTTAGCTGAACCCCAAAGAGAGATTCTTGGGACTCAAAACTGACTAATCTGACACTGAATGTATTGGTTGCAGACACAATTGTCTTGGTGTTCAATCAGTATGCCCCCGGCTCGCGATGGAGACGGGCAACTATCGGTAGGAAGGATCGTAGGGATGAGGGAAATGAGGCTGATGGTTTCTACGGTGGAATTCGGAAGATTGACAATGAGCACGAGATTTCCATGTGGAAACAACTTTGGCCCTCTGAAATCCTAGACTGATAAGGAGGAATTGCATCAATACCAGAACGATCTTCATCGCCAAAGCATGATGGTTTCAAGAAAGATGCTCATTGTTTTTTCAAAGACTGAAGCACTGACAAAAGGAGGTATATAGAGTTTGAAGTGGCTTCCCGTGAGGACAAAAGTGTTTGGTAAAAATAATTACAGGCAGGTCATTTTTATGAATCAGCATTTAGTTAAGTCATCTGTCATAATTATGTTGAGCAACTTGAGAGCAAACATTTGAATCTCCCTTTATCCTCCTCCTCCTCCTTCACTCCTTTGTTATATTTTTCATGACAACTTGTCATGAGAATATTTAGGCATATTCATGTGGCTTCCATCAATGTAAATTGATAAAATTACTCCTCATTTATGGACACATGTTGTAGAATATTCATTCCACGATATAAATAGAATGATTCTATAGTTCTGCCATATTGATCAATACTCTCTAATAAGCATTTTGCTTGGTGCTTTTTCAGTTAATCTGGTATTCAATGTTTTGGTTGTTAATCAATGCTCACAAATTCATTGGCCGATACATTCATTTCATATCTTAGCAGAATTACTACCTCCGGGTCCTTAGAAGATGAGCTCTAATCTATACCAAATTCCACTTTTGATATGTAATGGCAACTTAATTTACTACTCCCTCCTTTCGGTTCTTAATATAAGATATATTTACTTAATCTGAATATATTAGGGAATTTAGTTAACATGACATGTATTTTGTGAAATACTCTAGTCATCTTTTTTAATTTTCTCATTTTCTCTCCTCTTTGATAATAAGGATAAATTAAGAAAAGATTAACAAATATGAAAACTATATTCTATATCAAGGATCGGAGGGAAGGAGTATCAATCTTGTGAATTTTACAATTTAATTCATGACCATGTATGACATTTGTGTTTTAGTCATATTTAGAATTCATTCTAAAATTTATAACTCCTTCATTCATCATTTGAGTAATCTCCCATGATTGGTAAATGTGCTGTGTTGTTCTCAAGAAAAGTCATTTTCATAGGCAAAAATAAAAATTAAAGATATTTTCAACCATAAGTTGTTGTTTTTAGTTAAAAAACTAGGTAGTGACTTATGAGTTACTCCCTCTATACTTATATATAAGGTCTTTTTAATTGAATTGTGTTGTCTAAGAAAATAGTTAGTGGGTTCAAAGTACTCATTTCAGTCATTAATATAAGACTTATTTAAAAAGTTGATCATGGTCCTAAATATAAAATCTATTTTTTATATTTGTCATTTTTTTTTTAATTTACCCCATCAATGCTTGCTCAACAATAATCAAGGGGATAGGGAAGGGAAGAATTAAAGAAGATGACTATGATATTTTAGAATATACATATATATTAATTAATTTGACCAACTTTCTTAATCTAATCAAATTAGATAAATAAGTCTTTTATATTAAGGAATGAAAGGAGTAATAAATATGTAAGAAATATAATTTTATTTCCAAATATATCCTTATTTATGAATGAGCAAAAGAGAGTAATAATGAAAAAAATGATGAAAGAGAATGTTCCAGAAAAGATGATATGAGAGAATAAAGGGAATAAATTAACATTGTAATGCAATATATGAAATTAATTGAGGGTAAAATGAGTAAAAATATATATATTTATCAGTTAGACAAACTAAAAAAGGACTTTATAAAAAGGGGCAAACCTGTTGAAAAAGTAGAACCTTATATGTAAGTAGGGAGAGAGTACTTTGTAATCCCTCCAATCTTATGAGTTATTATCTTATATCATTTTCACTTCAAAAAAAGTATTTTATTAAATTTATTGGATTTTCAAAAAAAAAAAAGACAAAAATTTAATTTTAATATATTGATTAATTTTTATAAATTTTGGGAAAATTGGCCAACAAACCCCAGTTGGGAAAATAATTGGGTATGATCCTTAAATTTGACCTTATGTGTTTTTATATACAAAATACTATGCTCTGAAGGATTTTATTTATTTATTTATTTCATGCATGGATCACGAGTCAAATAATTTTTTAATCAGGACTTTGGGCCAATTTTCCTAATTTTTATTCTCTTAATCTTAAATCTTAACCATAATTTATAAAATCTGATTTTTTTTTTGGATGAAAAATCTGTTCGGAAACCATATTTGAGTCTCTTCCCTCCCCTTCTTTCTGGGGCCTGGCTCGGACATTGTTCAAAATTCAAACTATGTAATACACGGAAGCGAGTCCTCTGACGGAAGTGATAAAGTGTTGTTTTACCACTTCGTCTTCTTGAAGTTCACTCCACCATCTTCCTTCTACTTGAGGGTTTAATTTTCATGCAATACACACTGTTAGGTTGCCGCCAAATCCGAACCCCTTCCTCTATGTACTCACTCTCTTCCCAGTTCAAAACCGCAATTTCCTTCACCTCCGTCAATGACAGAGGCAAATCCTTCTCTAGCTCTTCTCTTACTTCCGATAAAACTCACTTTCGTATTCGAAATCACACTCACACTGTAATTCCCGATGAACCCGTTCGAAGGAACGGTGTGAGGCGTAGGGTAAAGGAGTCCGATGCGGAGCTGAAGAAGAACTGGTTGGCTTCACTATCTTGCCCTTTGTTTGAAAAGACTCAACTGATGGATGGTGGAATGGACCTGAATCACAACAATGAGGGTTCGGGGTGGGTCATTGGAGTTGACCCAGATGTCTCTGGTGCGGTGGCGCTCCTGAAGTACGAAGACTCCGGTTGTTCTGCTCAGGTAACACGGTTTTTCCTGTTTCGGTTGGATGAAGTGATACGTGTTGTGGTTGGCGAAATGTTTATAAAGAGTACTTTTTGTCGATGAACAACTTAAACAAATGAGGGAATTATCGCTTTTGTCCTTCAAAGATACATTTTTCTTTTTCAATTTGGTCCCCATTTGTTCTTCATGTGTGATTGTTCAATATATTTGGTTGAGGGCACGGATGGATTTTGTCAATGTACTTGCTTTCGAGCGAAGCTGCCTTATGGAATATGGTATTTATGCTAGAATTGGACTTTGATTTATGACCATCCCTTTCTGTTGAGATGGTTAGTTGGATTCTGACTTCCAGTGCAAGGACTGAGAACTATTAATATCCCTATGCCCCATCATTATGTATAAAATGTAGTTTGATTTTTACCACCTGTTGAGAAAAAACGGGGAATCCTATGCACATATTGCATTGTAAAACAAGAATATATGTTAATCTGGTAAGCTTGATGCAGGAAACTGTGCTTGGTTATTGAGAAGCTTTCTATATAGAGGATAATTGTTGGTTTATTTTCTTTTGTTACTCTATCAAGGTCTTTGTCCTTTTCCCTTGAAAAATACCCCATCTTCGTTAGTATCTTCCTTTCTCCTTATTTTTTTAAAAAATGATGTTTACTCCTGCCTGGGGTGTTACGATATCTTATCAATCAAGAAAGAGTCAGAAAAAGCATACAAGATGTATGAAAATGGTTTCTGACTATCAGACTTTATTTCCTTTTAACCTTCCTGAATTGTCTTTAAGACCTCTTTCTTGATTTTCATGTTTTAGTCAGTTATAGTTTAGATTATGTTCTATTTTTTTTTAATCCATTCATATCTTGAGAGGGGTTTTATGTGTGTGCAATGATTGTTCCTTTTACAGGTATTTGACTCTCCACATGTACAAATACTTGTTGCCAAAAAAACTAGAAAGCGCTTAGATGCCAAGTCTATTGTTCAGTTGGTTCGTAGTTTCAATGCTCCTATTGGTATGCTAAATTTCTTCTCTCCCTACCTTTAAACAAATGCATGTCATATTTTCCAGATTGTTATTGCTATGCTAACCAAGTTTTCATCTATCTTGTTAGAATGATGTTAGAAGTGAATGATACCAACCTCAGTCACTGTTTTGTCTTGTTGTTGTAGATTTTAATCATTAAGTTCCCTTTCTTTTCTCCTTTTTCTTCAAGGGTGTGATTCTCTTAGGCCGTTGCACTACAGTTGACATAATCTTCCTTTGATTAATTTCTTATAAGAATTTTGGTCGTCTTAATCATATGTATTTGTGTTTTTGTCAATAAATATTTTGCTTCCATCTTTTGTAGACTTTTATAATTTTCAATTTAGATTTCAAGAAATTCGTGGATGTACTAGAAGTGATTCGCTTGAAATTATGTGGTGGATTTTACTACTTGAAACTGTATTTTGTTTTTCTCTCCGTCTTAATTGCATGAAAAGCTAAATTGATAGTTCTTTTCATATTATGGTGCTGAGTATGGGGATTATTAACCTTATTTTAATGTCTCTGAAAATACTAAAACATGATTTTAGTGGTCTCAATTGATTGCACTTCAAATTTTACTTTGCTTGTCCTGTCACATGTTTCAATCTGCTGATGTCTTCGGTTCACGCCTTGGGCTGAAGGGTTCTGTATTCATTCTCATATTTCTTTGATAAAGTAAATTACGTGCACTCTGTTATATATCATCAGTTTGCGGCAGTGATTTGTCAACATTATTTTCCTTTCTAATATATTTATTTTGACACTTGACACTGTTTATTCTTGGGCTTTTGGAAATTGACTCTTTCTTTCATTAGGAACCACTGCTTATGTAGAGCAATCAATTCCATTTCCAAATGATGGGAAGCAGGTTGGTGTACTACTTTATCCTCTAATATTTATATTTTTTGAAATTTTCATGCTGTCATTCTAATTTTGAATTGATGCAAATAATTGAAAATGATTACGTGGTACTATTTTGCAACATATATGTGAGGTTGGAGTAATATGAAATGCAAAACACATATTGCAACCTGCTTTTCCCATTTGGATTCTGTAAATGATGGTCTATGATAAATTTTTACTGTTTGAGCCAAGTATTCTTTGCTAACTTACTGATAGTGTAATCCATAAATTGATAATGGTGAATCTTTAAAACTGAATGATTATTTGATATGTGCAGAATGCTTTTATAATGTCATAATTTGATGGAACTATTGATGCATCAATCAGAAATATTTGTTCTCATTGTCTTGTGCTGAGTTTTTTTCCTTGTATTTGTAATCAAGGGTTGGTGGAGCGGAGGGTTTGGATATGGGCTATGGATTGGCATCTTAGTCGCCTCAGGATTTTCTGTTGTTCCAGTGCCATCTAACACTTGGAAAACCGAGTTTGAACTCAATGGAAGCAGGGCTGCAAAGGTTTGTTTGGTCCTCACAACATAGACTGGAGTTTGTTTTGTCTAATTATTAAATGCAACTTTATCTCAAGTTTATTCATATTTTCATGAACTCCATGATAAGGAGCAAACATATATATGTATAATTTGTTGTTAGTTGAAACTTGTAAATTTTGCACATGCTGATGTATTTAATATAAATATATGTATGTGTGTATTAATTTTTGCCTTTGCTGTTGCCTCTTTTGAATTATAGTAATTGAAGTTCTGACAGGATGATAGCAGGAGAGTGGCATCTACCTTTTTTCCATCGCTGAGTTCGCTGTTGGGAAGGAAAAAGGATCATGGTATTTTTTTTCGTCTCACTTCATCTTTCAGTAGCCATATTGGTCATACAAAATTATTTTGGAAATGTGTAATAGCAGGATTTTGAACAGGACATTCCCAAACCCTAGAATCCTACATGGTTTGAAAGTTTGATCATTACTTCCACTGTTTATTAATGCAATTTTTATCTTCAGATCCTACTTGTTCTCTTGTTAAAAACGATGTAGGTTTTATAGGAGTCATTGGGCTGCCTGTAATTTGTAGAGCTGCAGTTTTTAAATTTTTTATTGGTCTGTTATTGATATTACTATTTGGTCTTTCATGGTACTAAGTTTTTCAGTATCTTTTTCTTTATTATTTCTAGGAGTTGTCAAACGGCCACTAAATGAGGAAGTTACCAAGGAATATGGAGATAATTTTTTTAAAAGAAAATCTTCATCCTTAAATTAATCGTCCATACAAAGAGCCTGTTCAACAGGCAGTGGCTGTTTGGACAACTAGTGAATTAGCTATATATTATATCTTCAGTTGAAATTTTAACATTATTTATGTCATTCAGAACTTTATTTGTTATCTTTTAGTCTTGAGTACTCCCTTCGATCGACTTTGTAATTTAATTTCTTCACTAAAGTGAATCTAATAGTATTAAGGACCAGGAGTGCCTTCCAATGGCCATAAGATATTAGATGGTCTGTGTTCTATACTTAATAACAGAGAACCTTTTAGACAGGCATAAGGTTAATCCTCGTAGCTCTTTCTTGTAATCAAAATCAACACACTGATGCATATCTCTATTCTCCAAACATGGTAGGTTAAATATTATTTGTTAATCAACTTGTGAATTTCTCTTTCACATCCCTTAGTGCTGTTATGGCTTATGATTCTTGTTGAAAGCTTGTTCTGGAGAACTGCAGTGCCCTGAATTTTAAATTTCATTTGGATACAGTCTCTCATCCCTTATGATCTCTACTTTTAGGCCAACATTCCCTGAAATATGTCGTATTTAATCATGTGTGATTATTTTGTAACTAATCTGTCATGTTGCAGGAAGGGCTGAGGCTCTGCTAATTGCTGCATATGGCATGGGCCAGATGAATGAGTTGGATTTATCACCCTATTCCATTTTGGAGAAAATGGAAACTTGACAATGACAACGAAAATATTTCGCTTGGCTTCGTTTCTTGTTGCACGGCAATCACCCGAAAGGGTACGACAAACGAATTTATGTTTGACCAAGGCTGTCTATTTCCTTCGAAGTTGGAGCTTCGGCATCTGTTGAATGTTTATGAAGACTAGTAAATGACAGGTATTCAGTATATATATTCTTCTGGATTTTGTATTCCTCTTATGCATATTAACAATAACAATGCTGTACGAAGACATCTAACCATTGTAGGAATTCTGATACATTTGGAAGGACCAACTCTCTTTGGTCCTTATGCTAGCCCTTCTCATTCATTCTGTTACATTTCAGTTGGATAGAGATTTCAGTGAAATGTTGAGGATCAACCAAGGCCGAGATTAGAGTTTTGTTCTTTCATTAGCTATTGCCATCATTGTAATTACCTGTGATATGAATCACAAAAACTTTATCCTTCATTCTCTGATGAATCCAAAATTCTTGAAATGTACATTTAGTAATTTTTCCCTTTGTGAGGATCAAAATGAATATTAAATTGTCTTCCTTAAAATCAAAGGTAAGGGTTCCCTTTCCCCCCACTTTCAAGTTCATCCATGTTGATGGTGGCTTTTCTTCACACCTTGAAATTAATTCGAAGAATAAAATTGATTATCACTAATATTAGTAAAAATTCAAACACATTACCTTTTTTGCCAACGCATTATGTCTACTTGTATTAGGGCTTGTTTACATTAACATTGGCGATTGTGGCTTTTCTCTTGACTAATTTTTACAAACCAAAGTTGAGATAAAATTCAATTATTGTATTGTGACTTGAACTTGAATAGATTTTTATTTAAAAAGCAAGTTTGACTTAACGGTGGTTTCAAAAAGTTTTAAATCTAAAGAAATGTCAATAATAATCGGTCATAAAAAGTTACTAATGGCTTTTAGTTCAAAAGTCAATTGCTCTTAAAGCTGTGGTAAAGACAATCTTTTTTGGGAGAATTGTTGAAAAATATTTTGGAAGCAAATTAATTGCTGATTGCTATCAAACGTGTAAGTGATCTTCCGTGTGTGCAAGCGATCTTCCGTTTTGTGCAAATCATCTTCCGTATGTGCAAAAATCTTCCATATAAATATGCAAGCAATTTTCTATTATATGCAAAATATCTTCCATTATTTGCAATGGTAGCCTTCAGCAATTAATTTACCAAAAAGGTATTTATCAGCAATTCTCCCATCTTTTTTTCATCCAACTAATTTGAAGTGCTTTTCATGCCTAGAATTTAGTTTGAGTTTATTCCAGCGCCATCTAAACATTAACATAAGCCCTTACTTGTCTTAACTTGTCATGCTTCAATCATCACCGTAGACATTTATCTACACCACAATTGCCATAAAATGATGTTATTAACTTGTTTTGTTATCGCCTAGCATGCATCTTGAAAGAACCCTATAAAATTGTAACATGTAGACACTTTGTCACCACTAAATAAATCTATTATTAGCTACTTAATAAGTTCATTAATATAATTTAACAGCAAAAATCAAGTTTGTTTGAAAAGATAATCTAAAGGTGCTACTGTATAGTAATCTCAAAGACGACTCCCTCAAGATTCGCAACAATACGCCTAGTACCAGGCAACTCTTTCATCTGCAATCCATGCTTAGAAGCTTCATTAACGATCATTAAGTCGATGCTGCAAAGTGAAGGCAATTTAATTAAATGAGAAATACTAAGAATTTAGATCAACACCATAACATGGCTATCAATCATTAGTAACCAACCAAATCAACAGTGTTTGAGACGGAATTAGCTATGACTTTTCTTCAGTTGCTTACTTTTATGGTTATGGCATATAACTGTATTGTTTGTTAGACATGAAAAAGAATCATAAGTTCAGCAAACAATGGAAGGCATTTTTTAATACTTCAATAGGGACTTAATAAGTAGCAAGGACTCAAAGGTCAAATGCTAATTACTCACCGCTTGCTTTGTTAAAGCAAACTTTTTTAATACCCCTCAACTCTCAACCTTGCAAGATTACAGGTAAAGATTTTGATACTAAGTCATGAAGATGAAATAAAGGATTGTGACACTGAGCAATGAGGATTAGATAAGATTTTGATACCGAGCTGTGAGGTGGAAAATCGTCTCACAGTTTCAGATTAGCAATGTCTGCTCTACCTTATTTCCAGGTTTAAAGGAAAAACAATTGGCATAGTTTTTGGGAATTCACTATCAAGTTCTACAATATAAGATACAAAACAGCCTTCTGGACAGTAATGCCATTTGGTCTTTGCTAAAGTCTTGTCCTCAGTATATAAAGCCCCCAAGTGCAAGATTCATAGAGAGGATCATTGTGAAAGAAAGAATCTCTTCAGTTCACTTCCGTGGTAATTTGTGCAGGGTTCTTCCTTGATGAATTAAATTTTAACTCATGAAAAAAAATCCTGAATATCAGTCTTTTCATCAATTCAGTGCCCCTACACCTGTTACTATCAGAAGATATGATAACCCAAAAATTTCACTACACTCTTGTCTAACAAACTGGGCCAATACCAGCAATGTATTTCATCGTGGGAAGGTCCTAAAAGTAATAAAGTATATCTACTGAATATGGATATTTTGCAAGTTTTAATGTCATGAGAGGATAACTATTCTAAAATGGTAAACCTTGAACTTAACAGATGAAAAATAGCAAATATGAAAGTACATGATACAAGCATGATGCTGTGAACACAGATGAGCAACAGAGAGATACTTTTGTGAAAGAAAACAATTAAACAGAGAAGACAAGATTAACAAGCTAGGTTTAGGTTACTTACGTCTTTGCTCGCGATACATATGCTAGTATGAATTTGCATTTTCTGTCCCCTTTTACCAGCAGAAGCATCTTTACGGTATCAAAAAGAAGAGGAATGCTTGACTGCTGAAAGCTTATGCATTGTCAAGGTTTCTCACATAATTTTTCCTTCAGTGGAAGGGGGATATTATAGCTCAGAATCAGAACAGATTCAGTTATGTTCCTTTCCTAACATCAATCAATTTACATAATTCATTTCAGCATAGACCTAACAGGTTAAGGAGGAAACAGAAAGCTTTGACCATCTTTATGTGTATTTATTTATTCTGAAACCTCCAACACAAGCAAGGCATGAAGGTTTGAACAAGAAAAAACAATATCTTGCTAAAGGTTTTCACAATAAAGATAGGGAACGGAAAGGGGTCCCATATTTCACTTCTAAAACACTAAACTCGAATGTTTTGAAACTGATAGTTCAGGTGATTGGCAACACTAAAATATACTGAAACCAATGGCAGTGTCAATAAAAAACAGCTGATCTAATAACAAAGATGATATCCTCATCTTGTGTGTTTGTTCAAGTCTCAATAGTAAACTTTTTCTTGCTGAACACCCATTGATCGAATACCTAATTCCTTACAAGAAAAGAATAGCCTAATGGAAGGCCTGATTTAGAGAGATAATAGCATAAGTTAATACTTATATCTCATGAGGGGAATACAAAACAACAAATTATCTGATCTTTAAATAGCAACTGTATGGAAAAATGAATCATTGGCTTGGGCAGACTATATGCATTATTGTTTTAAACAACTTCTATCCTATATTTCTACCCTAAGCTGAAAAAAATTTATTCTTGCATTTATGTCTTTCTAATGAAAGTAAGATAATATACACTATGGATATATATGTCAGCACCAAGAATGAAGTCAAATCCTCCAGGATGATTTTGTAAAATTCCATTGATGTGATCGGAGTTCCCCCATTCTAGTTTCTCAGCAACTAATCCTGCAATTATATACAATTAAATGAAAATTTAGTACATCCAATCACCTATTTTCCTATAAAAGTTTTTGTTCTAACCATGAGAAGTAGGACAATTGTTCTCATGAATTGAATGCAGCTCTATATTTTTCTTCAGGATCTGAGAGTAGATACCAGATTAGTCTATATCGACGAAAAGCTAGAGATATCCTCCCATTGGCCCTACAAACACGATTTCCTATTCTTACCCTGAGCACTTCTTCATTGTGATCCGTTAACACAACTTTCTGGCAGAATCTACTGCAAAGTATGCCAGTAATACCTGTAATTATGAAGTATAAACCACCAAGGACATATAGCACGAAATAAGAGACAATTTCTAAGTGAAGGAAATTCAAGAAGCAAAGCAAATAAAACAAAGCACTCTCTCCGTCCCTTTTTATAAGAAACGTTTAACCGAATCTCGCAATTCGAAGAGTCGGTTAAGAACAATAAATGTGTCGAAATGGTAACCTTTTTGACTAAAATACCCTTATTTATGAGGAGATAAGGAATAAGAGAGAGAATAAGAAAAGTAGAGAAAAGAGATATGAGGAAGAGAGAGAATGTGTGGTCGGTAAAGAGCGTGAGTGAATGCAATAAATGCAATGATATTAATATGAGTAATTAAATGAGGGTAAAATGGGAAATCAACAGAGAAAATTTGAGACATTCTCTAAATGTCTCTTATAATTAGGAACAAGCCATATGGGATAGTTGTTTCTTATATAAAGGAACGGAGGGAGTATAAAAATAAGTAACTCAATTTCCTACAACAAAGGAAAACGGGGAATGAGTGATTTCACAATTTCAGCATAAATAGGGAATATTAGAAGGAATCATCATTTCTCCTAACAAACATCAAAGAATCTACTCCCCTTATGCTGACCTTGTGCTTTTAAAACACACACACACACACACACACACACACGTAAATCCTTATTTACCACCATCCCAGTTATTAAAATACTTTACATTAGTTTAACCAAAAAATACTTTACATTAGGCAGAGGAAGATAAAATTCCCCCCAATTTGGTACTCAAAATATTAATAAGTTCTATCGTTATTATATTATCAGTAGAGACAACACATAAGAATATCACTAAAAGAAGTATTGGTATATGCATTGCACGAGATGATTCTCCATCAAAAGCTTCCATATATATGGAAAAATTTCTGAAATCTAACTGCTGTACGCACAATCAATTATGTAGTTTTGAGTTAGAATACCATAGTGAATAATCACAACTTTCATATTCTCTATGAAACAGTTTTCATCTTTCTACCACAGGAAATATTTTCTCTTTAAGTGAAAATACGTACCAACACCAGAACCTAATTCAATGACAGTACAACCCTGAAGGATCTCACTATTTTTTGAAAGATACTCATTTAGCAGAATGGCTCCAGGCCACACCACCTGCCCTGTCAAATCAAAATCGGCTGATAAAAAGGATAGTTAGTATCATGACTCAAATCAAGGAAAAGATAAGAAAACAAGGATATCCAACAAAAGAACACAAACAAGCACACGGTCTAATTTGAACCAAACAGAGTACAACCACTGGCATGATAGGGCATTTCCAAATTATGCATGGTCATAACTTAATAAATTAAATCTCGACATGTCAAAACCTTCAACATCCAATCGCTCCCAACCCTCTCACAATCATATTCCCATTTAAGGTCACATGGATAACCGGCTTTCTTTCTTTCTTTCTTTTTTTAATTATTGTTATTAAAAAACATTACACATCAAATGGATAATAATTCTAGACAACGACTTTACACTCTAGACACATCAAATTGTTTACTTCTCGATTATTCTTGTTTTCTTCTCCCTAGTCTTCCATGGTTACTGAAAATGAGATGCATCAAATTGAATCGGAACTCTATTCAAGTTCAAGCAAACATATTCACAAGAGGACAGGAAAAAAATCTTTTATTAACGAGTTATAATAGTAGAAGTGCAGAGTCAAATGAATCTGTGTGCCGCGATTATAAATAAAGTGATTTATCTTATGTGTGTAAGCAGAAATGAGGCTGAGAACATAACAAAAAATATAGCAAACGTAGTTTTAGCGCAATCAAACTTGATAGGTTGTTCAACAACAGAAGCATCTCAGATTTTTTTTTTCCTTTTTAAAAGAACAATCTATAAACGGAAGCTTTCAAAAAGGGTCGGAAGTAACTCACTAGAAGCAGCATGGAGACAGAAGAGTTGAATCTCTTGAGACCCAAATGTAAAATTCGTCAGCTGATAGCTTCGAAAATCCAATATAATTCCATCACAAAAAAACAGTAATTATGATATATGTACAGCAGATAGAGAAAGTGCGAAGAAGCTACTTGTCATTGATGAAAAATGCTTCGTCTAAGCTAATGGTGTCATCGTCGTCTTCTACTTCTTCTTCCTCATGGCGATGTTGTTCCTGATTTCGTATTCCCTCCATATTCAACACTAGCGCAGTTTGGAACCGGCAGGGTTTTGCTTTGCAAATTGCGTCTTGAGACTTGAGAGGTAAAGTTGGGAACCGGGTTCAGGCTTACATTTATTTGATTTTTGCTAATATAAAAGACTAAAAAGTACTTTATATTATTTCCTATCCTTAATCCAAGATGCAGCGTAAATTGCAAACCAAAACTTGGATACAATTTTGTAGAAAGTTATTTTGACAAACTGGAACAGATGTTAAGTAACTGAAAAACATAAATTTTATAATATATATATTACATGTATATAATTTGATAATCTTAAAAGAAATATTAAGATTAAAATTATAAAAAAAGAGAGTCAATATGTTATTGAAAAAAGGAAAAAATTTAAAAAAATTTAGTTAGATACATTTAATTGATAAAAATGCATGTAAATTGTAACAAACTCTCATATTTAGAACTAAAGCAGAACTTGGTTCCAATTTACTTTTATCGTACGGTCTCAAATTGGGCTAGCAGGCCAAGCAAAACACTCTGAGGAAATTATGGTTGTGATTTTGGTAGCAGAGGTTTTGGTATGGGCTGGTGTTATTATTCTCTATTCCCATAATACAAAATGTTGAGAATTTGCCAAAAAAAAAAAGAATATGTAGAGAATAAAAAATAAAGGCAGAAGAGAAGAGACGGTAGAAATGGAGATATGAAAGTATTCTTTTATTCTTTTTTTTTTTTTGGCCAACAAGGTATAAATTTATTCATTTCAATATTTCTTGATAATGACCTATAGTGTTAAGGTTGATATAATAGAGTTAAGGGTTAAGGTGCAAATTTATTCTGAAAGTTTTTGCTGAAGAGTAATGCTGTCTCAGAAAATTTTTTTGGTTCAATGTTATCCCTTAAATTTCAAAACGTGGTAATGTTGCTTCATACCATTCAAAAACTAATATTGACAGTTAAAAAATTGATGTTAACTGTTAAATTTTTAATTGTAAGGGGCAACATTGCTCCTTTTTCACACTTCCCGGACAACATTAAACAAAAAAAAAAAACTTTCAGAGTAACATTGCTCTTGAATGAAAATTTTTAGAATAAATTTACACTTTAACCCCAATACAATAATTAAATAGTGACTTTGTGCTAAACACAATGAGACATTTATAGGACATCTAGAATACACTACTAGGGCTAGCTGTCTACAGTGATTGGTGAGATTGTCTACTAAACAAAACATATTTGGATTAAGCTGCATCTAATTCCCTAAAGTATTTTTTGGTGCATCTAACACTCCGAAGTATTTTTCTGATGTACATAGTACCTTGAAGTATTTTTTCATGTGTATCCAGTATCATAAACTATTTTTTTTATGCATCCAACACTCGAAATTATTTTTGAAAAAATTGTTCATAAATACCTCATTGGAAATTTATTTGCCAAATGGAACATTGTATTCAAACAATCTTCCCCGTATGCAAAAGATCTTTCCTTGTGTTCAAACAATTTTCCATGTGTTCAATATATCTTCTCTATGTGATCTTCCCTTGTTTTCAAACAATCTTCCCTATGTGCAAAATATTTTCCCTTGTATTCAAACAATTTTCCCCGTATGCAAAAGATCTTCCCTTAAATGCTTTCAGGTCCCATTTAGCACACAACTACAAAAAGGTTGAAAGGTGGCACATATTTTGTGGCCCTTCTTCAAAGAAGTGCCACAGCTTCCTTTTTATTTTTTTTATTTATATATATATATATATTTTAAATTTTGGGTACTAGCTGTGGCGCTTAGTAGGATAGGGGCCACAGTTGGGATGGCCAAGTATGGCACCTGCACAGGCAGGCGCCATACTTGTTGGCACAAACGCAGCTGTGGCCCCTGGCGGGGCCAGGCGCCACACATGGCTCGGCACAGTACCTATCGCCAGGTGCCACAGGGCCATGTGTGGCGCCTGCCTGTGCAGGCGCCACACATGGCCCCTAATTACCAGTTATGGCGCCTGGCAATACCCAAGCGCCACAGCTGGTTACTTTAAAAAAAAAAAATTTTACAGAAATGGATAGAGTGTAATCTATCCAACCAATAGAAATTCTCCCTGCCCAACCCTTATCTCTTAATTTCACTTCCCGCGTCCTCATATTTCTTCTCTTTTTGACTACTACACCACACTTACTTTCCCTTTCTCATCTTCACACTATATCCGTCGCCCTCCACCTCCATTTCCTATATCATCTTCACATTAAAAAACACACCCACACGCTCACACGTCTTCATCATCGAATCTATATTTTGTTTGAATTTGTTCCAATTGCCATCCATCCCTACTCCTGTCCCTTCCCTTGTCTTTATACTGTCTTCCACTTTTGGTCCCCACACCATCCAGTTGGTCTCAAATTTCCTCCTCCTCCTCACTTAAGATTGCGTCACCAACGGGCAACGTGATCCCCCACTGTAATGCACTGATCTATAAGTTCAACATGTTTCCTTTTTTTTTTTTCAGGTTGGTCTGCTTTTTTTTGGTTATCACACGCACGTGTGTGTGTGTGTGTGTGTGTGTATGTTGATTATATTATATTATATGATGTGCTTTTTTTGCTTTTTATGACACGCATGTACATATATATGTTAAATATATTAACTAGCTAGAACCGTAAGGAAAAAAACTTGAAATTTGACCTTAAATATATTAATTGATCAATTAAGCTGGATTGAAGAGTAGTAATAATGGTGCAATATTAGAAGTTGGTGAGATTTTAATATCATAGACAGGGAAATTTGACCGCTGTGCTAGCCACAAAAGAAGAAATTAAATGATTGTAAAGTCTAATATAAAGAGCTTTCCATATAATTATGTGCTCATATTTTTTTTTTTTTTTGGGATGATTTTGAAAAACATGTTTTCTCTCCAAAAATTTCAACTAATAAAAAGAAAACACGTGAACCACATGTCTCCTTTTCTCCTTCACTTTTCATTTCTTCTAATCTTATCTTGCTAACCAAATAGGTAAACATCTATTTTCTTTTCTTATAAAAATAACTAGATTATAACTCTACATGGTTTGATATTTTTCTTTTATCGAAAGAAGTCCATATTGCTTTGATGAGAAAACAACTAAGTACAACAATAAAAGGGTAATAAATTAAGTTATATATATTAAATAATTATTTGTTTAAATTCAATCTCTTTCTTATAATATATATGTATATATATATCAATGCATATATTTTTTATAAAAAATAATATTTCAAAAAGTTCCTGGTACTTTAAGGAAAATTCATTTAAGAAAAATCTATGGATAATTTGAAAATTATAAGAAAAAAAGGATGCTCTAGATTTGGTTTAATGGAATGGATGACTAACATCTTATAATATGCCGAATCTATTGTGTGATAGGCACACACATCTAGTATGTGTGCAATCCAAAGATTAAATGAATAAATTATATTAATGATTTTAAAAAATAACAAGCAAATTTTTAGAAAATGTTAATGATTTTAAAAAATAACAATAAATTATATATGCTTTCCTTTTTGTTTTATTTTATTTGCTTTCTTTGTTTTTGAATCATATTTTTTTATTTAAGCTAATTAATCATATTTTATTTTATTATATATTGATGTTTTGTACACATTATTATTATTAAAAAAAATTTACAACCACTAATTATTTTATTGACTTTTTTATATGTAATTTGTTTTTATAGTTTCAGCTCAGCAGTCTATTGAAGCTTTTATTTAAGGTATGTTTTTTAAATTTTGATCTTACAAATGTGATTTTAGTTGAATTTAATAATAGTTAGTTATAATTTGTAGGTGTTCTAATGATTGTTATGAATTAGTTGCATAAGTAAAATAATTATTTATATATTCTTAACACTTGTATTTTATTAACAGACTTGTAATGTTTTCTAATTTACCTACGATATGTTGTGCCAAATATGGTTTTTTTGGTTATGAGTTGTGAAAAATTATTATAATTCCTGGGAATAATGAATGGATTATTTGTCAATTAAAACATAGGCTTTAAGACTTAGAAAGCTTCAATTTTGAAAATTTCATGTTGGAAATTTATTTTAAAATTGGTAAGAGAATATAAAAGTAATTAGTAAATGCAATAGTCATACAACTAACCACGTACTTTTTTTAAAAATAGATTGAAGGCATAGATGGATCGTAAATGGATGTCATCTAATCGGTGTTCAAGGGAATATATAGATGTGGTGAAAGATTTTATTACATTTGCAATTGAGCACACAAAAGATCCTCACAAAATCTTGTGTCCTTGCTTATCTTGTTGTTTTGGAAAGCGGATTAGTCCACTTGATTTACTAGATCATTTAGTGTGTTACAGTATTGATCAAACATATATACGATGGACAAGGCATGGTGAGACGAACGATGCATGTAGTGATCGGGTGCATACCACGAGTGGTGCTTTGGATGAATTTGATCAAAGCATGTTTGATGAAGATGATGGTCTTGAAGAAATGCTAAATGTGGTTGAAGGGGTGAATTTTAACTGCCCCAACGAATTTGAGAAGTTGAAAGGTGATGCAGAGAAACCATTATATGCTGGTAGTACTAAATACACAAGATTGCTAGCAGTGTTGAAGTTGTACAACTTTAAAGTTCGCTACAGATTGAGTGATTCGGGTTTTACCGCACTGCTTGAACTGTTGCAAGATATGCTTCCAGAAGAAAATGTACTTCATACCAAGACATACGAGGCAAAGCGAATTCTTTGCTCTACAACCGGTATGGGATATGAGAATATACATGCATGTCCTAACGATTGCGTATTATTTCGAAATCAGTATGCAACGTTGGAGAAGTGCCCTAAATGCAATGCATCTCGCTATATGAAGAAGAAAGGAAAGAGTCCTTTGAAGGTCTTATGGTATTTTCCTATTATTCGGAGATTCAAGTGACTATATAGTAATGCAGAGATTGCTAAGCAGTTGACATGGCATACAGATGAAAGGATTAAAGACATGAAGCTTAGGCACCCTGCAGATGCTCCTCAATGGAAAAAAAATTGATCATGAGTATCCTGACTTTGCAGATGAGGCAAGGAACCTTCACCTTGTACTGTCAACTGATGGAATTAACCCGCACGGTGTTCAGAGTAGTACACATAGCACGTGGCCAGTGATATTGATGATTTATAACCTTCCTCCACACTTGATCATGAAATATAAGTTTATGATGTTGTCCATGTTAATTTCTAGGCCAAGGCAACCTGGGAATGATATAGATGTATACTTGGCTCCTTTAATTGATGACTTGAAGCTGCTTTGGGAAGAAGGCGTCAATGTGTATGATGGGTACAGGGAAGAAAGTTTCACTTTGAAAGCCACGTTGTTTGGCACAATTAATGATTTCCCTGCTTATGGTAATTTGTCAGGATACAGCGTCAAAGGATATGGTGTATGTCCTATATGTGAAGATGACACTCATTCAGTGCGACTTCATCATTGTAAGAAAAATGTTTACATGGGGCATCGAAGATTCTTACCATCACAACATCGTTGGAGGAAGTGGAAAAATCCTTTTAATGGTGACTTAGAAGAAGGTAGCCCACCAAAGATGTTGACCGGTGCCCAAATGTATTCAAAGGTAAAAGACTTGGATAACAATTTTGGCAAGCCTTTTGCAAAACAAATCGAAACAAGTGGTTGGAAGAAAAAGTCTATTTTCTTTGAACTTCCATATTGGAAGTCTTTATATGTGAGACATTTTCTTGATGTGATGCACATAGAAAAAAATATTTGTGATAGTCTAATTGGCACGTTGCTCAATATCCAAGGAAAAAGTAAGGATAGTGTCAATTCGAGGTTGAATTTGGTGAACTTGGGAATTAGAGAAGAGTTGGCACCGATTGAGCAAGGGCATCGTACCTACCTACCGCTAGCGGCATACACTTTGTCGAGGAAAGAGAAGAAATTGTTTTGTGAGTTTCTGCAAGGAATTAAAGTTCCTGAGGGCTACTCTTCAAATATAAAGGACCTTGTATCAGTGAAAGAGTTGAAGTTAAAGAACCTCAAGTCTCATGATTGTCATGTGCTAATGCAGAATTTCCTACCGGTTGGTATACGATCCATTTTACCCAAAAATTTAAGAAACACCATCACTAAACTTTGCGTGTTTTTCAAGTTGATCTACAGTAAAGTGGTAGATTCAACTAAGTTACAAGATTTGCAAAGGCTGATTGTATGTACTCTGTGTGAACTTGAAATGTATTTTCCACCTTCTTTTTTTGACATTATGGTACATCTAACCGTACACTTGGTCAAAGAGATTCAATTGTGTGGTCCAGTGTACTTGAGATGGATATACCCGAATGAGCGATTCATGAAAATATTAAAAGGGTACGTGAAAAATAGATATCACCCAGAGGGTTGTATCGCTGAAAGGTATATGGTTGAAGAAGCAAGTGACTTCTGTGCTGATTTTCTATCAAATGTTGACCTTGTAGGGATCCCCAAGTCCTGTCATGATGGGCGAAGATCAGGGAAAGGAACAACTGGGAGGGATGTAATAACGATATCGTCGATTAAACGGGAGGAAGCCCACTTGTATGTGCTACATAACACTGATGAGGTCGAACCATATGTAGAAGAATACAAGGATGCTCTTCGATTGGTACATGGTGATAGGAATGAAAATTTGTTAACAAAAGAACACAATAAACAATTTTCAGGCTGTTGAAAAATCGCATTAATGATGAGATGGAGCATAATCTTGATTCAGTTTCTAAAAAATTAAAGTGGTTGTCGAAGGGACCGAGCTTAAATGTATTATCTTACAATGGTTATGCAATCAACGGTTACACATTCTATACACAAGATCATGATACACAGAGCAAGATGCAGAATAGTGGGGTAACACTTGTTGCTGATTCTTGGCATAGATCCAGTGCTAAAGACATACACCCTATCTATGCATCAATGTCATACTTTGGTGTCATTGAACGCATATGGAAGTTAGATTACTCTATGTTCAGGGTCCCTGTCTTCAAATGTAAGTGGGTTAACAACAACAGTGGATTGAGGATAGATGACTTAGGCTTTATTCAAGTAGACCTTTCTAAAGTTTGGTATGAAGATGATCCTTTTATTTTAGCAGCACAAGCAGAACAAGCGTTTTTCATTCCGGATCCTGCTAGAAAGAATTGGTCTATTGTACTCCCATCCAACAAGAATCATCAAGAACAAGTTGATCTTGAAAGTAATGAAAATTTGAACATCAATGATGACGATCCTTCGTTTGAAAATTTGTGGTCAGTAGAGATTGATATAGATGGATATGCAAATGAAGATGGAGATGGAGATGGACCCGTATATGTGAGACATGATCATGAAGAGGGAACTTGAGTCAAGAGAAACACAATTCTCAATCCAACACAAATTCTGAAGAATAAAATTTTAAACCAAACCAGAAAAAGGAAAAGATAATGAGTGCCTTGACTTGTTTACTTGTACATACGTTTTTATAAATTTCAAAATAATTTGCTTTCGTTGATATGGTTGACATTATACACTGATGTTTTATTTTGGTGTATTTCACTTTCAGGAGTATGGACTTACCACACGATGAAACTGATGATGTTCCTCAGTATATTGGTAGACAAAGATTTGAGGCGAACGTACGATGTGGCAGGACAGTTATGGCGAGATTGATCAAATTGAGAAGTAATGGAATCAAGTTACATCTGGAGTGGAATGAATATGGAAACCCGTTCGGCGAGAACGGTAAGTCATTAAATAATTTGATTGGGACTATAGTTCGAGACAGAGTCCCTATTACAGTTCAAAACTGGAAAATGGCAGAAAAAGATTATGAGGATGACATATGGGATGAAGTTCATGTCACACATTAATTATATTATTGTTCGGTTTGCTATGTTTCACTTAATTTCAATCTTACATATTATATATGTTTTTTTTGTTACAGAGCATTTTTATTATTGATGATGATTGGAAGAATTTCGTGCTAAGAAAATCCGGAAAACTTATGAGAAAGTTTTGTTCTGATCTTGTCAAATACTATTTGAGGGATGATGATGACAATATCATTGATACACCACCTTATCCATTATACGAATGAATCATCACTCAAGAAATGTGGGATGAGTTTATCAAAACACATACAACTCAGGAATTTATAGTAATATAATTTGTTTTACTTTCCCTATTACTTGTAATGTACGTATTTGTAATTAACATTTGTATATTAATATGAATCATTTTGATCTAAGCAGGAGTTGAGAGAGAAAAATCGCGCTAACAGGCTTAATATGCCATACCGATACACACAAGGACCTGTTTCATATGCACAGTTAGAAAGAAAAATGGTACGAACTAATTATTATTTCATTTGTAGATAAATTGTTCGAATATCATTTAACTTTAACTAAATTTGCCGTGCAGATAGAAGAATTAGGTTCAGGTATTACACAGGTTCCATGACATGATTTGTGGATAGCTGGTGTCACAAATAAGAAAGGTGAAATTCATAGTGAGGAGGCAAGAAGAGTAGCTGAATATTGTGTAAGTATTGGATTATGTGTATAATAAATAATTGACTTTACTTAAATGAACTTGATTTATAATAACTAATATTGTTGTAATTCTTTTTGTGATAGCGACAAGTGTCACAGGAGGATCCTGCGTTGGCGAGCTATGTTGGTCGGGACGATTTGTTATGCAGAGCGCTTGGAGTACCTGAGTATGATGGTCGTGTTCGGGGTACTAGTTTTGCTGTCACCCCATCAGCATACTTCGGACGTCAGAATCGCCATAATAGAGGTGACGTTTCCCAGCTGCGTGACGAGATGACTAGTTTCAAGAGTCAAATTCAAGAACTTCAAGAACAAATGCGCCATAAGGAACAATGAGAAGAACAATTCTTAGAACAAATGCGTTTGTTGTAAGAACAAAATGTGTTGTTAATAACACAAATACAACAGTTTGTGCAGTATAGGCCAACACAAAATGTTCCCTTATGTGATAGTCCAAGTGTCAGAGATAGTTGCACTTCCATGCCTAAAGTCCCTTTTCCTTTGGTAATTAATTTCTTCTATACTTAACTTTATGTTATATTATAATTTAGCGAACTATGACATATTAAGTCTATTTTCTATAGGGTGAATTCCAATGTAAGTTATATGCTGAGCAAGCTTCCAAGCACATGGTTGCAGTAGGTGTTGCCTACAACACTGATAAGGACACACTACATAATTCATCGCTGCCTGACAACACACTCCAAGTGAGGGTTGACGTCTGCACGAATGAAGACGCCCTCTTACCTATCCCATCTCGGGATGAACAAATAATGGTAAAAGGTGTTGTAGGTGGCTATGTTGCTTGGCCAATAGGTCTTATAGAGCCATATGAAAAAGTCGTTCATTTACAATTCCCTGCATTTTTCCTTCGTACTTCCATATAAAACTGTGATTTAATTTTTTTTATTTTCGCAGGGCAAGATGTCAAAGTGTTCGACAACACAACCCAAGTCTAAAACTTCAGCTAGCCAACAGAGCAGAAGGAGACCAACCTCATATTGTGATCAATTAGTATCAATTACACCACAATTGATCGGTGCAGGAGGATGGTAAATACTTCTTGAAAGACATATCTACAATGTTGGCGGTCTAGTTGGTTATGTTACTGTCGAGGTCGTGCACGACATATGTACTCGTGATTGGGTTAGTGCTTCAGCTATCAACTTCTGGATAAGATACTTGACCATTATCGTTTATCACTGTTATTAATATTTCTTATTCCATTTCGTTTGTTTTTCATGACATTGTTTATTTTATACCAGGCATTTATACAATGATTACTTAATGGATACAAATAGGGTCCAATTCATATTTGTCAACCCTTATCTTGTTGGCTACCATGGGAGTAAAGTAGATATACATGCACAGTCTAATGATCTAAAAGATCACTTTAGAAAGAGAGTGACACCGACTACGCTATTTTTAGTGCCATACAATGCAGGGTAAGTTATTAGTGGTACAATTTTTCTTTTTATTGTTTAACTTTTATCATACCATGATTGTTGAAACTAATTTTTTAAAATATTTTATGCGTAATTGGATATTGATAGTTATCAATCCAGCGGAACCTTCAGGCCCTCGCATTTACTATGTGGATCATCTAAAAGATGGTCTTCCACAAAACCGTTCTGATATGTTACTATTGTTCAATGGGTAAGCGTACGTGCATATGTATAAATATTTGCATGTGATTGAATAATCAAAAGTCATCAGTTTCTATTTGTTTTGTTAGCGCATTGATTGCGTATCGGTCCTCTGTCTCGTTAAGCTACTTTAAAGCTGCTGACCCTCACTTTAGCTATCCTTGGAAGAAGATACTGGTATTGATATATGAATTTACTCAAATTTTGTTAGTAAACAATTTTTATTCATAAATAGAGTTAAATATTACATTATATTTTTTCAGTGCCCTTTCCAATCCAATGATAATGATTGTGGGTATTACGTCATGAAATTTATGAAGGATGTAATTACGCATGATCAGTCATTTATTCCTCAAAAAGTAAGTCATTTAGTTGCACTCCATATTGTGTTTTAATTAAATTTAATTAGTTCCTAATAATTACGTTTTGCTGATTTTAATTTGTTTTAATTTGTGACTGATTGTATATATGTGTAGTATTATGAAGATCAACGTTGTGACACTTTGACTGACCATCAGCTTGATAAAATGATCGAGGAATGGTGTGAATATGTTTTTAGGCAAATCTCTGGGTAGCTATACTATTTAATTCATTACTAGCTGCTGGCCTTTGTTGTGTTGTTTCTTGGCAATTGTTGTGTCATGTATGCATGTAATCAAGTTGAATTTGTTATATAATTCATTCACGTATAATATATTGTATAATTATTTTATGTTCCACTTTAACTAATTAATTATTTGTTTGTATCATTTTGAAGTTATCTATTATTTTTGTTTTCTTTTCTTCATTCCGCAGTACTGTGGATATAGATACAAAATGTTCATTAAATCATGCAGTGTGAAATATTGTACAATTATAGGAGATATGATTGAAAAAAAAATAAAATAAAAAAAGTTTTGTGGCGCTTTTTTAAATAAGGGCCATAAGAAGAGCCCAAAAAAAGAAAAAAAATGAGAAAAAAAAATCACCTCCTGTGGCGCTTGGTGGGACAAGTGCCACAGGAGGGGGGTCTCCTGTGGCGCTTGCGTCACCAAGCGCCACAAGAGGGTATTTTTTTTAAAAAAAAATTATAATGCTGTGGCGCTTACTAGCGCCACAGCTTTTTTTAGTGGCGTCCAGATATGTAGCATTTCTTTAGCGCCACAGCTTTTTTTAGTGGCGTCCAGATATGTAGCATTTCTCTAGCGCCATAGCTAATCAATTTATAAACGCCATAGCTTTGCTTTTTTGTAGTAGTGAAATTTTCAATGAGGCCTTTGTGGGCAACTTTTCCATTATTATTTCAGGTGTATTCAACATCTTGAATTATCTAAATTGTTAAATGCAAAATAACACAAAAAAATATTTTTAGCGCGATGGACACTCTTGATTATGAATAAGTCCCATTTACACGTTACAAACTCTCCATGAATGAGTAGAATAAACATATGAACAACACAGATTAAATAAATCTTATTTAGTGAGTGTTTGAGATAACTTTTTCAGCCCAATAAGCCCAAATAAAAACGCAACCCGTTTTTGCAGTGTTTGGCATGACTTTTTGCAAAAAATTATAAGCCCGATAACTAGCCTTTTTGAATAAACCCCAGCTGCTAACTTATTTTTGAAAAAAAGCATCAGCTTATGTTTTTTTTGGTCGAAAGCCCCATCTGCTTACTTCTCAACAGTTGTTGTGATAAGTCTGTCAACAAGGTGTCCAATTTTTTTTTTAATTATCCTTATCATCACATAACGTCACTATGGTGATTAGCTGTTTTTTTTCCGGATACAATGTATTGAGAGGATCAGAGAAGACAAAAAGGCTACGAGTTTGGTTAAATTCAATGGATAAAATTTTTTTATCCTAAATATAAGTCTACCCTGTTAGAAAAACAACAAAAGTCTACCATGTTTTTAAATTTATGGGATATATGATCTAATTAGTTGTGTAATAATTTTATGTGAAATTATGTATTTTGACATCACATTTTCTAACTTCAATTTTTCCACTAATTTTTTATTTTAAATATCTTGTTTTCTTATAATTAACACAAAAACACTTATGTAATTGCCAATCCAAACAAATTTTTACTTTTAAAAAAGCACTTATACAATCGCCAATCTAAACAAATTTTGACTTATGAAAAATCACTTATTCAATCGCTCATCCAAACATAAATATATTGCAAAAACTGATTTTTTTATTAAGTCATTGTTAATAAGTCAGAATAATAATAAGTCATTTTTCCTACCGTTATCCTAAACACACGCTTAGAAGTGTGCACCACCTTGTAGACAAGTGAAACAAACTCACACCTTTAAAGAAACGGGGAAGAGAATAAAAGAGCGTAAAATTGAAGCAAAAGGGAATCGAGGAAAGGGGAACAACATCGTTTGGGGCTGAAAAATTGCAATGGAGAATTGAAGACCAAAGTTTGAAGAACACGATAGGAGAAAGGAGGGAGGTGGGCGCCACGAAGACACTATTCAATCATCATTGATCGTCTTCTTGAACGGAGGAATGAGAGCGAGAAAGAGGACATGAGGGGAAGCTGTTTTCTTCATCGGTGATGATCTTCATCACCGGAGAGAATAAAGAGGAGAGCGCCGACAAACGAGGGGACCTTCATAGTCTTGCACGATTGTCTGACATGAGTTGGACTTTTGGGGATTGCTGTGACTTTTCTACATTATTCACCCGTTCTCCAGCTTGTAATTTCTGTTCTTAATCTCTGTTCATTTTCCTTTTCAGGTTGGAGAGGGAGAAATAGCTGGAGCAAGAAGCACGTTTATAGTGATTTGTTTTATCCATTTTACCTTCCTCTCAGACAACATATTTTCTCAAACATAAATTGCAATAAGGACTTTCCACCATATAAGTTGATTTTATTTTAACTCAGCGGGTACTACAGTGAAATTTAAGAATTATTTAGTGTTTGAAATCCTCAGCAACGGCTTTTTGATGCATTCTTACTATAAGAAATATTATTTTCAATTATTCTTCACAATAATACTTGTGCTTATGAGACGTTGCAAATTATTTTTGTTTTATCCTAAAGATTTATTGTTTAGTTATTTAGTTAAATTTGAGATATTTGATTAGTTGAATGTGATCTTTCATGCATCATCATGTCTTCCTCAAAAAGAAAAAGGTAAAACTCAAGGGATTGACAATGATGGATCTGAAAGACAGCGGTTTACCAATGCTTAGGGGTGTTTTTAACTTTATTGTGATATTATTTATGTCTAAAATAAGGTATTTTTTGTTTTAATTTTATTTCTTTGAAAAACGTGCAAATATGGTATTATTTGTTAAATGAGCCTGAGGCCTATGGGCTAGCCTTGAGGCCGTAAACTCAATGGTCAGGTTTCATGATATGGAGTTTTTGTGGGAGTCAGGTCTAAATGGATCAGTACATTTTGGCTTGCAAGTCTGTGAAGGACTTGTGTAGGGTTGGGCTAACCCTATTTTAAAACAACACAAATGCTACATGAGGCTTTACTTGAAAAAAACCCTAACTAATTGCGTGCGAGACATACAGATTATTGGAACTTTAATTAAAAAAAGAAAGCATGAGGCAATGTGTGCTTACCAAAAAAAATATTTCTTGATGCTTTAATTAATGAAATAATATATTGGTGCTTGTATGGCATAAGCTTTGCCTGAGACTATATTAAGCGGTAGTACTTATTAGGGTTGTGCAATAGGTTGAATGGGCTGTCCAGTGGTTAGCTCACTGCTCGCCTCTTTATTTCTTAATGGGCATAGACTAGCCCACGCCCATCAAATTGCCATGACATGGGCTTAGCTACATCCATGTGGATTTGAATGAGCATGGGCAGCCCGATAGTGCGCTTTTTTCAAACAATAAAAAAACTTAATATGCAGCTACACTTCTACAACATTATTGCAACTAATTTTTAATATAAATTATAAAAAACACTAATAATAAAACACCATAATTCTCATTATTCATCATTGAAACCACATATGAAATAACATGCACAAAATTATCAACATCAACCTTCTTCAACTATCTTTGTAGATAAGGAGCTTCTAAAAGCACCTAGTACTTGACCCTCAGTACTAAAAGCGGATTTTGAAGACACTGTGAAAATTGATGTAGCCAACAAATCACACACAATCAAATTTAGAACTTTTATATTTGGAAGCTCCACTTTCCACCATGCTAAAAGGTCAAATTTTGATTCACAATATTTAATTAAATCGGCTTGATGATATTTAAGCACCTTTGAAAGCTACTCAGCCCTCTTAGTCACAGTCTTTACACTAGCTGAAAACTTCTTAAATGTATGGTCAATGGCAGAGAAGAATATTTTAGTTTCAACCTCAGGAACTAAAACATTTTCAGCAAAAAACACTATCATTCACTTTCTCTAATGTTGACTTAGACTAAGATTCAAATGCTTCATTACAAGTCATGAAGCTATCATATTAGTGAAGTAAAATATCCATAATATGCTTCAACTTCACTTCAAGCTGTATTGCACTATGGAAAATTGCTTCCAAAACAACTTTGACTTCATCTTATAATATAATATATTTATATTTAAATATATATTTATCTCACATATGTATATGAGATATAATAAAATTAATATGGACTCTTTTGCCTAAATTTATACTTATATATATATATATATATATATATATTACACACACACACACATATGGGCGAGTAGGGGTAGCTTAAGGGTGTGCACAAAGATCGTCCTGTTTAGTGCATATACTCGCCCATTTAAGCCCACTCGTTTTGGGCCTTTCTTGACAGGCCAGAATGGGCAATTTTCCATAGAGCTTGGATAGGCTCACTGGACTATTAAAAAGTGGTGAAAAAGGGAGAGAAACGTCACTTTTAGAAATGTGACGTCATTTGTGACTTACAATACAACATCACAATTTTAAAAAGTGGTATGAGGCCTATGCGCCTCAACATCTGGATTCCATCCCGGCCCGCACCCAATGGGGTGCTACTCAAAAAAAAAAAAAAAGCGACGTTGTACTTGTTAGTTATGATTTTATTCTCTAAATAAAATAAGAAAAATACTCTCTACTTTCTCTCCACAATCTCCGCTCCTCTCTCCCACAATCTATTAGGATCAACATTGCTTATTTTAATAAGCAACGTAGAAACTCTTTAAATTTTAAAATTTACTATCATAGCACACATATCATTATAATAACTGTTGGTTATTTTTACTTTGATGTCTCATTTTCTCGTCCCGCTCTCCCATCGCAATCTGACTCTCTTTTCTTTCTTTCTTTCTTTCTTGTTTTTCTTCTTCGTGCTTCCATCCCTCGCCATTGTTTTCTTCTTTGTTCTCTCCCATTGCAATCCAACTCTCTTTCCTTTCTTTATTTTCATCAACGACAAGGTGAAAGGTAATGGTTCTATGGATTTCCTTTTATGCTTCAACTCTCTCTCTCTCTCATCTATTGACTCTCTCTTCCTTCTACAGCTGTTTTTTCAGGCCTCGATCCTCTTCCATTGTTATTTGCTACCAGTGTTCATAGATATGAGTTTGAAAACAAAGATGAGACGTAGATCGTCCATTTTCAACAGTGGCGACGTGAGATGTAGATCTGGGTTTGCAAATATGTCATTATAGTGGAGCTATACTTCATGACTCATCATTTTCATGTTTTAAACTTGTTTTGATATGATTGTTTCACCTTCCTCTTCTCAACTTGTATGAGACTCAGATCTAAGTTCACAGATCTTCTCAACTTCTATGAGATGCAAATCTAGGTTCATAGATTTGGGTTTAAATTTTTTTGCGTTAAAACTTATTTTTAACGTCGTTTATTTATAATCAATAACCCACGTAAAAAGTCACTTTTTGTGTTATTTCTTAACGAACCGATGTAAAAGGTGCATAAAAGGTGGACAAAACAACATCACTATCATACATGTTGCTTTTAAAACTGATATTAAATGGCTTATTTGACCGGCGTTAAAAGCTTTTTTTTTTTTTTGTAGTAGTGAAAGTAAACTCTTCCGAGTTTATGATTTGAGTTTATGATAAGATTTTGTGTCACTTTTATGAGTCTGCTTTAGCTCATGATTTTTTTTTGGTCAAAGATTTAGCTCATGAATTTGACAACATTGTTTGTAGCACTTAACAAGCACTATATAATCATTTGATAGCATTCAAGTAAGGAACATTTATGAACACACAACTTAAGATTTTACTCACTTTTTTTTCGTATTGTTGGCTTTTTATTTTAACAATTTAAACCCCTCCTCCAAAGGAGAGGGCAGTAACACATTTGTTACACACTTTCACTTATATTTTGACCATTTAAGATATAAAACTCACACTCTCCTTTATGAAAAGAGGTCTGCGATGTTATTGGACAAAGAAGTTGTTAACTTGTAGGGTCGTACCAAATGTGCACTATGATGCTTTAATTAAAAAAAAGAAGAAGAAGAAGAAAGAAAGCATAGCCTAACTATTAAATTTTACCACAAATGCTAATAATTCGTTATTTTTCTAAACTATTAAACTATTATGTTATATTTTTCGATTGGATGTATATATATCTTAAATAATCTAAAATCTCAATTTTCCTTTCTTTCTATTTCTTCTATTTTTCTTGTGAAACGGTTGGTCATGCCTTCTCTTATCTCTTTTTTTTTTTCAATTTTTTTTCTGCCTGTCCTTTTTCTTTTTCTTTTTTCTTTGAGAAAAAGATAAAAAAATATCAATTGAATTTCAAAATTTCAAATTAGTCTAGTTGCTTATTATAAAAGTATAGGCATTAACTAAACTTGTGTAACAATTGATAATTTATTTTAATAGAAAATCACTTATTTATGATTTTGAAGTTCAAATAGTTTTTTTTTAAAATCTTTTTCTTGTTCTCTTTTTTTTTTTGATTTTTTTTGCACAATAATAAGGCATTATTAGTCTCAATTCTCGAGGTTGCACGTACGTACGTATGTGTTAAAGTGTTGAAATATCATATGGCCAGCTAATAAAACTATAAAAGAAAAGCCTATATATAATATAACACCTCTTTTCATAAAAGGAGATTTTGTGGGTTCTATATGTATGCACAATAATTTATATGTATAGTAATAGTTATATTTTGATTCATACAGTCACTCGTATAAGTTGATATACATGGAAGCATATCTAAGTGCTACATGACCGTTCACATGGAAGATATAGAGAAGTTCATGCTTTAGTCATTATCTATATGCTTTATTTCTTAGGCAGTTGCATGTCTTCTTGGTTGATTTAGCTCAAGGCACGCAACAATTCCAAAATAGAGGGCAAAATGCTTTGCATTCCTCATTTGTCTTCAATTCTTGTAGTGTGAAGGCATACCTTTGAAAGCTGCAGATTAGAAGCAGACATGAGCCTGTGAACCAAAACTGGCACCATTACAACTTGCTTCATTTCTTTTTTAGCTGCAGAACGAGGGGCATGAAAATATAATTAATTAATATATTTGTATGTGCATAACGCAATTATTTAAAACTATATATAATTAATTGATCACTACTACAAAATATAGATTTAACGTCACTAATTGACGTCCGTTTTAAAAAATAAAGATTAAAAATATAGATGGTGACATTTTTTAAATTATATACCTTGCTTTTAACGTCCGTTTTTAAGTTTCAGATTTGGCCTTCTTCCTCACGTCAAATCCACTTGGCCTCCTCCTCAATCACGCTCGTCCACGAACTCCTCCTTCCCTCGCCATCGTGCTCTCACCTCCCACACTGGACGTTGTGCTCTTTTTTCCAACACCGTCGCTTTCTCCCCTCGGTCACCGTTACAGTCTTCCCTCCCCAACCGCCACTCTCTCTCTCCCCCGTTCTTAATTAGCTTATTGGATTTGTATGTTCTTTGTTCCATGTATGGTTTTGTTAAGTTCAATGTCAAATTCTTCATCTCTTTTAATTTTTCTATTCAAGGTTAAATGCAATCTCTAAATCCTCTCTTGATTTCAACTATCATCATTCGGAGGACCCTTCAACTCCAAGACTAAACCAGGATGTGTTGGAAGAGGTGGAGCAAATGGCGTTCTTCAAATATGGAGCTAAGCCACATTGGGCCAAGAATAGGAACATAGCTTTCTTAGGTGTCCAGAACAAGTATCCCTGGTTTAAGAAGTTCATGGCAGCCAAAGAACAAAGGGATCCTCAGGATATTTTCTCAAGTAAATGGTTAGATGATATAGTGAATGGCAAAGAAGGCGAAAAAGTTGATGGGTGAAGTTTTTATTTAGGTTTTGGATTGGAAGTGAACCATATTGAATGCATAAAATTGTTTAACATAAAAAAAAATTAAAAAAGAAGCGTCACTTACAAAGTCTATATTTCCAAAAATAGACGTTAATTCAAAACTTACAACATTACTTAATTACAAAGACGTTGATAAATCCTAAATTTTATATATTTTTCTCACCTTATTCATTTATGTTAGAGGTTATTTTGGATTAATTTGGACTTATTAGACATATTTAGATCATTAGCCAATTTTTGGACATAATATAAATCTGATTTAATTGTGATACTATTGGGCTTAAATTGTTAATATTTAATTTTTTATTTTGTGATTGAATAATATTTCCAAATAAAAAATGCTACTAATGGAAAATGTTGATTGAAACAATGTTACCAAGGAAGCCTTCTCATGTTGGGGTTCCAGATTCAGGTAAATAGTCTACTAACGGCAAAACATATGATCGAGTCCGTCGAAATAAACGGCTTTGAAAACTATATATGAAAATGTGACATCGGTGGCTGTACCTTTTGTCACAATAAGTTTCATTCTTAGTCTCTTGCACTTATTTTATCGTTTGCAGGTCAAGGAGGTATGGAAGAATGCTGCAATTGCATCGGTCATGGATATTAATTGGTGGCAGATGAAGAGAGGTGGATAGAATTTCCATTTGTGGTGAAAAAATTTAAAATTTAAGAATGCTTCGTTAACATCGCCTAATCATCCCCTTAAATTTGCTTAATTAGCTTCCCACCCCCCTTTTTTGGTTAGTAACATTCACGATATTAATTTTAAGGATAAAAAGTGCACTTTGTCATTTTAAGGGATTAGGAAAAACCTCATATGAATTTAAAGGGCAAAAATATAGTTTATCCCTTTCTTTATCTTGTAGTTGTGTCAGATACAACTGTTGTCCTTTTGAAATATTGTCAGATTTCGGGCGTATCTAAAGTGTTGTTTCAAACTCTTACGGTACCCATGCGAACCAGATCACCAGGATCCTGGCTATCTTACACAGCAAATACACAGGAAGGGAAGAGAGGAGAAGAGGTTCTGTAGAGAAATCTTTCTCTATCTCTTTGTTTCATGTGCGGTTCTATTATTTACACACATATGCAGCCAGACAACCGTTCCCTCTAAAACTTGCGGGGAAATTGTTCCCTCCAGGTTTCAATTTTAAACCCTTGGGGAAAATTACCAATAAATACCCCACATTCATTTGGGTATTTTATTTGGTCCAAAAACTTAAAGCTTAATGGGTTTGAGCCTAATTCACTAAGGGTGGACTAAGCCCAATTCCCAACATCTCCCACTCACACTTGGTGGATTGGATGCCATAAGGATTGTCTCTCTCTTTCTTCTTTCATACTAGGTGCTTTGCCGTGACCGCATGGGCATGACGTCTCTCAGGTGCTTGTACTAGCAATCCCTTTCACAGGACTAGCACAAAACAACCTTTCTTTGTGTAGTTTGAATTTAATATAATGCCTCATATGTCCTAGATATACCAATATACACTTTCACATGGCATATCTAATCCCTCTTAAGTCAAGATAAAGCTTAAATTGCCTTTTCATATGCTTAGTGCCCATACTTATGAAATTACCAATATTAATATCATAAGGGACATGTCTCAGATACTAGTATAGGTGTGTATATTTCAAGTAATCTTCCTTTCGCTTATATATCATTTTGATGTGCGTTAACAGCTTTCGTAACATAAAACGTTGGATCGTATTAGTCGTGATCATAGGATGAATGTTAATGTAGCAGATGTTGAAGTATACCTCCACGATAATGTCAAAGTCGAAGGACATCACAGAAGTGTTTAATCTTCTTGGGACTCACACAGTAATGAAGTAGGGATCTATTCACTTGCTTCCTATTTGTAGTTCTTTCACACATGTGGTATGAATCACATGCTACGGTGTTACTCTTGCACAATAAGAGCATACGTTGTTTTGAATCTTATTATTAACACCATACAGATATGAATTTAGATGCTCCCAGTATCTAAACCCAAATTCTTCTACTCCATTTATCTATCATGATGTCAATGCTGAAGAATTTGTTATCTGGCAACAGGCATCATGGAATCGGGCATCCATGATTCGATCCATATTTATATTATGTCTTATTGGATGTCATCTCGACATACTCACTCTTATCGAGGTGACGTAATTTGTGTTTCTTCTCTACCATATCAGCATTCCTGTTGCTTTACTGGTGAACACAACTGTCTCATCTTTGTATACTTCTCCTCAGTATCAGAGGCGGTTGCTTGGGTGAGAGAGCCAACCTTACCTGCCTGTACGACATACTAGACATTGTATACCTTCTTATAGACACATAAAATTTTATGAAGAAATATTTTCATTAATTATAAACATATTACATAGTGTCTGCAATTTTACATTTTGTGCATCGCAATAGCCTTTACATGTTTGTCATACATTTCCTTGGCTATGGGTTCGGTTAGGGGGTCTGCGACCATACTCTTGGTCAAAATATGTGGTACAGTAACAACTTTCTGTGCTACATAATTTCTCACAAAATTATACTTTATATCTATGTGTTTGATCTTACTATGATATTTGGGATCTTTGATATAGGCTATGGCTGCGGTATTGTCATAATACACTAACATCGGATTTGTGCTTTCATTTCCAAATCCAAGATGTTCAATATATCTCTTGAGCCATATAGCCTCTTGCACTGCTGAGGTGCACGCCACGAATTCAACTTCAATAGGATGTAGGGCAATGCACGTTTGCTTCTTGCTGCTGCAACATATGGCGCCATTGTTCAGTAAGAAGGTGTATCCTGAAGTTGATCTTCACTCAACTTCATCTCCACCCAAATCAGTGTCAGAATATCCAACCAAGCGCAGATCGCTTCTTTGATAGCATAGTGCATAATCTGACGTGCACTTCAAGTATCTCAATATCCTTTTGACTGCTTTCCAATGTTGCTCACTGGGATTTGACTGGAATATGCTAACCAGTCCAATTGTGTAATAAATATCTAGCCTTGTACACATCATTGCATACATCAAACTTCCAATGGCACTGGCATAGGGAACCCTTTCCATTTTTTTCTTTGCTGACTCAGTTTTGGGACACATATCAAGACTCAAGGTTACACCAGAAGCTATTGGGGTATCTAAGGGATTGCAGTCTCTCATATTGAATGGCTCAAGAATTTTCTTGATGTAATTCTCTTGTGAAAGAGAGAGAATTCTTTTAGAGCGATCCCTTTGGATTTTAACTCCAAGTATATATTTTGCTTCACCCATGTCTTTCATCTCAAAATTTGATGATATCCATTCTTTAATAGCTAAGACCGACTTTAGACTATTTCCAGCCAATAGTATGTCATCTACATATAAGGATAATATTACAAAATTATTCTTAAACTGCTTAATGTAGACGCAGTGGTCCTCTCTAATCATTTGTAAGTCATAAGAGGTTATTGCTTTGTGAAACCTCAAATGCCATTGTCTGGATGATTGTTTCAATCCATAAATGGACCTCTTGAGCTTACAAACTTTGCTCTCTATTCCTTTCTTAATGAAACCTAATAGTTGTTCCATATAGATTTCTTCATCTAGATCACCGTTTAGAAATGTGGTTTTTACATCCATCTGATGAAGTTCTAGATCTAAATTATTTACTATTGCTAGAATAAGTCTTATAGAATTGAAATTTACAACAGGTGAGAAGGTATCCTCGTAATCTATACCTTCCTGTTGTGTGTACCCCTTTGCAACCAATCGAGCCTTGTATTTGTCAATTGATCCATCAACTTTTCTTTTAATTTTGAGAACCCATTTGTTCCCAATGGCTTTTCGCCCTTTTGGTAGATCAACTAGTTCCCAAACTTGATTCTTCTTCATTGAATCAATTTCTTCCTCCATTGTATTCTTCCATCCATCCTTAGCAGGACCTGATAAGGCTTCTTACACAGAACGAGGTTCATCGTCTCCATCTGGCGTAACAATAAGTGATTCTCCTTCTATGGAGAAGCGTCTCCTAGGAACATTTCCCCTGTCACTTCTTCTTGTGGGAACTTCTTGTCTCTTTCGCTTCTCTTGTCTAGGCCTTTGTAAAGACCTTTCTAAGCTCCCACTCAAGTCAATGTATTAAGATGATTGAGGATCATTAGTTTGAGCTTGTTCTGTACTGCCTTGTTCTTGTGTCTTATAAAGAGATACTGTACGATCAATATCTCCCCTCTTAGGAAATTCATTTTCAAGAAATATGGTATCTCTTGATTGAATTTCAGTCACAGTTCCATCTTCGTGTTCACCTATGAAAACATATCCTTTTGATTGCTCAGAGTATCTTATAAATATACACTTTTTTCCTCTAGGACCCAATTTCCCATACCTATTAGAGCCGGGAATTCGGGCCGGCCCGTTTAGGCCCGAGCCCGTCAAGGGCCGAGCCTATGATTTAGAGGCTGAAAATGGAAGCGGGCCTAAAAGGGCCGGCCCTGTAGCCCTGTAGGGCCGGCCCTTTTAGGCCCGTTTAACCTTTTTTTTTTTAAAAAAAAAAATGGGCACAAGGCAATGGGCAACAAGCATTAGTCAGAGGGTAGAGTTAACCTAACCTAACCCTCATATTAGAAATACTCTCACACTAACTTAGACCTCATTTGAAGCTTCTCTTCTTTGATTTTCTTTTTTCTTTTTTTGCATGTATACGTCAAAATCCAAATTAGGTGTTATATTATTACTGACATTTGAAGCTTGTAGGCTTGTTTGATTGTGGCTGTGAACTTATTTAATTGGTTATGAATATTAATTATGGTTTGGACATAAGTTTTAGTGTTTATATTCTATTAAACTTGGATAATATTTATGTTTTAAATTAGTGTTGATGATATTTATGTTTTAAATTAGGTATTTTAATCTTTATGAGAATAAAAAATAAAAAAGGAATAGCAAAAAAAAAAAGAAGGAAAAAACATAAACGGGCCTAAAGCCCGTCGGGCCGGCCCGCGGGCTTACCTTAAACGGGCCGGGCCGCTTCAAACGTGTACGGATTTGAACTCGGGCCTAAACGGGCCGGCCCGTTTAGGCCCGAGCCCGTCACGGGCCGGCCCGTTTTCCCAGTACTAATACCTATGGGAATCATTATGAACATCATCGTCATGTATACATGAGTAGGGCCCAGCCCTACAATCTACACCGGTTGGTCATCCGCAAACTCCCAGTGTAAGTGCACACTGGCACTAACAGCCTCTCTCTAGGCAATTTATGTTAATTAATAAAGTGCATTGACAAACAATGGCATCCACACAATCATATAACTATGGCATAATGTATGAAGGATAATGTCTCTACTTCAAAGCTTTATAATCCTCTATTTAATGATGTCTCGTAAAGCGTGTCGTTCCGGCTCTCGTCTCGGTCCTAAAAAATTAAATGTATAACAAATAGGTCATAACCTATCCAAGTATCATTTTAGACTCTTCCATAGTGTTTCTTGTGGTTATATTAGTCTATGGTGAAAATTTATTAAAATGCCCCCGAGACCCCGGCTCGACCCTACTGTACCCAGCCTGATGGCACGCTTTTTCCAAAATTTTGACTAAGGCTATTCTAACTTATTTTTGCTCAAGGAATCCATTTTCAGGCTCGAAATCACCAAATTCACTATCAAATTATGAAAATACCCTTGACAGCCCCTATTTAGGGATTTCAGTGGCGTTTTTGTAATTATGCTTTTTGGCCTCTACTGAAAAAGTGCCCAACTATAACCCCACCTATTTTTGCCCACTGAATCCAATGGAACCATTTATTTCATGAAAATCCAACTCCTACCCCCTGAAATAGTGCTGGCCGAAATATTTCAAGAAAAATGGAAAAAAGTCAAGTTTTGTGTTTTAGCTTCCAAAACTTGTACTTTTACACTTCTAATCCTTGATTAACTCATTTCAACACTTCTTAATCATGATTTAAAGGATTTTGGGCTGCATAACCCCTTAGGGTTATAGCTTTTCAAATTTCATAACTCAACCAAGAAAGTTGAAAAGTTAAGAAATGTCACTCACAACAACACCACCACCACAAGAGAGCAAGTTTATGAAATTACCTTCTTGCTTCCAAGCTTAGCGCCTTAACTCCTTCTCTTCCTTGGAGCCTTATCTTGCTAAACACATGAATACATGAAGAAAAGAATCTTAGAGGAAGTGTTACACAAAAAAATGTAACCAAATCACTAAGTCAACACCTACTTACCTTAATCTTCTTCCTCTTTCTCTCTAAGTCTTCAAGAACTCTTCAAAACTCTCTCCCCCTCTTTTCTCTTGTTGTGAGTGACGAAAATGAAGGCAAGAGGAAGAGGATAAGGCTTCATAAATTTTCTCCATGCATTCTACTCCATTGATCTCATCAATGGTTGAGATCACAACACCTAACATGCACACCATTCCTCCTCCCATACCTCCAACCATACTCTCTACTTTATGCCATACTCTCATATCTTTATGCCATACCTTCTCATCACTTGTTTTCAATTGGGTTTGACTAAATTTTCCCTTAGTTAGCCTCAATAAAACGTTCTCCCCTTCTCATGATTCAACCAAATCGATTTCTCTCCCAACTAACCAAACTAGCACTCAATGTAGCATACCATTTCATCATTATTTGTCCATGTAGCATTATTTTAATTCAATTTGACATGTGCTCATACAAATCCATTATAATTTAATCCCCTCCTTATATGTTCATGACACTTGGCATTTTAATTACATTAATCAATTTCTAACACGTTTTATTTTCAATTTTCGGAATATTGCCAATTCTGGCATATTTTCTACCCTAACTTTGAAAAATCATAACTAATTTTTTAGACATCATTTTGGAGTGATTTCAAACGCTATAGAACCCTTATTGAGTCTAGTTTCAAGGAAAAATATGGAATTTTACTAGCTGGGATCATATTATTCCCAGATTTTAAATCTTTGACCGCTGCTCCAGAAACTTTCCAAATTTTCTGGTCTAACTTCAAAAATTCATTTCTTTTTGTACATAGCTTCAATTGATTCATATGACCTATCAAATTAAAGCTTAGGATGTCTACTTTCATCTTGTAAAATTCCAAAACCACATGACAAACTCACTGCCTCGTAGGTGATTCCGCTGAAAACACTATTCCGCTGAAAGCTTCAATTGATTCATATGACCTATCAAATTAAAGCTGAGGATGTCTACTTTCATCTTGTAAAATTCCAAAACCACATGACAAACTCACTGCCTCGTAGGCGATTCCGCTGAAAACACTATTCAACTTTTAATTTTCAATATTTAATTTCTTTGGCCTTAAATATTCACATTTTTATTGAATTACTCAAATAATTACAATATAGTTTTGGTGAATATAAAATTTGGGATGTTACATACCACAAGCGGATAGTTTTCAAATTTGAAGAACGATCAAATGTAGCTGTGCGACTCTAACGGACAAGTTGAAATTGTTCCAACGGTTATCACAACTCATCTATAAATATGGAAACATTCAACGTTGAACATACACAACTAAGAACATACGAACATACACTGATCAACATATTCTTAGAGCTCTATTTCTTATATTCACTCTTTATACTTCAGTGATTATATATTTGCTCTGTGAGAGAGATTTTCTTTACAAACTCTATCTGTTATTGAGACAACTTAAGATTGTGGAACCTTGAGTTGGGGATTTGATTATAACGAGTAACGGGGAGCGAATGTCCAGTGAAGGAACTTGGTTTGTACTGAGGTGCCAAGAATCCACTGAATCTTGGAAAATGATGAATCATTTTTAAGATAATGATCTTTCCAATTAAATAGTAAATATTCATACCAAATGTTATACATTGAATTCTAGCATTACTAGTCTTCTTGTTTTAAAAGTACTCCCTCCAACTCATAATATAAGTTACTTCGAACTAATTTGCTGACATTGGGAAATGAAAGCTAACTCTTTAAACATGGCTTCAATTAAATTTTTTCTTTCAACTTAACCCATATTAAATGAGGTTCTGGAGGACAGTGAAATGTACAAAATTGATAAATAAGTATCGATTATTTTGCAAGTGATTTATATTCTGAACCAAAATACCTTCTTGAAGAAATTATTATTGTGGATAAAAAGGAGTATGTATTTTATTTAAAACCAAAACCTACAAACCATTACAAACAGCCAAGTTATCCAATATAATCCAAATTAAAGTGCAACTATCCAAACTAGCAGAGTTGGTGGCAGTGCTTTCATTGATGAAGGAGCTAGAACTAATCAAATGTAGGTAGTAACTTGTTATAAATTATTACCTCCGTAACAAATGTATGTTAGCAAATAAAATAAAGGTAGAAATAGGATTGATTGCACCATATTTTGACAAGCTATTTCATTGTATATTTGGGGATTTTATCACTATTTTGGACTTACATTGCATTAATTATTATTAATTGTGATTAAAGCTGTTTGCATGAAATTAAGGTTAAAAAGGGTAAAAATGCTATATATTTCATGATTTACTTTAATTGATTGATTTTTGAAATATAATGTATTACATTTTGGATTTATTTCCTATGCAGATCAGTTTAGGAAAAATTACAGAAAAGTTCCCAAATGTTTTGAAAATTACAGTTCAACTTGATAAACATTTTAAACTTGCAGTTTAGTTCCTCTGCAAACTTTTGAATTTTTTTCAGTTTAGTTCAGGAACTAGGTCATATTCAGAGCTTCTTCTTTGACAGATGATAGCTTCAAAACTGCTCGACACTAACAAAGACTAGAAGCAGAGTGAGGCCGCGGAGGAAGAGCTTCACACCAGAGAGCATGAGAGAAGAGGGAAAGAGACGGAGAACCACCACCATCATCGAGGACTTCCTTCCTTACTACCACCGGAGTCTTCTCCACCAGTGGAAGCCGCTATTTGGGTCTGAACCAGAGGGGAGAAAGATTGATCGAAGGAGGAAAGAGAGACCGCATTCTGCCACCAAGTTCGTCGAAGACAAGACCACCGTCTCTCTAACTTCACCACCACAGTGTCATGACTTGGAGCTTGTCCAAAGAAAGTGATTTTGAACAAAGAAGGCAAAGGGGATCGAAAAATCATCTCACCATCAAGACCACTGTCTTTTCCGTCCAACCACCATCATCGTCAACTTGCCTTCACTGCCTTCAACCTTTTTCTTTCTCCTTCCACCATCTAAGTTCAGCTCCATCAAGATTCCTTCTCATTTCCTTACTAAACTTATAGACTTGACCCAATCACCATCAATGAGAGATTTTTTTTATTTTTTATTTATTTTATATTAATAAAACTTCCTAACTTGACCTAATCATCATCAATGAGAGATTTTTTTTTTAATTTTTTAAATATTTTTCCTACAAGCAATTTCCTATTTTAAATCTATAAATGAGAGATACTACATATTTCTTGTATTTTTTTAAATTTCTATTTTTTTCCTCTATAATGACTTCACACTAAATTTCTTAATCCAAATATCAAATAACATCAATGAGATGAATTATTTTGAAATTTGTTTCCATTTACTACAAAACCCTAAATTCAATACAATCACCATTAATGATGATCATTTTTCAAATTTCAATTACAATCCAATCACCATCAATGTCATTTGCTTATTAATTTAGATGTGTCAAAATTAAGGAAGATTTTTTCTTTTTTCTTTTTTTTAGGGGAAAGGAGAAAAAATGCCCATGATCTTTTCCCACAAGAACACCTAGCACCATGTAAAAATTGTAGGTTCATAAATGCCTATGGTCATTGAAAAATGTAGCAAAAATGGTACATGCATTTAATATATGAACGTTGACCGTGTTATTAAAAAATTTGACCAAATACACTAACGTGGGTGGTGTGCTGGCGGAGTGTGTGTGTGTGTAAGTAAGGCGCTGAGGTAGAAGCATACAATGTATGAAAAGAAAAAAAGAGCCTGAAACAAATTTTAAGGCTAAAGCGAGTGAACAAAATCGTGAGGAGTTGAGGAAGGGCAGATCACGAGAAGGAGGAAGGAAAAATCGAGCAAGTGCTGAATTGAGGGAATCTAGGGTGACAGAGTGGAGGTCGGCGCCTCCAAGCAAGAAACGATAGTGAATGATTTATTGAAGTATGATTCTAAAGATGTGAATAAATCTCACGGCGATGGCAAGTTCTGGGTATCTTCACTGATCCCAAAATTACAATCCACACCATCTATATTGTCATCGGTTCCTCCCCAAAATTCTCGCACTTCTATCACTATCTTATCCACTGTTGGTGGGTATTCTGATCTTTAGACGCTCAAATGGTCTCTAGTATTCTTCTACATTCTGTGCTTTCATTTGGTTAGCAAGAAACTTGGGGGAAGGAAGAAAATCCGTTATACTTCTTGTTTTTTCTTTCCTAATGAAACTCATGCACTTTTGGATTGTCCTTTGTAGTAACACCAAAGAGGAAAAGAACGCGTCATTTCAACTATGAGGATGAGAATCCGACGAATTTTACCGAGCCCCATGCCATTATCTCCTTCCTCTCCTTAAGTCTCGACTCTCTCCTCTACTTCTTCTATGCCTTTGATTCTTCTAGCCGAACCTGGTTATGACCTTTAATGGAGGTCGCAATAGAGAGGTAGGCGATGGCTTTAAGTCTCATCACCCACACCATTAATCATTCTCACCTGCCACGTCAAACTCTCACTTAGCAATTGCAGATAGGTTTGTTAACAATTAAACGGACGTTTACTCCATCAAAAAGTGGTAGCATTTTTGCTACATTTTTCAATGATCATGGGCATTTTTGAACCTGAAATTTTTATATGGTGCTAGGTGCTCTTGGGGGAAAAGATCATGGGCATTTTTTCTCCTTTGCCCTTTTTTTAATTATTTTTGAGTTGGGCCCGGATAAAATAGGGTGTTTACAATTAGTCTCAGGTTTGAAGTCAATATACATTCAAACTCATCTAAAGGCTTTGGAAATTATGGTGTTACAATATTCAAAGGAACTGTTATATATTGAATTCTAACATTAGTAGTCTTCTTGTTTTAAAAGTACTCCTCCAATTCATAATATAAGTCACTTCCAGCTAATTTGTTAAAACTAGGACATCAAAGCTAACTCTTTAAACATGTCTTCAAATTGAATTTTTTTTGTCAACTTAACTGTCAAATCCCTATTTTATTATATATTTTTATATATTTATTTGGGGAATTTGTCATGATAATTGAGCTTAAAATGCAGTGTATTAAAACTTAGACCGGACAGGCCGGTTCAGACCGGAACCCAGCGACCCGTCCACCTTGCCGTCTGGTTGACCCCCCAAACCCAAAAAAAAATTGACTCAGGGTAACTCGGAGGAACTCGGCGTGAACCAGGAATAACCCGACTAACCCGCCGAGTTGGTGGGTTGCCCGGCATCTTTAAAAAAATAAAAAAAAACAAGAAGAAAAGAAAGGAAGAAAACAAGACATCCATGGCGGCAATTGAAAACCCATCCGCATTCGTCACGATCGAACTTTGCCGGTGCTTGTGCTCGAGAAGCCGGCATCGGTGTTCTCTTCCCTTCTAGCTCCGTCATTGTTGTTGGCACTCTGTGGCAGCTGATGCTATCTTCACCGATGCTTGTGCTTGTGGAAGATGAGAGGAGGAATAGAGGAAAGAAAGGAGAGAGGAGAAAAAAGAAGACCCCATGCGTGCTCCAGTGTTGCTTTTCAGTCTTATCATCTGACAATTATTTTGTGTGTTCTAAGAGGGAAGTCAAATAATTCACGTGATTGCATAGAGATTAGAAAGGAAAGGAGAGAAAAAAAAGAATTAGAAACAAATACGATGAATTTATTGCGTCATTATATTTGTGATTTTTTAAGTTTAGGAATTCATTTATATAATGAGACTATGATTTTAGTTATGATTTATGTGGATTGAGTTGTTGTGATTTGGAATTTATAATAAGGATTTGTAATCATCAATATATATGGTTATATATATGTTCATCTATGATTCTATTGTTTCTCTCTATTTAATATAGTATTGTTAGATAGTTTGATTGAATTGAAATTATAGTTGAACCTAAATGCATTACTTATTCCATAGTCACTGTCTAAGGGGTTTTAATAATATTTAAATGAATGGGTTCATGAGTTTAAACATTAGACTCAATGGTAATTGAGGTTTGTTATTTTAGCAAACTTAGAGAAATTCATTACACTAAGAGGGCTTAATAGCATTTCAAGGGTAGGGGTTCCTCTCTTATGATGCTAGACTTATTGGTTAATGAGATTTGGAATATTAGAAGCTTAGTATATTAACTCTCCAAATATCTTATTTGAGCAAGGACAGCCATTGAAAACCATTTCCAAGAGCATCTTCATCATTTGCATTCTTAATCCATTTCCATTCCTCCTTATTAGAAAATCCAAAAAATATTTATTTTAATTGCATTCAATTCATAATTTTTAAAATCAATCAATCATGTTTTACCCTTTTTAAATTTGCATTGTAATTATTTAGTTTATTAGGAATTAGTTTCATAATCGGTTCCTCAAAGTGAAACGACCCGAGTTGTGCATTATATTGCATTAATTCAGTTTTATTATTGATAACCCCGAGGTGACTGAAAGGAGTTATTTCATTAACCCATATTAAATGAAGTTTTGAAGGACAGTGAAAAATACAATGAGTTAAATTTAAGCACTAATTACATGAGGAAAAATTGATAAATAAGTATTAATTATTCCACAAGCAATTTATATTGTGAACCAAATACCTTTCAGAAGAAATTATTATTGTGGATAGGAGGGAGTATGTATTTTATTTGAAACCAAAACCCACAAAACATTACAAATTGCCAAGTTGTCCAATACAATCGAAATTAAAGTGCAACTATCCAAACTAGCAGAGCCCGTGGCAGCGCTTTCATAGATGGAGGAGCTATAACCAATCAAATGTATGCAGTAACTTGTTATAAATTCTTACCTCCCTATGAAATGTTTGTTAGCAAATAAAATAAAGGTAGAAATAGGACTTTGCATGAAAAAATTTAATTTAAGTTGTATTGCTTACATGATTAATCCATTTGGATAGGGATGAAAGTTGGGATGAAAGAAAATGAGAGGAGATGAAATAGAGAAGAGAAAACTAGAGATGAAAGTCTTGTTTGATTCTTTATTCCCACAATTATATTTGTTTTGCAAACAAAAAATAAATAAAAAAACGGGTTTGGTAATTAGTTTTTTGTATGCATTATGCAAAACGAAAAAATATATAGAATTTGTTCTAAAAATATTTTTTTGAAAAAAAAATCAGAACAGCTTTTTACCTCTTTTATTTATTTATTTATTTTGGTCATGTGGAAATGGACAAAAAGTGGAGAACATGTGTTTTCATTAATGACAATTTGATAAATAATTCAAATAAAAAATAGCTCTATCTCTATAACTCTTTTCAATTCATTCTTCTTTGTTTAGCCACTTAATAAATCAATCATGATTCACGATATATGAAGTAAGTATGTTAAAAAAATTTTACCTCATGTCAATAAATACTTTTAAAGATCCTAAAAATAATTCAAAACAAGCACGATCATCTGCCCGACTTGTTGAGTTGAACCTAGGTAGCTTTCTCTGTTTTGACTCTATTCTCTCTCTTTATCAAATCAATCACTGTCCATCTTTTAGAAACTTCAGGAAGCTTATAAATCCTTCTAGGCTTTTATAGATGATCAATAATTATTTAGATATATTGTTAGATGCACCAGTCAGTTTGCCAAGTTGAACCCGCTTAATGATTTTGTGTGGGTGGTCCATTTAGTTATATATAAATACTTTTATTATTTTTTTAAATAATAATCCAAACATACTGTTTTTTTCCTCAAAACTTGTTCTAAACAATAACTTCATATAACTACTTTAAGAACATAAAAACTAAAAATAGAATCAAATGAAGCCAATGCTATCACCCCTCCTGTTTAGATGAAGGACAGAAAAAATGGAGAAAAGAAATGGACACGTCACAATGACAATAATATTATTATATCCTGATTTAGTATATTTTATGTCTTCATTTAAAAAAATATATAAAAACCAATGTTATCAAAATATTTTCAATTAAAAATATATGAAAAATAAATTTTCACATTTGTATTTTTTAAAATCAGATTTTTTATGTGTAAAAATGTATTTAAATAATAATACTACATTGAATAAAGAAAAAAAAGGAAGATGTATGTTTAAAATTATATTTTTCATATCTGAAATGAGGAAGAGAAGAAGGATTTTCCAAGGCAGACACTAGCATATGATTTATGACAGTCCGTAAGAATTTTTAAAGTCAGTACAAATTTCATAACATCAACAAAATCAATTTCAAGTTGCAGAAATTTTCAAGAATTTAAAAAAAAAAAAAAGAACACGTTGGAGAAGATGAGAAACCTGTGTTGGGAGAAGAAGCCACAAACCCAAAACTAAAATAGTTGGTTGTTTAGATACCTGATAATAGGATCCGAAAAAGCGTCGGACACTGATTATTGATAGCATATGAAAAAAAGCATTCTCTAACTATTAGCAAATATTGCAATAGCAAGCATTTGATAAACCAACTGAAATTTTAAAATGTTACCGCTCTTTTTTTTTTTAGTAATTTCGGCTTCAGTTTGTGATTCTTTATTCTTCTAAAATATTGAATTCTAAGTTTAGTAGTCTTATAATTTTAAAAGTAATCCAATCAACTAACAATATGAGTCACTTCTAACTAATTCACCAGAACTAATAAATAATAGTACAGTTAGCACTTTAAAAATGTCTTAAATTAATTTCTTTCCTAACCTCAGCCTTATTAAATAAGATTCTCAATTAGAGAGAAAAATACAATTAGTCACATTTGATCATTAATTTTAATTCAAAAGGAAAACCCACGAACCAATATAGATAACCAAGTTGTCCAAACTAGGTGAAATTAAGTGTTTAATCTACTACTAACATCCAATCTCCTTCTTGCTACATCTAGTGACTTAATATAAGATATAGTTTATAGTGCATAGATCTTATATCAAGGACTAGAGTTAGTATATGTTAATTATCTTGACCACGACAAATAAAGGGTAAATAGATTTTAGGTTGATTGGCCTATCCACATATACTGTATGCACACCATTGAATAGGGGACAACTATTGCTTAGCAAAATACTATAAAATACACTCTCTCTCTCCATCTCTATTTATAAGAGAATTTTGGGACTCTTATTTTGTCCCAGAATAGTGTAAAAGCATTGGAGGAAGTTTGTTGTATAATTATTGTACTTTTCCATTCTACCCTTCAATTATATTTGTTGGTATTACTGTACCTTTTCCCCTTGACGACTTTTTATTTGGGTATTTTTCAAAAGAAAAGGTAAAATGGGGCATGTTTAAAGTATTTAATCAAGAAAACCAAAATTTTCTTGGTACTAAGAAAGTAGTTGTTTCTTTCTTTTATTTGGGGACGGATAAAATACAAATAATCATAAATGAATTTTAGGAATTGAAAAACCTTAACTAATTTTAAGTGACTTTGTCTCCGGGAGTAAATCTGTTGTTGAAGGATATATTTTCTGAAGTTCTGGACTAAAATGAATTCATTAAATCCCAACTAAGAAAAAATTTCTCGGATGTAGCTTAGAAACCAAAGATAGTAGCTTTGGCGTCAGTAAGATCACTGAAGACAGACAGTCAGACACACAAGTTTCCTTAGTGACTATCCCTGCGTGCATTTATATGATATGAATCCTCTGAGGCACCCGATAAAATTTAATTGATGTTAATTAAGTGGTCATGATATCAACTAACAAAAAAGAAAATAAATTTTCCCTTAAATTTTATGGCTCGATTAACTTTAATTAATCATGGATATATTTATAGCTGTACAATTCAAGAAAATGTACTTTAAAAACTCATTCTTGGTTCTACAACTTCTTTAATATGTTTATAGCATAGTCCATAACCCATTGTTGGGGTTCGATATATATATATATATATATATATATAGCAAGTTGCTTTTAAGTGATTAAATGATATACTCCATCATTGTGCCTCCTCATGAACATTTATTTACGTTAGAGCAGTTGATTTGTGATATTTATGTTAAACAGGCTGTTGTCATGCCCTTTTGGCTCTTTCACTGTACTCTTCCATCGCCATACCAACACTTCATTGTCCTTATTTTGGAAATAGATTTGAAACTTTTGTTCAAATTTGATTTGGATTTGATCCAAATTTTTTTTTTATCAAATCTTATCTGATCCGATTTGATTAAGACATATCTTGTCATCACTTTGTAAAGGGTCTTATTATTATAGACATGCCAGTTTCAAAATAAAACATAAATATGAGGTAAAAGAATTAATTATGTTCATGATTAATAAAATAATTTAAGATCATATCAGAAAATTTACATTTTTTGTACCAAGAGAATTTACATATTTATTACTCCTAGATTTATTTATAAGAAACAACTGGGAGAAAATCTTGGGATGTCTAGATTTATTTATAAGAAACAATTGGGAGAAAGTCTTGGGATGTCTGTCTTTTATGGAGAAACTACCGATTTTTTTTTAAAAAAAATGAGTAAATAAGAAAATAAATACCTATTATAAAAATAAATAAATAAATAAATAAATACCTTTTTTAAACTCACTAGTTGTAGTTTGAATTGCAAGGGGGCGGTCATAAGAAAATAAATGTTATTTTCTTAAAAATGATAACATTCTTTTTTCGATAGGAATTAGGAAAAAATGATAGCATTCTATGTTGGTTATAGTTAAAACCGGCATTGATATCACTTTCTACGTTGGTCACTTAGTTGTAACTAACATGACAAGTGATATATATGTTACCGTCTTCCTTCTTAAATATAACACTCAGTTAATTTTTTTAGAGGGATTAAATAAATTAATTAAATTACTTTTAAGTTTGTTATTTTTTTCAAAACTAATTTGTCTGACTTATAAACTCATATATAATTTGATCATATACAATATATGATATGATTAAATAAATTATTTAGCTTCTTTAATCTCTAAAAAAAAAAGTTAACGAAGTCTTATATTTAGGACAGGGGTAGTATTTGTTTTAACCAACATAAATTTATGACATATTACTATATTTTTAAATATTCCCCTGTACAAATCGATGTGAAAATTTAAACTCTCCTTAGCCTATGTATAATGTCTTATCTGCAATAATGCAAAACATGTCAAAGGAAGGATATTGACAATTAATACAAGGTGGAATTGGTAATGAAGGGGCCACACAATCTAGGACAAAAATATAATTAACTACTCCTTTAGGCATGTTTAAGTTATCGGAAGGAGAGATTTTAATCATTTTTACAAGCCATCATATAAGATATTCGTTACCTTTTTTCATATTGTATTTTTTTTTTCAATATTAGTGATGTATTCTAAATATTGATCTTTAACTTTACGAAGATGAGTTTGATAAGAACAAAGTTAAAAGCTTTGTTAATTTTCAAATAGTGTTAAACGAGTGTTAAATCCTCCTCCTTTTTTCTTATCTTTTTTTCTCCTTTATGAAACATAATAATCTATAAAATACTACTGAAAAGAGGGACATGTGTTCCATATTTCAAATTTTAAAAACCTTAACTTGTCCATGAGTACTCAAATTTTTTTTATGTTACAACTTGCTACCCCAAATAATTAGAGTGCATTCCTCTAAGAAGCATACAAACAAAAAACCCAAAAAACAAACGACCGGCCTATCTTTCAATGGAAGCAGATCCTCTCATCGTCTCATTTTCTCATCATCCCTCATGAGCCTATCTGAACCGTTGATTGGGAAGATGAGTCCATCTGAGCTGTTGATTGGAAAGATGAGAGAAAAGTGGAAGGAGTGATAACTTGATGACATGCCTCATTTTTGACCTTTCAGATTGATTGGACGAACATGATTTAAAGATTATGAGAGATGATGAGAAAAGGGACAATGAGAGAAACCGGACCAATGACCCTACATATATTATTTTATTTTATTTTATAATTTTACGTATTTTTCAATCTCTTTCCATATTTATGACAGGATTCTATAAATAGTGGTTGAGAAATGCATAATCTTCATCCTTCTCTTGTTTCACAAATCAACTTAGTCCTAAATCTTTGAAGCAAAAAATGAATATGAAGCCTTTTATGCTAAGCCTCTTCCTCACCATGCTTTTCATGTCTGCTACTGCAAGGCTCGTAACTGATCATCAGCCTTTCAATAAGGACGCCAAGGGTAATATATACTCCTCTTGTTCTATTTAAATTATGAGAAGATAACATGTTTTCTGGGCTCTATTATAAATCATATCATTAATTATTTTTTATACAGTAGTGGAAAAATAACTTTTAAGACCGGTTAAAAATGACATTTTAGACAAGTTTTGGATCTGGTCTTGATACAGCCGGTTTTAAAAGTCTGCTATTTTTTAGACCGGTTAACGAAACCGATCTTAAAAATAACTTTTTTAGACCAGTTGCTCGAAGACCAGGTCTAAAAAGTCCAGACTTGTTAGACTAGTTGTTTAAAAACCAGTCTAAAAACTTTTTTTTTTTCAAGATTTTTAAGGCCGGTTGTTAAAATAACCGGTCTTAAATTTAAGACCAGTTATTTTAACAACCGGTCTTAATAGTGATATTTTTTTAAAAAATAAATAAATAGGGCTTTTTTTTTGTAGTCAAACATACAGATGAGTAGAAGGGATTACAGTGAAAAATCAATTGCAGATATTTCCAAACAAATTACCACCATCAGATTTCACAAAAACACCTTCCCTGTGAATCCCGCTGCTAAAATTTCTGAAAACCTGAATTCTTGTATCGTTCACTAAGAACATCAAACAACATAGAAAGATAATGAATGCTCTTATAACAAAATTCAGGCACACCCATAAGGATCTCTCTTCTCTTCGTGACCCCTGTTCCTCTGGTAAAGAAAGCAGACAAGGAATTATTTTAAGCGAGGCGCTTCGCTCTGCATCTTCTTCTTCCTCTTTCATCTATCGTCACCTTGTAGTAGATACTCAAAAATTAGTTTACATATTAATTAAGCATTTAAAAGAAAAGTTTATTCAAACCTCATAACATCAGTTGCATCTTCTTCAAGCATCTCTGGGTCAAAGCAAAGGAGCAAGCAGCTTATGGTAGCAAAGAAGTGAGGCTGCCAAGGTAGGTTGAGATGAAGGATGGATGTCACAGGGAAAGATAAAAGTCACGACAAAGGAGATCAGAGCAAGCGAGGTTGTGGCGGCGACAAACTCATTCAGCGCAAGGGTGAGAGCACCGCAGCAACAAACATGAGAATGAGATCGAGCGAAGATGACCGAGCTCACAGAGTAATCGCACCAAGAAGAGAGGTTTCAGATTTAAAGAGCGAAATTTAGGTGTGATAAAGAGGAGATTCAAAAATTTAGGGTCAATTTTTTAGACCGGGTATATATAAAACCGGTCTTAAAAGGGTGAAAAAAAATAATTTTTAAATTTTTCATATTTAAGACTGGTTTTTATTAAAACGGGTCTTAAATGTTTGATATTTAAGACCGGTTATTATTAATAACCGGTCTTAAAAGTTTAAAATTTTTAATTTTTTAAATATTTTGATATTTTTAGACTGGTTTTATTTATAACTGGTCTAAATAATTTTTTTAAGACCAGTTTTTTTGAGAACCGGTCTTAGAAGTTTTATATAATTACAAAACTGCCACCGGTCAAATTTTTTAGACCATATCCGCTATAACCGGTCTAAATATGGCGGTCTAAAAAGGAAATTTTGTACCAGTGATATAAACCTATAAATTTACTCTTCATTTATTTTTGCATAGATGATCTACTTTTAGGGTTGAGTTTATATTAAATAGAGGCAACATTGAGAAGTTATTATATTTTAAAACAAAGTTAATAAAATTTAAGACTTTCTTTGGTTTCAATCAAGCATGTTGAAAGTGACTTATAAATAAGATCAGTGGAGTATATATATCTCACACACACTCACGATATTAGTAATCCTATTACTAATACTCCCTCTGATCCTATTATAAGGCATTTTCACATAAACATATAATTTACCCTTCATTTATTCTTGCGTAGATTTTTGCGCTCTTGGGGTAGAATGTATACTTAATAGGAATGAAGTTAGAAAGTTAATAAATTTTAAAACAAAGTCAATGAGGTTTAAGACTTAGTTTTAATAAAACATGTTGAAAGTGATTAATAAATAAGAGCATAGGAGTATGTATGTACTCTGTGTGTTAATAAATTTTAAAACAAAGTCAATGAGGTTTAAGACTTAGTTTTAATAAAACATGCTGAAAGTGATTAATAAATAAGAGCATAGGAGTATGTATGTACTCTGTGTGTGTGTGTGTGAAATGATAGTTAACCCATTTAATATGTTTTAAATCAATACAAGTTTTCAACTCTACCCCTTATTAATAAAGCTATAAAGAAGAGTGAAAAACACAGAACCACATTTAAGTATCATCATGTGAGCAAAATTGACAAATAAGAATTAATGACTCTACAAGTGAAGAATAAATAAATTCTTCTAGAAGGTGCCCTAGCTACAATAAAGACATGAAGGAGTGTACTTGCATCATCAATTAATTACTCTCTAGTCCTTTTTATAAGGAGCATTCTTCCTTATAGAGTTTATCTTTAATATAAGGAATAAATCATTTTTGTTTAAATGTTTAAACTAGTCTTTCAGTTTTTACCCTCATTAAATATATATTACTCATTATCTCTGCAACAAATTTCCTCTCATTATCTCTTATGTACTTTATTTATAAATAATGGTGTAAATGGAAAGGAAAATGTATATATTACATATTTATTGCTTTTATCCAACATTTTGAACCACATAATTTGATAGTTGTTCTTTATAAAAACATCTGGAGGGAGTAAAATTTTTTAAATAATTGCGTGACACACACGCACAAAGATATTAGTTAGTTAGTTAGTTATTTATAAATAATGAAGAAGTGAAGCAAGTTGTGATGGTGCTTGTTTTTGTTCCCACACTCATGCACTACAAAAAAAAAGACTTTCAGCGGCGACAAAAAGTCACCGCCTATGCGATTGTCGCTGAAAGTTAAATTGTCGCCGCTCAAAGGTGACTTTCAGCGGCGACATTTGTGTCGCCGCTGAAGGTATAGTTTCAGCGGCGACAAAAAGTCGCCGCTGAAGGTGACCGCTGAAAGTGTTAACTTTTTTTTAAAAAAAAATTCAAAAAATTAAATTTTTTATTAAAAAAATTCAAATTTTTTTTAAAAAAATTAATTTACAATTGCCACGTGTCTCCTCCCCGTGCTATCACGTGTCGCTTCCCCGTGCTGCCACGTGTCGCCTCCTCGTACTGCCACGTGTCGCCTCCTCATAATTCCTCCATGTGACTCTCCTCCAGTTCGAACCTGCGACCTCAGAGAGCCGATGCCTTAACGCGCGAGTCTCTACCAGTTGTGCCAAAATGAACCTATGTCATATTATTACATATTATTATATATATATATAATATTATCACATATATAAACATACATACATATAATTAATTAATTATATACATATAATTAATTATTAATTAAATATAATATTATTAAAAGTAATGAAAAATTAAATAAAAATGAAAAAAATATTGATATATTTAAATTTAAAATTTTTTTAATTAAAATTACTTAATAAATAATAATTTAATATCATAAATATTATTTTTAATAAAAATTATAAATCTAATATTAATAAATAATAATATAATTTTAATAATTAAGGTTAAATAGAATTATTTAATAATTAATAGTTAAATTTTATAAATATTATTTTTAAAATTTTTTTTTTTTAAATTTTTGAAAAAGACTTTCAGCGGTGACTATTAAGAGTTGCCGCTGAAACTCACTTTCAGCGGCGACTCTTAATAGTCGCCGCTGAAAGTGTTTTAAATTTTTTTTTTTTTAAATTTTGGAAAAAGATTTTCAGCCGCGACATTAAAGTCGCCGCTGAAAGTATTTTAAAATTTTTTTTTTAAATTTTGGAAAAAGATTTTCTGCAGCGACACTAAAGTTGCCGCTGAAAGTGTTTTAAAATTTTTTTTTTTAAATTTTTGAAACTCACATTCAGCGGCGACTTTTAATAGTCGCCACTGAAAGTGTTTTAAAATTTTTTTTTATTTTCAAAAAACACTTTCAGCAGTGACACTAAAATTGTCGCTGAAACATACTTTCAGCGGCGACAAAACAATGTTGCCGCTGAAAGTGACACCTTCAGTGGCGACATTAAAAGTTGCCACCAAATGTCGCCGCTGAAAGTGATTTTTTTTGTAGTGATGTCTGCTGCTAATCTTCACCCTTTCAATGATGCATTCACTCTTGAAGAATTGAAGACAAATTTGGCATGCACAAAATGGTGCATTCTACCTCCAGCATTGCCCTATTGTCACGTGCCTTGAGCTGAATCAACCCAGAAGACATGCATGTGCCTAAGAAATGAAGCATATATATATATATATATATATAATGAATAAAGCATGGACTACTCTATACCTTCCATGTGAACTAACATTCATGTAGCTCTTAGATATGCTTCCATGAATCAACTGATTCGAGTTGCATGAATCAAAATATATCTATTAATTACTATATATCTAAGTTATTGCGCGCGCGCGCGCGTGTATCTGTGCCCGCACGCGAATAGGAGTCATTATTGGATAGACACTCATAGTTCTTCAAAAGTTAGAAATATTCACTTGTAAGATAGTTGAAGATAGGCATTGTCGGTTTTGTGCCTTGGTAACCTTTTCAAAATTAAACCAAGGATTGTAATAAAGGGTGTAATACCGGATTGTCTCTTAAGGAGTCTTTTATTAATTACCTAGGAACTAAGTGCAATGATTGACATGAAATGATAAGATGGGGAAGATTTGATCTTTTAAAACTACTTCTTGCAATTTAAAGAGTAATTGTTCTATGCTATTTCTTTTTGTGATTTTCTTCTTTAAAATAAGAAATGGAATGATGATGGAATCAATGAAACAAGAGAAACAAGAAGATCAACAATAGAATAAGCAATCTCTCATAGCAATGGCACAAGCAATCCTCGCTTAAAATGATCATGGGAGATTTAATCATACTAGTTCCAAAATAACTCTAAGGGTTACCCTTTAGATTAGGTCTAACTTAGATTGATTAACACCAAGCCACCTTACATATTAATCTCTCTAAATTAAGTTGATTAAACACTATACAATTAAATGTACTTAAAAATCATATTTAGCTTTTGATCTAATAATCGAGCCACCTCGCATTACTACTTGATTTTCTCATTAATCTTAATTTAACAATGGCCACCCATATGAAAAATCAAGATTAATGATGCTAAAACCCAATGCTAAATACAATTAATAAATTCACATTCGATTAACCGATACAAACACAATACACCATTGATCTACTAACCAAGCCACCTTGAAATTAGCACCAAGTGTTCACAAAATCATCAATTCAATGACTAACCAGCACAAAGAAATGATAATTAATTAGGCTTATTAAACACAATTTCAAATATCTAACAAAGGTTCAAACCAAGTCCAATTCTCCAAACACATCGAAATAAATCAATTCATCATTATAAAATTCATCTTAAGACCTAGGCATCACAATTACAATGTAGAATTAGAGAAATGGAAGAGCAAAAACTCCCCTATTAAAGCTCCAAGTTAATGACATTGCCTCTTAATTGCTACAATGGATTAAGAATTCATCCACTAATACCCATGGAACCAGCCTCAAGAAGCAACATAATCACCATTTGAATCAAGGACCCAGCCATGGAAAACCACCAATTAAATTTGATAGATTAACAGTGGATACAATTAAATCACTAATTGCTAACGGAACTAAAACTGAACAGGGGAGCCAAGGTGATTTGACACAACATTAGCCGCCTCGGGGTCAAATCACAAATTACCACGAATTAAATACAATATAGTGCAAACAACTCAAGATCGTTCTCTTATCAAGGAGCCGATTATGAAACTAATTCCTAGTAAACTAAATAATTACAATGCAAAATTGATAGGGGTAAAACATAATTAATTAATTCTCAAAACTACGAATTGAATGCAATTTAAAATATATATTTTTGGGATTTTCAAATAAGGAGGAATGAAAGTGGGTAAGAAATGCAAATGAAAAAGATGCTCTTGGAAATGATTTTCAATGGCTATCCTTGCTCAGTTAAGATATTTGGAGAGTTAATACACTAAGCTTCTAAAATAACAAACCTCATTAACCAATGAGTCTAGCATCACAAGAGAGGAACCCCTATCCTTGAAATGCTATTAAGCCCTCTTAGTGTAATGAGTTTCTCTAAGTTTCCTAAAATACCAAACCTTAATTACTATCGAGTCTAATGCTTAAACTCATGAACCTATTAATTTAAGCATTATTAAAACCCCTTAGAGAGTGACTATTGAATAAGTAATGCATTTAGGTTCAACTACAATTCTTTTGAATTACAATGACAAGAGAAACGTTCTCTTGAGAGTCACGACGTTCTCAAACAGAAATCAACCTAAAACAGTAAGAAGAGAAAAGCCAAACCTTACCTTACATCTGCTAACATTTGGATCAAACAAAAACCTGGAGGATAGTGAAGTAAGGATAGGTCATTGTTTGAATCTAGAGCCATTTTTGCCAAAAGATCTGCACATGCAATAACTTCTCTGTGCGAGTGATGAATCTCCAAATCCCAATTTCGGTAGATTAGGTCCCTAATTTCCTCTAATTCATTGTGTAGAGGATGATAGGCCCCACCTGCCTGAAAAAGTAAATGGAGTGCTTCGGTGGAGTCAGTGTACAGCCTCACCTTCGTGAAATTCATGGACTTGCAAACTTGTAAACCGATCAACATAGCCTGGAGTTCTGAAGCTGTTGATCTGAGGGAGAAACCCGAGTGCTTTTGAAAGCCACATATCCAGGCACCTGAGCTGTCGCGAACAACTCCTCCAATAGCAGAATGTCGATGTTCGTCAACAGCCGCATCAACGTAACCCATACATATCCATTTGGTGGTACGATCCACTTATCGGAGTCTCTATCTGGAACTCTTAGTATCTTGTGTCTGAAACGTCCTTCTTCAATGCCTTCGTGAAGGAAATGCAATCTTCTGTGTAGTAGTTGTTGTGGCTGATCGCAAGATCCTTCGAAAGCTCTTCTGCATCTATTCTTCCATATGAGCCAGCACAAAGAACCAAAGACCCTTAGCCAGGGCCATTGTGCTACTCTGCCGCGTCTAGGGGAGTGTTGCATGTTCCATTTAATCCAGACCTACAGATTACTAGAGAAAAAAATAGAGTGATATATTGGGTTAGTATAAGAAAGCCACACACTACTAGCAAGCTCACAATCTCTCAAAGAATGAATAGGTGATTCTTCGCAGTTGCACTCAAAAGGACACTCGGTGTTTATCCTCACATCTCTCTTAGCTCGAATCGAATTTGTCAGAATTCTCTCTTGGAATAATTGCCACATAAAATACTTGACTTTCTCAGGAATTGGCCATCTCCAGATACGTTGCCAGAAAGGATCTGGCGTCTCAGAACGCGATGAATAAATCATTGAATAAGCTGATCTTACGCTGAAGTTGCCATCAGATGATTTCCGCCACCAGAACAAATCATGTCCCATTAGGGAAGGAGGTGGGATGCACTTGATCTTATCAATCACCCACCACGGCAAGAACATGGCCCATTTGTGCAAGTCCCATCTTCCGTCTGAGCCGACAAATTTGTTGACTTCTTCATTCGGATTGATTAGGTTCTGATTCTTGTCAACGTAGTACATGAGAGGTTGGTCAAGATTAGTCCAAAGGTCCCACCAAGCTTTCGTTGAATTACCACTCTGGAGTTTGCTTCCTACTACTTTCCTGAATGAATCCCAAACAGATGTGATCGCGCTCCAAACAACCAACTGAGTTCTTTTCCTTTCAACCCTTGGGAATCTATCATCTCCACATCCATATTTTGCTTTGAGGGTTCTCACCCATAAGGCATTGGGCTTAGTAATTAGATTCCAGCAAAGTTTCATAATGAGGGCCTTATTTTGACTTGTTAGGTCTTTAATGCCAAGACCACCTTCTTTTTTGTCCTTTTTAATTGTCTCCCAGGCAATAAGATGCATTTTCTTTCCTTCTTGCCCCTGATTCCAGAAGAAGTTTCTATTCAATCTCTCAAGATCCTGGAGAACCCCTTTAGGAAGGATAGTGGTTTACATCTGGTGAAAAGAAAGTGTAGAGAGGACAGAATTTATCAGAACCGTTCGGCCCTCCAAACTTAAGAATTTGCCCTTCTAATTTGAAAGTCTCTTTTGAACTCTAGAAACTAGCGGAGCATATGTCAGCTTGGTTGTTCTTTTATGAAGAAGCGGAACTCCCAAGTATCTTCCCAGGTCTGATGAGATGGTGATTCCAAGTGTCTGACCCAGTTCTAAGGCTCTGTGGAATTGAACATTCCTGGAAGCAAAACTTTTTGATTTGGGAAGACTGATACGATGCCCTGACACTCTGCAGAAGAAAGCCATCAAGTCCCTGATTTTTTCCATCTAGTCAATTGAAGCCTCATTGAACAAAATAGATCATCTGTAAAGAATAGGTGAGATAGCTCAGGGCCTGACTGGCTAAGTTTGAGTGGTTTCCATCTTCCTTCCTCCACTTCATGATTTATTAGCTGGCTGAGTCTTTCCATGCACAGAATGAACAAGTAGGGACTCAAAGGGTCACCTTGGCGAACACCTCTCGTTGGATGAAACGGATTTGATAAAGCGCCATTCCATACAACTCTCATAGAAGCAGAGGACACACACATCATCAAAAGCGTCACAAAGTGTTCATTCAGACCAAGGCTAAGAAGGTTGAACCTCAGAAAATCCCAATCTAATCTATTGAATGCCTTCTCCATATCCACTTTTATAGCTACATAACCTTTCTTTTTCCTAATTGTTCGCATTGTGTGGATGGCTTCATGCGCAAGGATGACGTTATCACTACTTTGCCTGCCCTTGATGAAGCTGCATTGAGTAGGATGAATTAAGGATTCCATCACCGGCCTCAACCTATTAGCGAGGACCTTGCTTAAGATTTTGTAGGTGACGTTACAAAGAGAGATTGGTCGAAACTCCTTGAGCGAGGTTGGTTTTTCCACCTTAGGGATCAGAGTGATGTGAGTCTGATTTATGTCTTTCACCTTGGTTGGGTCTCTAAAGATGGAAAAAATAAGATCACAAATCTTCGGACCCACAGCGTTCCATTGAGACTGAAAGAAATGAGGCTGTAACCCATCAGGCCCCGGAGCTTTGAAAGCCCCCATCTCAAAAGCAGCATTCTTGATTTCTACCACAGAGACCTCCTTCTGAATGTGAGAAAGTTGAGTATTATTGAGGCCAAGGAAGTTAGTCGGCCAATCCGACACATTTAGCACCGCTTGGTCAGATGAGTAAAGCTCCTGGAAGTAAGAGAGAGCTGATTGCTTAAGATCCTCTTGATTGGTAATCCAGTCACCCTGTGCATTTTGAAGTGCCTCAATTCTATTTTTTTTCCTTCTAATCATAGTAGTGGAGTGAAAGAAGCTTGTATTTTTGTCCCCGAATTTGAGCCACTTGCATCTTGACTTTTGGTACCAGAGAAGCTCTTCTTGGTTCACCACCTTGATATACTCCTTCCACAATTTAGCTTCTAACTTATAGAGACCCGCATGAGGATGATTCGCTATTTCTCGATCAACAGCTTCCAAACGCTTGGGTAGGCTGTTTTTCTTTTTAGGGATGATGCCTATGACATTCTTGTTCCACCATGAAGCTCTATTCTGAAAAACTTTGTAACCTGAAAACCAGTCATTATTTTGCCAAGCAGAACAGACTAAATCAGAGAAGCCCTCCTCAAGACATCAGGCCGCTTGATATCTGAAATGTGCTATGGGAGAGGTAGCCCGCAAAGTTCCAGAAGCTACCACCAGGATTCTATGATCAGATTTGTAACGGAGATGGTGATAGACTTTATGATTAGGATGAGCCAACTCCCATGATAGATTGCAAAAAGCCTAATAAAGTCTTTCCTTGGTATCATTTCTTGACCAGGTAAACTTGTCTCCCACCACAGGTAATTCCAAGAAGCCACAGTCATGAACATAGTTGCGGAAAGGTGATAAGGATCTTGCATGAATAGAAGCACCCCCCATTTTGTCCGATGGATTAAGGAAGGAGTTGAAGTCACCAAGAACCAGCCAGTCCTTAGTTATAGTACCTGCCAAATTCTGAAGAGATGACCACAGATCTTGCCTAAAACTCCATCTAGGATCCCCATATACAAAAGTAACGCAGTAATTCTCGCCTGATTTCCTGTCACTCATACGGCAATGAAGGAGTTGAGTATTTGAAAAGAGATATTCCACTGAGACCTCGAAATCATTCCACAGAACCCATATACCCCCAGCATAGCCCATTGATTTGACCCTAATCCAATTGTGGAAACCCAGTTTCTTAACCACTAAGTCCGCATGAGAGCCACTGACTCTGGTTTCTAAGAGACACATTATAGATATTTGGTACTTGACAACAATATCGCGTAGGATACGGGGGAAGGATTTACTACAAGCCCCCTACAATTCTAGTTAGAGATAATCATTAAAACTAATATAGCTAAAGACAAGGAGAGAAATTACTTGTCTGGTGGTACACGACCTGAGCCTGACCTACTCCTATGCTTGGCCTCTCTTAGATTCCTATTAGCACTGCCTTTGACCTTTGGCTTTGAATCTAAAACGTGAGCTACCTGACTTGGGGCTGAGGGTGATTCTGGAACATATGAGGGATCTGGTGCCATAGTCATCGGAACTAAAGAATTCTCATGAGTTTGCAATTCCAATTCTTCAATGACACTGGAGACCGAGGAAGTCACCACCGAGTTGGCTACAAGGGATTCCACCGAGGCTTCTGGAGCTGGTGCCGACTCAGGGCTTAAAATTGGAACAGGGACAGTGCACATTGAGGCATTGGTATTTGACATTTTTGGTGATAGGGGGTCCTTCTCAATGCCAACCGAGATTTTTGATGGGGAAGCATTTAATTCTTGACCCATAGAGATAATTGCATTTGAATGAGTAGAGGCCATTGAGCCCACAACTAGATGGTGGACACAAGAACAGGCTTGATTTTTCCTCGGCTGGGCAGAGAGGTGGACCGAAGGCGAGCTAGGGCCGGTTTCCAACGTGTGAGCAATCTGGGCTTGTAGAATGAGAGAGCTTATTTCAAAAAGAGGGTCTTTGTGGGCCTTAACCTCACATGCATTGTCAGCATTTGGCCCAATGCTATCTGCAGATCTCTTATCCTTTATCCGAAATTCCTGCCTCGTGTTTTGTGCCAATTTGACTTTTGCTTTGTTCTTTGGTTGATTGAGGACTCTTGCACTGTTGCCTCTTCCCTTCTCATTTGAAATTCCTTTCTTGTTCTCTGACTCTGCCATTGAGAGTGCACGGTCACTTGAGACGCCCGGATGGCTCTGCTCAATGATAGTTCCTTCATCATCCAGGTTAGAGATCACTTGGAATCTAGAGGCTTGAGATCTCATCCCCATATTCCTGTCAGAGCTCGACCTATACCTTCCCCCTGCCGTGCCACCTCTGCGGCTTACCTTCCTTGGGTTGCGTGAATTTCTCTGCCCTCCAACTAGCATCCAAGGGCCGAAAACTTCTTCCTCCTCCGGTGAGTCTTTTCCCGGCGGTATCACCTGAACTGGCTTGACGAATTCCGTCACCGAGCTTTTATTTTTCTGGGCATCTGAATCTTTCTTTTCCCATGGCAGTAATCCTTCTTATGCCTATATTTTCTGCAGGAGAAGCAGATCAGGTCCAATCCTTCATATTCGACATTGAAAATAGTGGAAGCCAGGATGATTCTAGGCACCAAGCGTTTTTGAAGGTCCAATTCAACGCAAAGCCTGGCATAGCTGCCTCTGATTACTACACCTGGTGAGTTATCATGGTGGTTCAGAGTATGTAGATCCACTTTGAGGGTTTTACCTATCAAATCCCCAAGTCTCTCAATGAATTTTTTCGAGTAATATATGAGAGGTATATTTGGGATTCTAACCCAAATAGCAACTTTCCTCAGCTGGTTGTGGAATGGGTCAAAATATGGAGACCATTTTTGAACCAATACTGTGTGCTGCGCTATCACCCACGGTCCTTCTAGTATTATACGCCTGTAGTGGGCACTCCAGTTGTCTGGGTTAGTGAATCTCACAACATAATAGTTGTTGGGTAAGTCCACTAATTCAAACTCAGAAAATTTCCATGCCTTGCACAGCATTTCTTTCAATTTATGGAGATAGAAGCGGGCTCCCAAGACTGTGATAATTAGAGAGCTGTTCCACGGTTGGCAAGCTTCATTATATTCCTCTTCAGAAATTTCTAGCGAAGGATAAATGTTCATGAGATTTTTGGTTTCCTCTGAAGGTTCTGGGATCTTCCAAATTTTGTTCTGTAAATCCGATGTTAGTGGGTCTTCACTTCCAGAGAATGATGCATGTGAAGTCCCATTAAACTCTGATATGTTAACCCCCAATAATAAGTCCTTAAATGAGGGTAATTTCGGAGATGCAGGTGGCCCTGAGCAAATCCCTTGTTTTGCACTCTGTTTTGTGACAGTAGCATTTGCTGAGATCGCCAGCAGCTTAGATCCGGAACCATTAACTGTTCTGGTAGCGAGTTTGTTTTTAATCTGATTTGATTTATCATGCGTTATAGGCTCATCCAGCGATTTATCCGTCGAGTTTCCAATGGCCGGCAGCCTATCCGGCGGTATCTTGAGCGAGACAACTTCAACCATTGAAAGGAGGCACAAATTCCAAGAGAGAGAGTTTCTCAAAAGGCTCCCTTCCCATTTTGTTCAACTACAATTCTAATTCAATCAAACTATCCAACAATACCATGTTAAATAGAAAGAAACAATAGAGTCATAGATAAACATATATATAACCATATATATTGATGGGCACAAATCCTCATTACAAATTCCAAATCACAACAACTCAATCCATAGAAATCATAATTAAAATCAAAGTCTCATTACATAAATGAATTCCTAAACCTAAGAAATCACAAATACAATGAGCTATATATAAAATAAACTCCCCTTTGAAGCACATTTGAGCTCAAGTCATCTCCAATTCATCTCCAAGAGCACAAAATTGCCTAGCTACTTATGAAAATAGCTTCAAAAAATATAGTCACACACTGATTCAAACACCCAGCCATAAAATCACATATTAAAATAACCAATTAGCACTAATTCAAGGAAGGCACTTGGGCTGGATTTTGAACCAAAGAAACAGAACTGAGATAGCCACTGCTGGGATGCTTTAAAACAGAGCAGACTGACGACTGGGACAAGTCCAGAACAGATCCATGACATGCGCGAGTGCAGAAACAAAGGCAAGCTACAGTTGAGATGATGTTGGAAATAAAGGAGGCTACCGGCAAAGAAGAAGGAAGGTGGTGAAGGAGTGATGGTGAGGACGGAGAACAGAGGAGAGGTTACCGACGGTGGAGCAGGGACAATGATGGATGATGATGGTGGTGGATGAAAGATGAGGGGCGGTGTATGGTGTTGAGATTGCCACTGCTCCCTCTCGATTTCAGTTATGTCTCTCAGCCCGCCTCCCAGCTTTTTCGGTTCTATCTTGGCCTACCTCCTCCTCGCTTTCGGATCTTCTCTTTTTTTTTCCTTTCCAACAGAGAAGACCAGGTGGGTCCTGTAAAGTCGGATCCTTTGGTCAAAACGGTGTGTTTTGACCAAGGGACCACAATGAAAATATCAAAATCTTTAGGAGGGACTACATTGAAAGATTCAAAATATTTATGGGTTCAACAATGATTCTCAAAACTCATGGGCCCTTTTATGCAATTTCTTCTGATTTATTCCTTCATCAATTTATTTTACTTAAAAATTCTGGGTTCATTTATGTAATTATCACCAAATTAATTTGCAATTAAAATGAACCCAAAATATAATGCCTTATATTCCAAAAATTAATCAATTAAAGTAAATAATAAAATATATGACATTTTTGCCCCCTTTCAACTTTAATTTCATTTAAACACATTTAATCACAATGAACCACAAAGAGACATTTTAAGCTCAATTATCATGACAAAATCCCCAAATAAAATGTGAAAATATATAATAAAATAGGGATTTGTCACATGGTTAGCTTTGCATCCTGAAGTGATTATGATAAGATGAAGAGAGAAGAACGACAATGTAACATCCCAAATTTCAGTCACTAAAATTTCTTATATTTAAGGGAGTAAAATGGTGAATTAAAGAGCACATGGAATCACAAAACAAGTCAATTGGTGGTCACACACAACATGAGTATGTTTAGAACACAAATTGTAAACATTTGAATTTGCTGCCAGTGAATTTTCCTTGTGTAGCAGTTTTGTTGTGGGACATTTTTAAATTGGCAAATGATGTTCCAAAATTATGAGATTTTACAGGATGAAAGTAGATATCCTAAGCTTTAATTTGATAGGTAAAGGATAATTTTTGGAGTTGTATGCAAAAAGTTATGAATTTTTTAAGTTAGCCCAAAAAGACTGTCTATTTTCTAGAACAGCGTCTAAAAACTTAAATTCTGGAAATTTTGTGCTTCCAGTTGGCTAAAGTCTATATTTTTTCTTAAAAATAGACTCAATAAAAGTTCTATAACCTTTAAAATCACTCCAATTTGATGTCTAAAAATTAAGTTATGATTTTTTAAAGTTTGGGAAGAAAATCTGCCAAAATTGCCACAAATCCAAAAAAGGGAAAAATTTGTGATGACAAATGATGTAATTTTGAGATAAATTCACATCAACCCATTTAGCTTCCCATATGGGGTTGGGACGTGATTATAGCTGGCTAAAAGAGGGAAGAATTAGTTAAGTTGCAATGGAACTATATAACAATATCTACATGTGGATAAGCTTAAGCATTTTTGTGTCATAAAAGTCAACATTTTGGGATTTATCTAATTAACTAAATTAAGGGGAAAACATGAGATATTTTATAAACTCATTTCCCTTCATCTTTTCTTCATTTCTGACACCACAACCACAAGAGAGGGGGGGGGGGGGGGAGAGAATTCTTGCATTCTAGAGAGAAGGAAGTCTTGGGATTTCTCTTGTTATGATTTCTCTTGTGATTTAGCTTCTAGCTTGTGAAATTCCTTCTCTAAGCTTCCATTCTCCATGATTCCTTGTGTTTAGCAAGCAATTTCAAGGTTTGAAGAGGAGGGAGAATTCTGTTAGAGAGAGAAAGAAGGAGAGACTTAAAGGTAACTTCAAAACCCTCAAATCTTTGGTGTTGTTGTTGTTGTGGTTGAAGTTATCGATTGATTTGTGGTTTGTTTGCTCTAGTTTGTAAATTTGGGAGGTGTTAACCCTAAGGGGTTATGCTACCCAAATTTCTTCAAATCTTGGCTATTTAAGTGTTTAAATAGTTAATCAAGTGGTTAGAAGTGAAAAGGAGCAAGCTTTAAAGGTTGAAACATAAAAATTGCATTTCCCTTTTTCATTCCATAAGTTTCGGCTAGTGCTGTTTGGTAGGGTAGCAGCTAGATTTTCATGAAATTGATGATTTTATTGTGTTCAAGAGGGAAAATTAGGTGGGGTTAGTGTTGATCAACTTTTCAGAAAAGCCCTAGAAAGTGAAATTACGAAATTGCCCCCGAAACCTTAATTAGGGGCTGCCAAGGGTAAAACTGTCATTTGACAGATATTTTGTGAAAACCGAGGCCAGAAATGGATTTATTGGGCAAAAATATGTAAGAATAGCTTGGGTCAAATTCCGGGAAAAGTACGGTCAGACCGGGTACTATAGGGCTAGGGCTGGGACCGGATCCCTAAGGGCATTTTGGTAATTTTTCAATATAGACTAATATAACCACCAGAAACTCTTTGGAAGTGCCTAAACTAGTACATGAATGATTTTTAACCTAATTCTTATACATTTAGACTTTAGGATCGGACAGTAGGCCAAGCCAGACTCAGAATATTGGACTGATAGAAAGGTACAAGAAAAGGACTCAGAGACCAGAGTTAGGGGACTTACCTTATTTGCATGTATTTGATATCTCTGCTTGTGTAGTGATGTATGTGATTGCTTTACTTGATTGTGCAAAGCATATCTGAATAATGTAGCCTATTTATGTTTAGACTGTGGCCATAGTTCTGTTGCATTAAACATTGAGCATGCAAAAATGTCATTATAGGACATGCATCTAGTTAAAGCTAACATGTCATGTACATAACATCAATCATGCACGTATTATGGTAACTGTTTCCTACTGAGATTTTCTTAAATCTCACCTTCCCTTACCAATAATTTAGACAGATAAATACAAAAGGTACACAAAGATTAGAGAAGAGAACTACATGAGAGGATTGTAGTTGTGGAACGAACATGGGAAGATGTCTCCGTTTCACTGTGACAGGTTTAGATAGCCAAGTAGCCCTGTATGGCTACATTGATTGTAATTATCATATACGAACCCCTATGCGGAATTTCTATAATCATACACATATTATCAGTATATTTATGTTTTTCCTATGTTGCCCACTAAACCACGCATTAATATTCCACTGCAAGTCAAAATAAGTAAGGGTGTTACAGACAATGGAGATAGAGACTTCTGGTGCAAGTGATAGTGATGTGTAGTGGAGGTGCGATGGTGGCTTGGCGGAGGATTTTTGGTGGTTCGAACTCGCTCCTTGAATCCCGACTCCCAGCTCTATTCCTTCAGCGGCTCTGGTGGAGATGATGCTCGCCAATGGCCTATGGTAGTGGATGACGCCGTCGGTGATAGAGGAAGAAGAAGGTGAAGGTGATGAAGTGATCGGTGTGCAAGAGAGGTCAGTTTGGTCTTCTTCACATTGTTGTGGCTTTGATCTTTGTCTTAATGGCTCTAGCTTCCTGCAAAGTTTGACCTAAAGAGAAGAAGCAAAACGCTGTGTTTTCACTTGGACTGAACTGGAAGTTCTCAAATTCGTGGGACCAATCTGGCATTTTTCAAATTTGAGTCCCAAATTGCCATTTTCAGTTTTAATCCCATTTTCCAAGTGCCTATAATTGAAAACAATTATACCAATATCAAATCCTTTCAAGAATCAATGATTAAGAGTAATTATAATTTACTTTGACAATTTTGCCTTTTTTTAGTACTAATTTAATGTATTTACTCTTAATATCTATTTATAACAAATAAATCATTTTAATCTCAATTATTATGACAAAATCCTTACATAAAGTGCAAAAATATATAATAAAATTAGGGATTTGTCAATAGTAATTGAAATTGAAATTGAAATTGGTTAACTATGATAGTATTTGAAAAATGATGAATCAAATGTGGTAATGTTGCCCCTATCTATTAACCAAAAAGTTAATTTTAACTATTAAAAGACACATGTAATTGCCACGTGGTAGTCAAAATGCCACCTCATCATTATGCCTCTTTTACCCACCATCTCCCAACCCCTTTGTCTGTCCCTCTTTAAATTTCATCACCAACCCTTCATCATTCTCAATGTCAACATTTTCTGGAGAAGATGAATTTTCTTCCTTATATTATGCAACTCCGACCACACACCTTTAGGTATCTCCCTTGAAAACTTGTTCCAAGCAAGAATCAACCTCAGCTACAGAGAGACGTGGATGTGCTGATGTGGTGGTGTGATACATGAGCTGTTGCCATGCCTTCTGATTTCCTACCCGGGTCTCCTTTCACTAGTTTCAGTCCAGTTTCCTTCATTACGGATGCCAATGAAGCACTGTTTCAAGTTTCAAAAATGATCAGTTACTCTTCCCAAGGAAAAATTCAATATTATATTTGGTCTCAAGATATTTCATATTCTTTCCAAGTTATTTTTTTCCATATATTATCTTGCACATGTATAGAGAAGCACAAACCGCATTAGAAGGACCCAGTTTTACAAAGCTTGATAAAAAGATTCAGTATTAGCCGTAGTGGCGTGTCTGCTAAGGCTCATCTTTTTTTAGCATTGGAGTTGTGGGGGCAGACTTCTTCCTTTAGAGCAAGTGAAGCTCACCAATGGTTTGAACCTTTACTGTAGGAGCAGGGTCGTATCGGCAAGCCTTGCTCTACTTCTTGTTCATCTAAATCTTCACCAGCTTGTTGTGTGCCGTAGCCACCAGGTTCCTGTTTCCAAAGCTGAATTCTCTGTTACCTTTCTGAGCGATCTTCTTCTTCTTGAAAAAAAAACACCATCATCCCATATTCAAACAGAGCCCAATAAAATTATTCACAGAACAAAATAACCTGGAATGGGGGGAAGGGACCTATTAATGACGACGGGGAGGTTAATGATCAGAAAGGGGGAATGAGGAAGGGTCGGGGATGAAATTGAAAGAGAGGGAGAGAGGAAGGGGTTAGGAGATGATGAGATGGACAGGAGAGAAGAGGCATAGTGATAAGGTGGCATTTTGACTACCAAGTGGCAGTTATATGTGTCTTTTAACTGTCAAAATTAACTCTGTTAACGAATAGAGACAATATTACTACATTTT